>CM062811.1:653057999-653606253 GCA_031772625.1 Pinus tabuliformis
CAAAAAAGGGTACCAGGAGTCACTGAGGAGGAGTCCGTTTGAGGTATTTATGGGCATTTGTAATACTCCTCAGTTGGAATTATCCAATTAACAGTGTATTGATTGGACTGACATGTTGGCAGACATGGAGCAGAAATGCAGGTAATTGGGAAGAATTTGAAAGAAACACAAGATAGGCAGAAGAGCTATGCAGATCAGAATAGGTTATTCAAGGAGTTCCAGGTTGGGGAATAAGTGTACTTTCACATCAAACTGAAGAAGAGCTCTTTGCAGATTGGATCATGTGCCAAGCTGGCACCCCGGTTTTGTGGACCTTTTAGGATTATTGAGAGGATTGGGCCATTAGCCTATCGACTTGCACTTCTTCCGACAATGAAAGCCCATGATGTTTTCCATGTGTCATTGCTTAAGAAGTATGTTAAATATGTTGATCATGTGATTGATTGGTCTGTATTGCACGTGGAGCCAAAAGGAGAATTCCAGCCAGAACCGCAGTGCATTTTGCAGAGAAAGATGCTCATGCTCTGGAACTAAGCAATCGATCAGGTTGAAGTGAAATGGAACCACTTTGGACAAAATGAAGCTACATGGGAGATGGCGAATTAATGGTGGGATATGTATCCTTCCTTATTCGTTGGTTGAGTGGATGTTTTGTTATATGTCTTTGGTATAGGTTTTTGGTACATGTTTTGGTGATGTTTGGTATATGTACATATGTATATGGATGTAAATATCGTCACGGGGTATGTTATAAAGCTCCAATAAGAGGTATGGGTGTCACGTCATTACGATGTTATACTTGTTATGTTGTCATGTTGGTTTGTTTCTCAGCAGGATGATCATTGTAAATACTGCAACGAGTTAAGTTGTAAAGTTCCATGGGCAGCATGTTTTGCTTACAGTAGCCTTGTTGGTTGTAGGTGTTGGTGAACACCAAGGATGGTGTTACCCCAAGGGTGAGGGTTCTGTAACAACCTTGGTTAAAAATCCATGTAAAAGTTAATAAAGGAAAAATATATACCTAGGTCATGAGACATGTATTCCAAGTTGAATGTTGGGCAAAAGCATAATGATGGGGATCATTGGTGACTCATTAATGGATAAGGAAATTCGCAAAGGATTTGAAAAGACAAAATGGCATTTTGGCACATTTATTTATGAAAATAATGGAAATTAGGAGAAAAGGGAGGGGAAATGACACATGTTTCACGTGAGGAGGAAAATGAAGAAAATAATGGAAAATGAAGAAAATAGAGGCATCATCAATAAAAATCTTTTTGAGGATCAGTTCATAGGCTTTTGTCAGTTCATTTTTGGAGCTCTCTCTCTCTATTCTCTCTCTCATACTCTTGGACACAGATTTTTCTTGGAGCACTCTTGGAGGAGTGTGGCGTACTTGGAGTTTTGGAGCAAGAAGGCAAAGGAAGAGAAAGAAAGTACAAGAGGACATCGGGATCAACAACTACAACAAGTTTTTATTGTAGGTACCAAGTTGCATGTATGTTTCCCTCACTAGTTTCGGGCATGCATGTGGTTTATTGGGCATGATCTATCATTGGCATGGAGGATTGCCTGGATTGAAAGTGGATTTTCCTAGACTTTCCATTTTCGAGATAACCATGGTGTTGTGGGTTCATTTCTTTGTTTTTCTGGTTGGTTCTCATGTTTCCTTTAGCTTGGGTTGAGTTACTAGTTTCTGGAAGCCCTAGTTGGACAAACGCTCTGGAAGCCCTGTAACAACTTGGCTTGAGTTACTAGTCCTGGAAGCCTTGGTTGGGAAAACGCTATGGAATCCCTTCGTGGGTTGAGTTATTAGTCCTGGAAGCCTGGTTGGACAAATTCTCTGTAAGCTCGACGACAACTGTGGGTTGAGTTACTAGTCCTAGAAGCCTTGGTTGGAACAAATGCTTTGGAACCTTGGAAGGCTAGGGTAGAGACCAATCTAGTGATGGTTTGTAATGTTTGACCGTGAGGTGGAATCATGTAGCCTCTGGAAGCCCTGGTTCAGTTTTGATGGATTTTTCCATGAGATCCCACATTCGTGCTTGGAATATGGCATGGGGTGGCTGACTAAAGAGAGATTTGGCTCAACCATGTCTATGGTCGGATGGTACGTGGAAGTCCCAGACCTAGTTTCATTTTTCTTGTGGTAATAAAAAGCTCTTTCCTATGGTATTGATGGGTAAATATGCTTATTGTTATGTGTTTTATATGGTTGTTTTATGCTTAGCATCTATGATGTTTATATGTTGGTTATGAATGAGTTTTATGACTGCCATGATATTTGGCTCTTATCATGTTTTTACTTGTAAATGAATGAACGATGTATCTTATGTAAATTCATCTCTGAAGGTTTCATTGAGTTATGGGTATTGACTTGGGCTCTGTGCCTAAAAAAGACAAATCCCAGAGTCGCAAGCACAACACTGGGGAAAAAATTTCTCAGATGCTCACTTGCCCTTGTTGTGGGAGCATTTGGAGCCGCCTAAACGCACCCTGGTCCAAATCAAGGGGGCGTCTAGGAGTTTGATGTACTAAAACTTTAGTTGGTCTCAGGGGCTGGTTACTTGAGTGGCTGGGATGGCTCTTGGGAGTTCTGTTGTTGATGTGGAAGGTCTGTGTGATATGTTCCGCCAGTTCCACTTCCTTAACTAACACATAGGGGGTCGAATCATATCATTGTAACTTCTCGTCACATGTTTACCTTGGTTGGCCGGTTACTTGGTTAGATGTGGGAGGAGGGTGTTACAGAGTGTTATCAGAGCATGGTTAACCCCTCAAACTGGATGGGTTGTGTGTTGGTAATGTATTCATGTTGGTTTCATATGTGTTTCTTGTGTTGTAAGACCGTGTGCTTCTTGCATTTGTATGGTATGGTATATGGTTCCAGTGAGGTCGCCATGGGAAGTTTATGGTGTTATTGGGGAGTGTGTCATCATCAATGTATGGTTGATTATGAATGTTTTATGCACATCAGTATTCACATGTGGTCAAGTGTACAGTGATGTGGTGGTTGTTGCCATGGATGAGGTCATGGTATGTGTAGTTGATATGGTCATGCATTGATGAATGGACTCTAGCTAGAATGATGGTTATATGGTTATATGGTTATGTGTTATATTTCTATACGTTGTCATGATTATGTTATACATGTATTACGTTGATTTGTTGATCATGCAGACAAGGTAACCTCCCCAAATTATGTTAAGGTATGTTGGTTTATTGTGATTTGGTTTAGCTGACATGATATGCCTTGCAGGGAGAATATCAAATATGACTAGTAAGATGGTAGACTACAGTTCCCTAGACTCTCTCTACGGATCATATGAGTAGCAGACACATTGAGAAGCTTAAAGGCATAAATAAGGAGTTGCAAGGCAGACAATGACAAAATTATACAGGCATAGAAGAAACAAGCATAGGTAAATGCAGTGATACTTCAAAGTTTGTTAGAATTGCAGTGATAGGGACCACTTCGAATCAACCATGAACATGATGACAAAACTAATGGGGCATATGGTGGAAGGTCTCATGGTGAGTACATGTTGGATGGAGAGGACATGATCAGAGATGACAGGTCCTTGGATACTCTGGATAGGAGAGGTGATGGATGCAGGTACTATTCTAGTTTTAGTTCTGACAGGCATTATGATCGATATCGTTATCATCCTTACTGAAGGAGTGACAGAGGATATTTTCCAGATTATTTTAAGAAAGTAAAGCTACCTACATTTGATGGAGAGATGAAGAAATCACAACATGCAGAGGCATGGTTGCTTGGTATGAAGAAGTTATTCAGGTTGAATGATTATTCACAGAACATGAAAGCCCGAATAACTACATTCAGTCTCAATGGTAAAGTAGATATTTGGTGGGAAATTGTAAAGAATTTCAGAGGTATTCATGAGGAGGACTTGACTTGGAGTGAGTTCGAGAGGCTATTCTGAAAGAAGTATCTATCAGAGAGATACTTTGATGACAAGGCAAAATAATTCTATGAGCTAAAAACGGGATCAATGGCAGATGAGGAGTACACTAGTAGGTTCTTAGATCTATTGAGGTATGTGCCTTACCTCAAGGAGGAGAAGGCCAAGATTCAAGGATTCATTTGTGGATTACCGATTTCACTCAAAGACATGATTGAGTTCGACGAGCATAGATCATTGGAGGAGGCCATCTGGAAGCTAAAGCATTGTTACGAGCAATCAAAGCGCAAATCTGAGACTAAGCCGAACCGGAAAGGTAATGCAAAGAACAAAGGAAAATGGGACAAGAAGCGAACAAGCCCTTAGGGTATAGGTAATAAAGAGAATGTGGTGCCATATAAGAATTTAAATTCTACTGACAGAGAACATGGACTTCGATCTAAGGAGTAGAATAAGGATGTAGGCTAGAAGCCTTTGTAGTGTTGGACTTGTGGAGGAGAGCATTGTACAAGAGATTTTCCACAACATCAGGGTGGTAGACTGCAGATCTATAGTGTTTAGGAGGCATAGATAGTGGGAGATGTTGGGCAGAGTATTCTCAAGATCTATGCAGCGCTGGACAACAGATAGGAAAACCATCAGGCATCTATCATTGAGATGGATGGTAATCTTTGTGATGAAGTTGTTTCTATTTTGATTGACCCTAGATCTAATTATAGTTATGTTTATCCTGACCTAGTGGACAGGTGTGATTTGAATAAAGAAGTGCATGCAAAGTCTTGGTTAGTGAAATTGGCTACAGGTATAAGGAAGAGAGTTCATTACTGGTAAGAGCTTGTACATTTGATTTTAATGGTATGCTTCCCTCAATACATTTGAATGTATTGTCGTTGGGATCATACACTATGTTGTTGGGCATGGATTGGTAGTACCTTCATAGAGCCAAGGTGGATTGTTATGAAAAATCCATTGAGTGCTTGGATGGCAACGAGGAACAAAGATTCTTGCGGGGTAAGAAGAAAGCAACTATAACACCCTCCTCCCACATCCACCCAAGTAACCATGCCAACCGGGGTAAACATGAGATGATAGGATACTATGATTGGATTTGACCTCATAGGTGGCCTTAAGGAAGTGGAATCGACAGAACATCACACACAATCATCCAACATCATCAACAAAACCCTCAGAGGACAAGTCAGCCACTTAGACAACATGTCCCTAGGTCCCACTGTTTTTTTTTTACCTCTTAGGCCATAGTTGCTCTCATGCTATGGGCAAGGGAGTGACCAGAGACCTAAAGTTCCTCTCATAGGCCTGCCTACCAGTGATTGTAGACTAAAGTTGGCAGTTTTGTGCCAGCGACCCCAGAATTTAAGCTAATTTTTCAGGCCTAGAGCCCAGGAAACTACCCAAAATGGAATGAAAGCTCATAATCAAGTAAAGTACAGGGAAACAATGACGCAAAAGCAATAAGTTGATCAAAATATTAACCAAACCCCTACTAGCCATGACATACATTTCATCAAACATATTGTCAACTTGTAACCTACAGGTGTAAACAATAGAATTAAGTGTAGGGATCTCATACTTATCTGAGAATCATTATGAACCATTGTCCCCTCATGCAATTTGTCGCCTTATCACTTCTTAGGTCATAGATACCATATCCATTCAATTACAAGTAAAAACATGCTGAGATCCATACATAGATGCTGTCACAAAATGTGCATATAACCAACATAGTAGGAACAAAAATACCATAAACATATCAGCCATCAAAATCCATATATATATATATATATATATATCAATACATTTTCACATGGGAATCAAGGGAATGAATTTCTCATTAATCAATGAAATCAACCAACCGGAGATGGGACTACCAGGTTCCACCTAACCATAGAATGGCTGAGTCAAATATCTCTCCAGCCACTCACCCCCATGCCATATTCCAAGCATGAATGTGGGACTCAAACCAAAAGAACTTAACCAGGGCATACCGAGGTCAAACCACCTCACCCTCATCAATAGAAACCAGGCTTTACCATAATCCATCTCGAATCACTAGGCCAACACAATGAACACATCATAACTGAATTTACCTTGATCTCCACCTGATCAGTAGGCCAAACAAGAATGGATGCCACCTGATTTCTGCACCTACATCGTGAGGAATTTTCTTGTCTCCTAGTCTCTTATAATTTATCGCAATCCAAATATGGATCACTAGGCCCTAAAACGAGACCCACTCTCCAGTCTTTACCACATATCCCAAACCCGAGATTACTAGGCCCAATAGAGAGAAAACCACCTCTAGGCTTTACATATATCCTGCCATTGACCGACAAGGATTCCTAGGCCTTCTGAGGGAACATAAACTCTGGCTTTACTGCAACCCATATTCTGGTTCAAGGGTTACTAGGCCATGTGTTCTATCATTTCGAAGATCCACCTGACTCAACTCAAATCCATCTAGAAAACCATCTCAACCAAACATGAGAACCCCATCACACCATGGCTATCTGAAAATGGAAAGCTAGGCTAAAAAACATGGTTACACCTGGAAAAACCCATGCCATGATACAAAAGAACCACATGCAATTCCATGCATGCCAAATATTGCAAGGAAAATACACATGCAAGTCGATACTTGCAATGAATCCTATTGTAGCTGCTTGATCCTAGCTTTCCCTGCTTAATCCTTACTTTCTCTTGTCTTCTTTGCCTTTCTTGCTCCCATGCAAAAGTGCTCTAATAAAACTCTAAGTATCCAAGAGTAGGAGAGAGAGAATAATGAGAGTGCTACAAAACTGAACTGACAAAAGGTTACCAATTGATCCTTAGAAGCTTTTTTACGAATGAGACCTATATTTTCTTCATTTTCCATTATTTTCCTTCATTTTCATCCTCACATGCAACCTGTGACCTTTCACCTCCTTTTTCTCCTAATTTCCATTATTTTTGTAAATAATTGTGCCAAAAATGCCATTTTGCCTTTCCAAAGCCTTAGCAATCGCCTTTGCCAATTTCCTTAGCCATAAACAATCAAATTAAAGCCCCCTAGGATGTCTTGCCCAACATTCATCTTGGAATAAGTGTCCCGTTCATCCATGGTCATTGTTTTTAACTTTTATTACATGGAATTTTTCACCAGGGCTGTTACAACAATATCAGTTAGAATGACGACAACTATGCAGGCCAAGTGTAGTCGCAGGAAAGGGTGTGTGTTATTTGCAGTGCACATTTCTAGTGACAAAGGTAAGGAAGTCAAGGATGCAGATGTTTTACGCAAGTACCCAGTTCTACATCAATTTCAGGATGTATTTCCTCCAGATATTTCATAGTTTCCACCTCACAGGGAAGACTTTTATATTGAGTTGGTGCTAGGGGAAACTCCAGCATCAAAGGCACCTTATAGGATGAGTACTCCATAGTTGCTAGAGTTGAAGTTGCAATTGAAGGAAATGTTGGACAAAGGATACATTAGGCCAAGTGTATCACCATGGGGCACACTGGTATTGTTTGTGAAAAAGAAGGATGGTACTCTCAGGTTGTGCATTGACTACAAATAGTTAAACAAAGTGACCATTAAGAACAAGCATCTGTTATCGAGGATTGATGACTTGTTCGGTCAACTAAAGGGAGCAATAGTGTTCTTGAAGATTGATCTGAGATCTGGGTATCATCATATACGCATTAAAGAAGAAGACATCTACAAGACAAATTTTCAGACCAGGTATGGGCATTATGAGTTTGTTGTAGTTCCATTTGGTTTAACTAATTCTACAACTACCTTTATGTGCTTGATGAATAGTGTGTTGCATCCATATTTGGACAAGCTTGTTATTATGTTCATTGATGATATATTGGTATATTCAAAAAATAAAGAAGAGCATGTCGAGCATTTAACAACAATGTTGAGATTGTTGAGAGAGTATCAGTTGTGTGCTAAGCTTAGCAAGTGTAGTTTCTTTTGGACTGAGGTACACTGCTTAGGACATTTGGTTTCCAAGGATGACATAATAATGGACCCATAAAAGGTAAGATCTATCATGGAGTGGGTATTTCCCAGGAATGTAGATTAGTTGAGATCTTTCATGGGGTTAACAGTTTATTACAGGAGGTTCATCAAGAAATTCTCACATATTGCTTATCCTATCACATCATTGTAGAAGAAAGCTAAGAAGTTTGAATGGATAGAGGAGTGTGTGGCTAGTTTTGAGCAACTCAAGAGGTTGTTGACACATGCACCAATTTTAGAGATTGCAGATCCAAACAAAGAGTTTGTAGTATGTACAAATGCTTCCAAGAGAGGACTTGGTGGAGTCCTTATGCAGGATGCACAAGTGGTATGCTATGAATCATGAAGGTTGAATGAGCACAAGAAAAACCACCTGACACCTGATCTTGAGTTGGCAGCAATCATACATGCATTGAAGATGTGGAGGCACTATCTTCTTGGCTGAAGGTTTGTATTGATGAGTGATAACAATGGTTTGCAGTATCTATTTGACCAACTAAATCTGAATGGCAGGCAGGCTCGGTGGTTGGCCACAATCAATGAGTTCGACTTTGAGATCAGGTATATCAAAGGTAAATAGAATAGGGTGGAAGATGCTCTTAGCAAACGAATACAGGTAAATCACATAACAACTATGAGCTCCTATGGGATAGATTTACAAGATAGGATCTTACGGGTAGGTCAGCAGGATGACAAGTATATGGAGATTGTGCAAAGATTACAACAGAGTACAAGTAGTGGTACAAGTGTAGGTACATATTGTATAGGTACAGGTACAAGTGGTATAGGTACATGTACAAGTCCATGTACAAATGTAGGTGCATAGGATGTGGACTATCGTCTCACGGTAGATGGATTGGTTAGATTTAGGGATAGGATATATGTGTCAGATAGCAGTGAGCTCAAGAAGGTGATCTTGAGGGAGTTTCATGTGAAACCATATTCAGGTCACCTTGGTTGTCAAAAGGCGTTGGCAATAGTGAAGAAATTATATTATTGGTTGAATTTGAAAAGAGATGTAGCATAGTTTGTGGCTAGGTGCTTGGATTGTCAACAGGTGAAGGCAGAGTGTAAGCACCCAGGTGGACTGCTAAAACTGATTCTAATTCTAGAGTGGAAATGGGAGGTCATTTTCCATGGACTTTATCATAGGTTTGTCAAGGACAGTGAGACAACATGATTCCATCATGGTAGTGGTGGACATCTTGACAAAGGTAGTGCACTTCATTCAAGTGAAGTCTACATTCTCATCGAGTGATGTAGCACAAGTCTTCATCAGGGACACGGTCAGATTGCATGGAGTTCTAAAGAATATTGTGTCTGACATGGATGTGAAGTTCACTTCCAAGCTTTTGAAGGAGTTATTTGCAGGTTTGGGCACAAAATTGGCCTTCAATACAACATATCATCCACAGGCAGATGGACAAACAGAGAGGGTCAACAAGATATTGGTGGACATGTTGAGGATGTATGTGATGCATCAACAATGGAAGTGGGAAGAGTGCGTTCCACTGGTAGAGGTTTCTTTCAACAACAGGTACCGGGAGCCACTAAGGATGAGTTTGTTTGAGGCATTGTATGGGCGGAGTTGTAATACTCTCATTAGTTGGAGTGATCCATTTAACACGGTGTTGATTGGACTAGACATGTTGGCAGATATAGAGTGGGAAATGCAAGTAATCAAGAAGAATTTGAAAGAAACACAGGACAAGTAGAAGAGATATGCAAATCAGAATAGGTTATTCACGGAGTTCTCGGTTGGGGAATAGGTGTACTTGTGCATCAAACTGAAGAGGAGATCCTTGCAGATTGGATCATGTGCCAAGTTGGCACCCTGGTTTTGTGGACCTTTTAGGATTATTGAGAGGATTGGGCACGTAGCCTATCGACTTGCATTGCCTCCGACAGTGAAAGTTTATGATGTTTTCCATGTGTCATTGCTAAAGAAGTATGTTAAAGATGTTGATCATGTGATTGACTGGTCTGTATTACAGGTGGAGCCAGAAGGAGAATTTCAGCTGAAACCACCGTGCATTTTGTAGAGAAATATGCTCATGCTCTGGAACCGAGCAATCAAGCAAGTTAGAGTGCAATGGAAGCACTTTGGGCCCAACAAAGCTAAATGGGAGATGGCAGATCAGATGTGAGCTATGTATCCTTCCTTATTCGCTGGTTGAGCAGATGCTTTGGAATAGGTTTTTGGTACATGTTTTGGTGATGTTTGGTATATGTACATATGTATATGGATGTAAATACCACCATGAGATATGTTATAAATATCCAATAAGTGGTATGGGTGTCATGTCATTATGATGTTATACTTGTTATGTTGTCGTGGGTTTGTTTCTCAATAGGATGAGCATTGTAAATACTGCAACGAGCTAAGTTATAAAGCTCTATGGACAATATGTTTTTCTTACAACAACCTTGTCGGTTGTAGGTGTTGTTGAACACCGAGGACATTGTTCCCCCAAGGGGCGAGGGTTTTGTTACAACCCTGGTAAAAAATCCATGTAAAAGTTAATAAAGGAAAAATATATACCAAGGTATGGGACACATATTCCAAGTTGAATTTTGGGCAAAAGCATAGTGATGGGGATCACTGGTGATTGATTAATGGCTAAGGAAATTGGCAAAGCCTTTGGAAAGGAAAAGTGACATTTTGGCACAATTATTTATGAAAATAATGGAAATTAGGAGAAAAGGGAGGAGAAAGGTCATATGTTGCATGTGAGGAGGAAAATGAAGGAAAATAATGGAAAATGAAGAAAATAGAGGCCTCATTAATAAAAAGGCTTCTAAGGATTAGTTCATAGACTTTTTTCAATTCAATTTTGGAGCTCTCACTCTCCATTCTCTCTCTCATACTCTTGGACACTTAGAGTTTTCTTGGAGCACTCTTGGAGGAGTGTGGCATACTTGGAGTTTTGGAGCAAGAAGGCAAAGGAGGAGCACGAAAGCGCAAGAGGACATTGTGACCAGTAGCAACAATAGTTTTTTCTTGCAAGTACCGAGTTGCATGTATGTTTCCCTCACCAGTTTGGGGCATGCATGGCATATGCATGTGGTTTATTGGCCATGACCTATCATTGGCATGGAGGATTGCCTGGATTTATAGTGGATTTGCCTAGCCTTTCCGTTTCTGGGATAGCCATGGTGTTGTGGGTTCATTTCTTTGTTTTTATGTTTGGTTATCATGTTTCCTTTACCTTGGGTTGAGTTACTAGTTCCTCGAAGCCCTGGTTGGACAAACGCTCTGGAAGCCCGAAGACAACTATGGGTTGAGTTACTAGTTTCTGGAAGCCCTGGTTGGACAAATGCTCTGGAAGCCCGATGAAAATTGTGGATTTAGTTACTATTCCTAGAAGCCTTGGTTGGAACAAACACTTTGGAGCCTTGGAAGGCTTGGGTATAGACTAATCTGGTGATGGTTTGTGATGTCCGATCGTGAGGTGGAATCACTGGTTGATGGGTTGAGGTGGTTTGGCCTCATGAAGCCCTCGTTCAGTTTTGATGGATTGTTGCATGAGATCCCACATTCATGCTTGGAATATGGCACAGGGGTGACTGGCTGAAGAGAGATTTGGCTCAGCCATTACTATGGTCAGGTGGTACATGAAAGTCGCAGACCTTTTTACATTTTGCTTGTGGCAATAAAATCTCTTTCCTATGGTATTGATTGGTAAATATGCTTATTGTTATGTGGATTAGATGGTTGTTCTATGCTTAACATCTCTGATGTTTATATTTTGGTTATGAATGAGTTTTATGACTATCATGATGTTTGGCTCATATCATGTTTTTACTTGTAAATGAATGAACAATGCATCTATGGCCTAATATATGTAATTGCAGCTAATGTGTAGAGGCATCAACACTTCTTAGCGATTCTCAGATAAGTATGAGACCCCTATGCTCAATTTTGTTGTTAAGACCTGTAGCTTTCATGTTTGTGACATGTTTGACGAAATCCCTATCATGGCTAGTAGGGGTCCAGTCTATTCCTTGTCAATGTTTTTGCAGATGTATCATTGTTATGTTGTATAAATTCACCTCTGAAGGTGTCATTGAGTTATGGGCAGTGATCCGGGCTTTGGGCCTAAAAAAGTGGCACAAATCCTAGAGTCGTAGGCACAACACTAGGGAAAAAAGTCCCCCGATGCTTGCTTGCCCTTGTTTTGGGAGCATCTAGAGCCTCCTAGACGCATCTTACTCCATATCAAGGGAGCGTCCAAGGGTTTGATGCACTAAAACTTCAATTGGTCTCATGGGTTGGTTACCTGAGTGGTTGGGATGGCTCTTGGGAGTTATGTTGGTGATGTAGAAGGTCTGTGTGATGTGTTCCACTGGTTCCACTTCCTTAATTGACACATACGGAGTCAAATCATATCATAGTAACTTCTCGTCACATGTTTACCTCAGTTGGTCGGTTACTTGGGTAGATGTCGGAGGAGGGTGTTACAACATATGTGGTTAGAGTGCTTTAAAAATATCCATGAACATTTGTGTCCGATGAATATAGTCCAAGGCTATCTTGAATTCCATAAAGACAAGGCATATGAATCACAACGTCATATGAATTACACTAAAACTGGGGTAAATGAAGAGAGTTAAAAAAACAAACATTATTCCCAAGAACTCTTTATTAGAACATACTAACAAAGAAGGAAAAATTAAATTTGAAATTTTTCTATGGTGTTTTTTTTTGTCCCATGGAAAAAGCCCCATTGTGGCATAAATAGTCCTTAATATTCCTCGCCACTGAATCTTCACGTGCCTTTGTGTTTTTTGGTTGAAGCAATAGTTCTGTTCTCATACTAATTTGAAAGTTACAACTCTAATCACATCATGTAGTTAGAGTGACCTGTAGATAGAGGAAACCCTAGGTCGTCATACCAAGATACAATACGTCGTCATGTTTTTCCCTCGTAGCTACATTTATTGGGGTGTTTCCATTTTTGTAAGGTAGAATAAGTGTTAGTGAGTGTTAGATGTCGATGTACAATGTTGTGTGGCCCTTTATGTCTGTTCTAGTAGGAATTTGTGGATCCTTTGCTACTAAAGCTCTGACAATATCTGTCTAACCACTAGTGCAAGCATAAGTAGTGCATTGTTGACTTTGCTTCCCGGAATCCGAGTGAATTGGCTTCCATAATTTTTCTTAGATGATGGTTTCGGTTTAGAAGTCCTTGACAATGTAGTTTTCGGTTTAGAAGTTCCTTGACAATACCCATGTACAAGTTTTCAATGGAGTTAATAAGAATGTATGACGCTACATATGTGTAAATAAACATTCAAATATGTGATCCCAGGAATCAATTCAACCTTAACAACTTAGAAAATGAAGTTGACTATTGAGTAGTGCATAATTGACATGCATGAAAAGAGAAAATGGCATAGAGGTTTTTTCACATGTTATGTAAGATAATAAAAAATGCAGGGAAAGAATATGCATTTTTTTTGGACCTAAAATAGTTTTTGAGCAGGTTATGAAGGGAGAGTATGAGTATCATTTCTCATGCCGTGTCTCGCAATGATAGGCAACAACACTTAAGCATCATGGAAGCTTTCTAGTTGAAACATCAATGGTATATCAACTTGAAGTGGAGGTTTGGAGAGCCTTCAAAGATATCCTTTTGACAGAAATAACACAATTTTATCTTTCTTGCTTGTGCAAGAACCAATTTTTCACTTTCCATAGGTTTCTCTGAATTCATAGTGTCCAAAAAACATAATTTGGTGCAAGGACATCCAACGGGACATCATAGGTGTCTACGTCCTGTATCAAAGAAAAAAAATAAAAAAAATTGAACCAATTAGTTGGGGAGAGGAGGAAAAAATGGCAGTTAATTTCCTTTAAGAATGTAAAATTAATGTAGAGTTCTCATACAAAAACTATTATCAAAGAAGTCAATTATCTACAATTCTATAGGAACCAAGGAGAAGACACGAACTGACTTGTAGCATACAAGTGTGCATATATTCAAGTAATTGAATATGTGAAACTTTATGGAAGAGGCTAGATGTATTATGGAGTACAACAAGAATTTGCAAAGTTAGATCCCAACACAGAGACACAAGATGTAGTGAATGAATATTTATTTTTTGAGAAAATGATGGTTTGTAATAAAAATACTATGTATTAAATCCATCTTCCCCTATTGATGTATTCTTCAAATGTGAATTTATGGGTGACAATGTCCCAGACCTGGATGTGATGTGGGAAAGAAGTTGTAGAAATAAAAAATAGTCAGCATGCCAAGAAACATTTGACAAGGCCACACAACAATAAATTATAGGAAAAGAAACACATGCAAAGATGCTTTTGAAAATTAAATAAACCTTAAAAGGCCTAAGGATTTGTTGGTAGAAGAAACATGTTGTTGACTCTGTTTACCATACAAATCTTGTGGAGAACAAAAAGCAAGTTTGATTGCAATGTAAAATAGATTATATGGAATAAGTCAATATCCCCAAGTACAAAGCTTTGAAATTTAATTCAAAAGTTGAAGGGAAAGTGTAGAAACTAAAATGGAAAATTCCTACCTACCCTAAACTAACTGTGCAGGTCCTGATAATATTGCCGACTTCCAATGGAATCATTCATGCACCGAGTTCAATAAATGATTCTTTTTTGGACTTAAAAAAATTGTTGAGAATGGTTACCAACCACGTTAGGTATGCTTGGACAATGAACTCATTGCAGTAAAGCTTTGAAGGATGAGAACACAAGATGAAAACTATAGAGACAACCTAGTAATGACATTTTCAAACCATGGTTCAATGCAACAACTTGCATAATCATACTCAACACTAGGTTTACCTCATTGCCCACTTGATTGCACAAGAAGTTTGGAACTAGTAAAGTCATATGATAAAATGAGATAAACAAATCTGAAAGAAATTCATCAACTTTAGGTTCCATTGTATGCTCTTCATCAAATTTTGTCCCTATGTTTTCCATCTCATGATCATATGCATCTTCTGGCATAGAAATATTGTCGAACTTAAAGTCTCGATTGTCTTATTTCCATTAACTTCCAACTCAGCCTCAGCAAGGTAATGTGAAAAATTAAACAAACCTTCCTCTAAATCAAGAATATATTCTTATGAGATCATACATGTACTATTCTGACCTCTTCACATTTTTAAAGAATATGTTTTTTTCTTCAACAATTTTGACATTGAGGGATCTTGCCATCTCATCATCTAACCTGTCACCACTATCACTATCTTCCCACAAAGCATGTCAAAAATTGAATATCCCTTCCATTGGGATCTTATAATTCTCATTCTTAGGTTCATAAATACAATCTGATATAGGAAAAAATTCCTACCCTTCATGAGATTCCTCTTCTAAATCTCATTCCTCATGGTCTTGGTCCCGACCGAATTAGAGATGGTGGAGGGCAATATTATCAAAAGTATAAGGGTTTACTTTCTTCTTACTTCCCTATTTTTGTTTTAGATTAATGTCCTTTGAATCAAATATAAGTTAGTGCCAAATACAGTCGCATCCATGATCTTTGATAGAACTATAGGGTTCATGTTTAGATTTAAAAAAAAATACATCACCCTCCTAAGAACAAGACATCCCAATTCTTTGAGCATTGACATTTGAATTTCTTCTCATCTGAAGTAATTGATTTTTCTATCAATGGATAACACGAGAAAGCCCACAAAGTGTCAAGTTTTGGAATGAGAGTTGGATAAGTTTTTTGATACGAGGCTAATGCCTCTACAATTTCAAATGTGTTTCTTTGGAACCTTCCAAAAATAATTTTTAGATCAGCACCACTTGCAAGAACTTCCTCCTTAATGGGTTGAGGTCATTGCATTAACTCCTTCCAGCTATATTTTCCCTCTTATCTCAACAAATACCTCAAGTTTGTGGGAAAAGTATTTTCATAGTAGCTGAAAATGATGGGATGATTATGAAATATTTGTTGCATCATTCGATGAAGAATTATCATGAATTTGGAAGTGAATCTTAACCATCCCTCTTTCCTTGATGTAAATGCAGATGCATTTCATGAAAATAACATGTGAGTTCACTCTTTAGGCAATATTTCTCAGCAAACTGAATCTCCAATACTCCCATTCAGTGATGGTTCCAAGCAGTAGAGAGCAAAGCATTCTCACACTTCCCCTTTCAAGATTTAGATGAATAGTGAACAAACTACATCATCATCTCCAACATTATAGATGTCACAAGCACGATAGAATTCATTCAAATGTTGCTCCACATCTTTGGAATTGTTTCCCCAGAAAATGGGAAATTTCTCCATAGGAATACTTGGCAAAGAGTATATCTCTCATTGCAAGTTGAGAGGACTTCACCATAGCCATCTTTTCATTTGGGGATATGTAATTTCCATTGTAAGGTTAGCACTGTTTGGTGAGCTTGGTGTAGAACAGAAGGAAGCATCCCATCGAATCACCATGAAACCTTTCTCAACTTTGGATAACAACATTTATTGTACAACTTGAAGAAGGTCAACCATGCAACAACAATCCTCCATTCTGGTGTGATATGATAACACTGAGTCATGAGATTAAAGTATCTCCAACCATCATCCACTAGGCTAGAGTGGAAACATGCAGACATAACATCGATGAAAGTGACATGGTATGGGTTCATGCTAGAGCCTTGCATTTTTTCAAAGAATTGAAGGCCTTCCCTAGCACACCCATGCATGGTATATGCAACAATCATTACACTCCATGAGACCGTTGTTTTGCATATTGTATGCTTCCACATTTGGATACATGTCTAGAAGGCCACTCTCAGTAAAGATATCAAATAAAAAGCCCATTCTAGAGCCGAGAAGTTGGAACATGTTGTGAGAATAAGCAGAAATGTGCCTGAGTCTGGAGAACATGCATTTTGTTGTATATTTTTAAGGAAAACATAAAAGAATGAATTTTATGGAGAACTTAGAAAGATCCACAAGGGTGAAATTATAGAAATTGTAGTTGATCAATGTATATTCATTTGAACTAAATTTAAGTTTGACCCTTGGATGAGTTTGCAACCATCATGAAAATCTCAGAAAATTCTTTTTAAAAAAGCAAGAAAAATTATAGGAGGTCAAGTATAGCACCAAAAGGTTGGATAGCTAGTTATTAGTGGAGATGGAAATATGTCAAGTTACTCACTGATGCTTAGCTTAGTATGGATGAAAAACTTAAAATTTTATCGTAAACAATGGATAGATAATGTACGAAATGGACCATATAGTAAATCCACTACATTTCACTAGTCCAAGTGTCTCGGTAATTTTAAAATCAATTTAATTCAATAAAGTTTCATACCTGAAGTCGAGAGCTTTTGTGACTTGGGGAATTTATGGCTCCATTTGCACAAGAGTGCAATTATCTTGGATTCAATTCAAAAAGGTTTTATGTGAGGATTACAATACTGAAGTTCAAAACAAAGTAAGAAACAATGGAAGATAATGCTGAGTGTAGGAGATACTATGTATATTTTTCCATATTCTGAACAATTGTGAAAGAAGATTGGATATATTTTGTTGTTGACAGTTGTTTTATAAGTATTAATGAAGGTTTTGTTGTAGCATGAGGACTTTCTTTTTGACCTGATGTCATGCTACATACAGATTCCTTGTTAGGAAGAACATATGATACCTAATATATAAAATAAGAGGACAAGGACAAATATTAGAAGCTAGGTGAAACAAAATTGAATGCTTGTAAATGATTCATGAGCGAAAAGGATTATTGGTGTTTACTTGAAGAGGGATTTGACAATTCCACTTGTTGGAATAGATGTCGATGTTCTCAAAAGAGTTGTGTTTCTCGTGTTGCAACAAACCACGATTTTTTATGAAGGCTTTACAACTCTTGCTATATTTTATTCGGTTCCTGCAACAATGGTTGGCGTGGATGTTATCGTGACAATAACTAGGTTAATTGATGGTGACGTTGCAATAATGGACCATGACATTCTTATGAATGATGTTCTTACCATGTGGGATATTAACAAATGTTTGTCTTAAAATTCCAAAATTTGGGATGAACTTGTGCAATTCCAGAGATTTCAATAATTCCCGCGAATGTTTTGTAAAAGTAGAATGCACAATGATAATGCATTACTTTTTATGTATAGTATGTTTGTGACAACTTGATTTGTTCTTAAAACATTTTTTGTGATGTGGATTAATTTTTTTTAATGTTTAGCATGTGATAAGGTTGTGTGGATTATTTGAATATCAACATTTATTGTATAGCTTGGAGAAAATGTGACAGGATACCAAGACATAAAAGTAAAGAAACATAACAGAATTGAGTGAAAAGCAGTGAACATGTAAATATGGCAGTTTTATTTATAAGACATAGGTAACCGAGCATAAATTTACAGTAAAAACACACTAATTGCTATCAAATTAGAAGTACATAGTGGAATGCAAATTTGTGGGTGAAGTCCATGAAGCACAACTATATGTGCAATGAAGGGAAAATGGCATGTCAGGTTGCATTTGCATTTTGGGTGCAAAATTTTGAGAAAGTAGCCAACTTAAGTTGTAAATACAAGTTGATGAGTGACATTGGCAACACCATTTGAGATCTAGTTGCAGGATTCGACCGAGATTGCATGTTTTCCAAGATGTTCGAATATGCCTCGTTGCATCTCTTTCATGTGTAAGGATGAGGATACACATGAAAGTATTTATCCTAGCTATTAGAAAACCAGAAAGACAGAAAGATTTTCTTATGTTTATAATTACTTATGGTCTATTTCTGTTCTTATTAACTTTCTTACACTCTTCTTTTATCTTTGTTTCATTAAGAAATTATCAAAAACAAAATATGAAGATCAGGGACACCAAATATAGGCGCTCAGTCAAGGCTAAAACCCCTCTATGGGGGAAAACCCAATCAAACTCTTCCAGTAGCAAACTGAAGTTGAGATAGACCAAGACCTTGGACCCAAAAGGCCTTCCTCCTCCACCAAGTCAGCCTTCCAATATTATACAACAACCTTTAGTAGTATCTTGTAGTCCAACAACTAGAACCCAACAACAACGCAGAATTTCGGCTCCCAACAAGTCAAAATTTTGGCCCAACTTTATGAACACAATTTCGGCCCTTCCAACAGCTTCACACATGTGTGTGCTTGAGAGAGAGAGAGATAATTTCAACTTCTTGTGCTTGATAAAGACCTCCTCCTCCTTCGTTAGCCTTGGGCTTCTTATGCCTTGAATTTCACACTTTTTATTGCCCCAGAAGTTGCTGATCGAACTTGATAAGTGAGTGCTCCAAATGAGGTCGAGTTGTTGCCTTTATATAGGAAATTTTGCCCCTTAATTAGGTTTACTTGTCCAGTTTGAGGCCGAGTTGGTGGAGGAGGCCTAGAAGACCTAATTTACATAAAAATAAATCTTTCTCGATAGATGGAGCCCAAGAAAGGTATTTTATATTATTACATGGACAAGGACACTTGACATAAACCCTAGAAGTGTACAATGGAGGCTTTGACATATAAAAAATTGAGCTAAGCATGAAACCCAATGTTTAATAAGTCAATTTATCTAATAATAAAATTTCTATTTCTTTCTTTTGACAAATACATTACATCATGACTCAAATACAATTATGAATATCATCGCTAGTTACATGCTTCAACACTCCCTATTAACTAGGGAGGTATTCATAATTACACATATTCAAAGGTACATGGAATATCTCAAAATTATATGCTCTACAGAGAGTTACAACACTCGTAATGCTACAAATTAGATACATGAACAAGGTACTCTAATCGGGTGGGACTAAGATGGACTCAAGCTCTAGACACTCTAGATACCATCAGGCTTTTAAGCTCTACCACCAATCCGGGGATCTAGGTGCGTATCCAAGGTCATAGCTCCATGGACCATGACCAACGGCACCCTCCCTACTTTGAGATCTATACATCAACACATAAGGAAACCAAATGTCCTCCCAGGCATCTTGCCACAAGATGCTTCATCTCCCCTAATCAACTAAATTAGATATATCCACCAATATGAGCATGCTTCAAACATTTAATATTTTATGGAGAGATCTTGCACAATCACAACCCCAATCAATAATAAACTTTCAAATGCATATATACAAGTAAAAACAAACCTTCAGGGTCCTCATTCATTCAAATGTTTCTTATATCAGCATCAAGTAATCCAAATACATTTTGTCATAAGCTTTCTTCTTTCACTTCTTCAGCAACACCAAATATAGCCTCAGTACTTCTCAAGTCTTTTTTTTGCAACTTTACAGACATTCATCTGTAGTACCTTCATTCATTCAGTTTCATTCTTACTTCAATATATTCATTATGATTTTCATAATATGCCCTCCCTCTCAACTTGGGGAGGTCAACAACTTCATAAAATTGGAGAAACTTCATTCTTTCAAGTCTTCATTTCTTTATTACGGCATCAAGGTCATCTTGATCATCATCATTCTTATAGATTCCTTCATCATGCTCTTCGTTATCATCTTAAATTTATGAATATCTTGGAGATTATGTACCTACAAATATTCAACAACAAGTAAAACCAAAATACATAAGCATGAAGACAAATATAATATGTTTATAATTTCATTAAAATGGAAGCATAAAAACTTCAAACTTTAGACACCAAATACCTAAGCCTAGTTAGGTTCATAATCAACAAGAGACACATCTTTTTATATACTAGACTTCAACTTCTTGCTAGGGTTTTGTCATAAACCCTAGACTCCATCTTTATAAAGATATTAACAATTCACTAACAATCCAATCATGTTACTATACATCTAAGGTTTCAACAATATGCTTTTAGAATTACATGTAATACTCTACTCGGGTTTGTTGCAAACCCCTATATTTTACCATTAAATCTTAAATCATATCACTAATTGAAAATAATATCATTATGCCCTATAATTTATCATATGTTAAGGTAGCATACTTGCATATACATATCTAGGGTTTCATTATCATGTACTAGCATCTCATATAAATATCCATACCTACTAGGTAAACCCAAGACACAAACATTAATACATCAAAGTTACAATAATTTTAATCAGACTAAGGTTTCGATTACACTGACAAATATACACCCAGGGTTTCATTTATACATTAACAACAAATTTTAACTTAAAACTTTAAAGATTTATGGTTTCAGTTTGGATGATAACAAAATATCCCTAAAAGACTAGGATTTTGCTAAAACAATATCACAAACCCTAAACATCAAAAGAATAGGATTTATATACTTTCTCAACAACAAGAGGCCAGGGTTTTGCAGTGAACCCTAAAGGTTAGGGTTTCACAAGAATGATCAAATGACAAGGGTAGATTCAATCTAATGATTAATCACAGTAACAAGGATCTTTGTTATTCAAAACCCTTTAAATATTCTTTAACAAACATTGTAGGACATAAATTTTTGAAGGGCTTCATTTACCACCAAACCATGCTTCAAGTTTATCCTTTGAAGTCTCCTCCATAACCTTTGTGTATTCTGCAATCTTTCCTATGAAGGAAAATATAAAAGGTTATTAGCATATAATACAAACAAATCTTGATATGAGAGGGAAACCAAACATAAAAGAGGAGACAAGAAACAAGATACTTATATTTTGGTAAAATGGTGAAGGATCCCTCTTAATCCAATCCTTTTGAGGGATAACTACAACTTACCAAAATAATTCAGAAATGTTCTAACAATATATGTTAGACATACAAACTTTAGAAACCAAAACATAAAGGAAAATAATGAAAAACTTAAGATAGAAGGATATGTAAGGGATAATATTCCCTAAGAGTCTTTAGCAAATAGATCTTTGATTTCAGATTCTTCCATCGTGTTTCTCTTAGGTGGATCTTCATCAACAACATTTGCATGTTCTCTTTCTCTTTTCTTATTCCTTGTATCTTCAGGATGATGAATTTTGTGGTGACCCATCTGATGATAGTTGTAGCATTCAACTTTGGATAAGTCAACTTTGGTCCTTTGAACTTCTTGAAGGTTCCTTCTTCTTGTGATGAACATAATATGGATTAGAGGTGTTCTCTTCTTCATCCTCCTTCTTGTTGTTTACTAAAGATATTTTGGCTTCTTCTTGACTGCATGCATTCCAAATTTGTTCAAATGTTGGAGTATCCTTCCAACTGTTGATTCCTGATGCAAAAGCACTCCAAGATTTTGGTAGTCCTAGAAGAGAAGCAAATACGAGCTCCTTTTCTATAATAACTTCATCTATTTCTCGGAGATCATCTCTTATTCTAGATATCCTTACAAAGTATGATGATACAATATCGTCCCTTGTCATATTTATTGTTTTTACTTCATTCTTGAGGCTTGCTATTTGACCAATGTTTTTAATGGTGAACAATTTATAGATAGCCTAATACATTCCTTGAGAGGAGTCTATGTTGGATATATATATGGAATTAGGTTTTCCTTTACTCCATATACTATTAGATTCATGGACAAGATTTCAGTTTCTTTGAACTTCTCTTTCTCTACTTCATTTGTAGGCTTCTTGAGTTTTCCTTGAACAAGGTAGAACACTGTGCTTAGCAAGGATAAGATCTATCCTCTTTTTCCATGCCCTGTAGTTGGAGGATCCTAGTTCGTTTGTCCCTTCATTAGGTTTTTCATATTGCTATCTTCTACTCCTTGTGACCTTTCCTTGAAACCATTTTCTTATATCTCTCTTTTCATTAGATATTTAGCCTGCCTTTTTCCTTCTTCTTCACCTTAGCTCTAATACCATGTTAGAAAATAAGAAAGATAGAAATATTTTATTATGTTAATAATTACTTGTGATATATTTTTGTTCTTATTAACTTTATTATGTTCTTATTTTATCTTTGTTTCATCAAGCAACCATAAAAAACAAAATAAAAAGAACACATACACCGGCTATAGGCGCTTAGCCAGGGCTAAAACCCCTCTATGGGGGAAAACCCAGTCAAACTCTTCCACTAGCAAATTGAAGTTTAGATAGATCGAGACCTTGGACCCAAAAGACCCTCCTACTCCACCAAGTCAACCTTACAATATGATTCAAATACCTTTAGTAGTCTCTTCTAGTCCAACAACTACAACCCAAAATTTCGGCCCCCAACAACTCAGAATTTCAGCCCAGCTTTATGAATGCAATTTCAGCCCTTCCATCAGCTCAACAGCTTCACGTGTGTGTGTGTGTGAGAGAGAGAGAGATAACTTCAACTTCTTGTGCTTGATAGAGACCTCCTCCTCGTTTGCTAGCCTTTTCCCTCTTGTCCCTTGAATTACACACTTTTTATTGCCCCAGAGGTTGCAGATAAAACTTGATAAGTGAGTGCTCCAAATGAGGTTGAGTTGTTGCCTTTATATAGGAGATTTTTCCCCTTAATTAGGTTGACTTGGTGGAGGAGGCCTAAAAAACCCAATTTACATAAAAATAAATTTATTTCGTTACAGATGAAGCCCAAGAAAGGTATTTTATATTATGACATGGACAAGGACACTTGACATAAACCCTAGAAGCCTACAATGATGGCTTTGACCTATAAACAATTGACCCAAGCATGAAACCCATGCTTTAATAAGTCAATTTCTTTAATAATAAAATTTATGTTTCTTTCTTTTGAAAAATACGTTACATCATGACTCAAATACAATTATGAACACTGACACTAGTTACATTCTTCAACACTGGCAAGTAACTAAGGAGTTGGTTGCATGCAATATATAGGAAAATTATGAGGGTGTAGAAATCTTTATTGTATATCTAGAAGAGAAACCTCTTATTGATGTATTTCATGGCAGAAACTATAGAGTTGGGAGACATATTGCTATGTTTTTTTTGCAAAAGAACAAGAAGTTTATAAGTGAAGATTGAAAAGTTGATGAAGTGAATGGGAAAATATAAAAGAGAAGTAGTAGAAACCATTGAAACTAAAATTAATGTAGAATAAAATCATGTCAATAAGTATACAAAGTAAATTGTTTTTTAATAAGAGAGCAGATAAAAGTTTGTAAATGCAACACAAAGGTAGTTGAATTACCAGAAAGAGAAAGTCTTCATTGAATTTGCTGCATGGACTTTGAGGCAAGGTATGTTTCCTAATTTTTTCTACGGATGACATAAGGCTTCTTTTGAATGCGTGAGTAGCGAGCGAAGATAAAAAGCTAGAGAGATGCATAGATCACACAATGACCCAACTCTACATACAACTGTGAAGGTTAGCCATTGGCGATCAATGTTGCTAATGTTGATTGTTTCCTTTTGTAGATTCATGCCTCATGACTTATGAATTGTTAAGCCCCATGCCAAGCGAAGGGGTATTTGTGTATGAGTACCCCTTGTTACAGGGGGTATTGGAACATACTTTGGATTTGAAGCATCCCATGGTGGACCTTTGTAGTGAATGAAATCAACAATAACAAATGATGGTAGGTTGAAGGGTCTAGAATTAGTTTCATAAAAAATAGCAATAACTTTGACAATTGCTCCATTAACAAAGGTTGATTGGACCCATAAGTTGCTTGTTAAAATGATTTTTTGTCCAATGCATAGGGACACTTTTGCATCAAGTTGTTCATCCTCTTGAATAGTGTAGGTTTGTTGTTTCCTTTGATTGACATAGCAAGGTGAAACTTCCATGTTTAAGTTTTTAAGCATGGTTTTCTTATGCAGCACAATAGATTAATTTATTGCATAAAGGTGGATAGAATTATGAAATGCTTGTTTCTCGTCCTGTGAAAGGGAAAATTGTGCACGTGTCATGAGTAATTTCCAATCATCCATTGTAGGGGTTTCATTTCGAAGGTTGGAGAGGAGCTGGCGAAATGAAACATGTTCAGGGCTTGTGCCTTGTTGGCGAAAGTCAATTGAGAGTGTCACAATTGTATCAAAACTTTGCTAAAGAGCATTGCCACAAGATGTAACCACATAGATTGGTGTATATTTTACTAGTGGTAACTACCCAAGGTCACTGATAAGGATTACAGAGCGTCCACCAAATGGGGTGTTTCTATTGGATGGGAAAGCCTTGCACAAGCATGCATCAATTTGAGTAAGCATTTTAGGTCTAATGAAGGTCATCTCATCAATGAGAATATATTGCACATGCTGAAGTTGTTATTTTAAATTTAGAAGAGATTGACCTTCTAAACGCTGGCCAAGCATGTCAAGGTCGTCAAGGAGGTTATTGTTACCTAGGTGGAGTTGAGAAAGGAATTGCCATTCTTCCATTTCCATGGAGTGGTGGTGTTGCATTTCAAGAATAACAACACCTTCAGAGTCAACAAGAGATGGCTCTTTAGGTGCACGATGGACATGTCATTCAGGATATGTGTTCTTAACTTAATTCCAATGTCATCAGGCAATTTTCAAAAAAGGACAGTACAAGAGTAGTTCACTCCAACAAAAGTCTACATAGTTATCTGCATATTGAGATGGTATGGAAGTGTCTTGAAGTAGGATGCGTATGACCATGGCAAGAAAGATACATTTCCACGATGTTGTTTTTCGGTGAGAGGAGAATGACCAAGACCGCACGACTTCAATAAGAGACATTGAATCAAGAACAGGAGGTCTTTGCATGTATGAAGTGAGGAAGGGTGTTGCTTGAAGCTGGCCATCCAAGTTATTTGGATCACGTCTGAAAACTATTCTCTTGACATTAAGGGATACAAAAGAACGACTACATTTTGTTAGGGGGAGTTTTTGGAGCAACAATTGGCATGTTTCCTGTGCACCAATGTCTCTATCAACAACTGTTTCAGTCAAGATTTTGCGGATGACAACAACCATAGCGACATCAAGAGGTGAACTTTGAGCAAGGCGCGAAAGCATTTGGTGGTAGCTTTTAGACTTTGACTCTGATTTTGCTGCATATTTGGATATGTAGTTTAAGACAACATGGCGCGAGAGGACAGGTTGAAAATCAATGTTGGCCCTCCAAATACTAAGCATGTGAAGGTTATGGACATTTAGCATGTCATCATTCCTAGCAGAAATATATTTTTCCGGTCGGAAGCATCTATTTGCATAGAAGAGGAATCATGTAGTTCCAAAGGGACCTCATAGCCGCAAGATGTAGTAGTGTTTTTATATTGAAGGAATGTAAAGGAATGAAAATTTGTGTGGCATTTCACATAGTTGAAAAGCTCCTCATAGGTTTGGAGCTCGTTAGAGGTGAGGATATCATTTCTTGCAAGAAGGCATGGACCGCGAAGTGTTGATCAATGTATTCCCAGATTTATATGTTGGAGGGATTGAGGGTTCCAAGCAGTAATGTATGCATCAAAGAAAGATTTGGAATTAGAAATGTTGGATTCATTGGTCCAATCGAGGTTGTGCATATCAGATGCATTTTCAAACCACAGGAAACCATGTATATGTGTAGATCCTCTATGCTACCATTCATACCTGAGCGAAATAGAAGAGAGAAAGTAAGAGTATTGCATGAAAACATCGTACATAAAGGCTGAAAGAAAATTAATTGTAGATTAATACCTTCACCAGTATTCCTTTACATGGAATAATTTTAGTAGGACCTCTTCTTAAAATATTGTGAACCTATAGTGGATGTACTGAGATGACGATGTGGATTTGCAATAATGTTTTGGATTCTCCAACAAGGATGATCATGTGCATTAGATGGAGGAATAGAAGGCATGGCCATGTGCAATTCATGCCATTTAGTATCGGCTGCCCATTTAAATGATCAAGTCACTGAGCTCACCTTGAGCCTTTGTCTAGAAAGAATGGCTCCCTTGAAGGGAAGTGCCAAATCACATAATTTGGTCTGGAATTATCGAAGGAGGAAGTTGTTGAAGGTGGTTGTGAAGGTCTGCAACGGTTGTCGATGAAAACATAAGTTGTTGCTTGGCTACTATGGCACATGATAAGGTTCTACAGGCAGTAGTGGAATCTAGTATGTTGTCCAAATCTACTGTCATGGTAGTGCATTAGGTGCAAAGTGTATTCTTGTATTGCAACTTTTGTGATTCCTGGTTGGGTTAACATGGTAGAACCTACGGGTAAGAGGGTGGGGAAGGCCATGGAGAGGAGACCCTTAGTGTTGTATTCATTGACTAGATAAAGGCCAACAATAGGGCATTGCTGTGAATGGGTGGATGTGGAATTGGAAGATTCTACGCAGACAAATATTTCATCAACCTTGGTATGGGTATTGGCAACGTTGATACAAAAGAGGATGGATGGAGGTCATATGGGAAGTGGTGGAGAAGGGAAGGATTATAAAGCTTAGGAAGATTTTCTTGGGGTTCAGAGGAAGTGGTGTTGACATGACGTAAAAAGGGGGAGACATCGGTAGGGAGTTTAGGAAAAGTAAATAGTGCAAATGGGTTTAGATGGACATCCTTGTAGTAGGGATCATTTGCAATTTTGTATTGCAAAGATGGTAAAACTTGTGATTTATTGATGAAGAATTCATAGGTTGTGTGGTTAGGGTTGGATTTAGCAATGAAAAGGATATCTATATCTGAAAGCATGCATGGAAGAGAGTTGGTAATATTAGTTATATCTTGAGGGAATCTAATGGTATGGCCAAAGTATTTGCATTGGCCTCCATGTGCATGGGCCACTTGAATAATCAGGTTGACACATGCGATTTTCTTCTCTTAAACTTGAATAAGGCAAGAGAGGACATGCAATTATTCACTTGGATCCATGTTGTTCGATAAGGAAAAGTGATGGATAGATTGTTTTGAAGTACAACAACAACATGTGATGACACCGCAATGAAATTTTGTTTTCATGGATGGGTAAGATTCATTACAAATGGAGCAGACTTACAAGGGGGCTAAGTGTTGGGCACAACCCAACTTGTTCCAAGTTTTGGGTCAAAGACTCCTTATTTTTAGGAGAAGAGCGGGCGAAGTTCTAGTCATCACGCAATGTTTAGGGGATTTGGGGTGGGTCAAAAGTCCCTTAGTTTGTAACGGGTTTCGGGTATTAGTCCATTCTTTTGTCGGATACATGGTATGTGGACCATGGTATTGTAGTGAGGAAGTCTATATAAAAAAGATGTAATACTTTGTTGAATATGAATAATGGGATGAGAAGATCATAAGAGAATTGAGTCTTTGTATCTATAGTCTATATTTTTGGGAAGGCTTCGTAGCTGAGTGCGCGGAGGCCTAGAAGAGTCTGCAACTGAGTGCACAGATCACCTGCAGTTGGGTGCGTAGGTCAAGGAAGAACATGTATTAAATATCCTTAATAATAAAGAAGAAGTTTTGGCGAAGTGTTGTGTATATTTTTGTGTTCATTCTCTGTTGTTATTGATATCGTTATGCATGTTTTTTTATTGAATTATGCAAAAATATACTTGTTATATTGTTTTTCAGTTATGTCTATGTGTTAAGTACTAATATGTAAGGTTAATCATCAATGTGAAGTTATTCATGTACGCGAAGTTGTAGGTATATATAAGACATAAGTGAACACTCAGACGCAACAACACACAGATCCCTCTCACTGCAGAAACCTGGTTCTGCAACATCCCATAATCGCTTCGGGTGAGACTGTGATCTTCTCGCAATTCATTTTCGAAAGGGCCGGTGGTTAAGGGTTTTCTTGGTGTGCATCACACTTTGAACCTGGGTCAAGCCCCCTTAAACCAACAAATGGTTTCGTTGTTGGGACCAGGATTTGCTTAAGGGATATGTTTTGGCGTCCGTTGAAGAAAGAAATCCAGGAGTGGATTGAACAGAAAGAAAGAGAATTTGCGGAAAAAGAGAAAAAAAAACCCTTGATTATCAAATCAAGATTGGTTGTAGAGGTATATCTTTGAAGAGAAAAATATTCTTTAGTTCATTCCATATTGAATTGTATGAGTGGGTATCTAAGTTGACCAAGCATAAGAATTGTTTCAAGAACGACGAACCTAAGGAGTGGAATCTTGAATTGATACGACAACTCAAGAACATCAGTAACAATATTTCAAGGGCGGTTTATTTTGGACAAATAGCATTTTGGGATGATTTGTCACTATATTCGCGATAGATGCGATCGTGTCCTATAGTGAAGCTGAACGAAGACTTTTCAAGGGACCACAAGGTAAGTTACTAAGATATTTTAATCTCTGGATTAAGATGTTATTGTGCGAAAAAGGGATTTTGTGAATGCAGTCAGATTAATGTTTGGACGAAGAGGAACTAAGCCTGAACCAGGGTCTACGCGAAGTGGAAAACGACACATAACATATGCAAAGAATTTTATTGAAACAAACTATAGCCCCTTGTTAGGAGGATATGAGAGTGAAGAAGAAAGAAGTAACCCTACAACCCCACAACATTCCCGAGGCTGTCCTGAAGACGTGTCGAAGTTAGGAGTTGAAAAGAATCAGGGTGTCTTTGGGATTCCCCATCCATCCACCCCCCTTACACCTAATCCCCCTCCCCATAATTACCCTACACCCCCACCCCCTCCCCCTCCACCTAGCCCCCCGAGAAGTAAAATTGACGATGACATTAAGTTGCCTATTTTTAAAGGACTGGGATCAAAGGATCCTGATCAGTTCTGGTTTGTAGCTGATGCAGTATGGATAACAAGACAAATCACTAGTGACGATGTAAAGAAGGCACAACTGTCATGTCTCTGAGAGACAGAGCGCTAACTTGGCATATGAAATACTTTGTGATTAACCCGACTACTTCATTGGATTAAATTAAGAAAGCAATGGTATCAGAATTCAAGAAGTTGAAATCAGAATCACAATGCATCACAAAGCTAAAATAGACAATGACTGAATCTGTGTGGGAGTTGGACCAGCAATTCAAGGTGTTGATGGGTCAAGTAAGCTTTAATATACCCCCAAAACAACATAAAGAATGGTTCATACCCACTTTACTGCCACACATTAGGTTACCTTTGACACATCAGAAGATCATGACTCAAGCTGAAGCATTGGAGATTGGGATGAAGCCGATTAGAGATACCCATGTAGGAATACAAAAAATACAGATTCAGATAGAAAATTTGACCTTGGAATTATAGGATCTTATGAAAGGTAAAGAGACCAGATTAGAAGTATGGTGTACAAAATGAAAAGCAGAAGGTCATTGTAAGGATCAATGCCCTATGTTCAGAGATTATTTGGCAAGTGGAGCACCTAATCCTGTAAACCTAGGTCTGTGGTGTGATATTTTTAGAACGAGTGGCTAACATCACTCTAAATATTGCTACCTATTACAGAAGTATGTACAAACCCCAAAGCAGCTGTTTTGTAACTTTTGTAGACTAGTAGGCTATAATGAGAAAAATTACTGAAGTTATGACTTGATGATGGAGTGCACTATTGATACTTATAGATTGCAATCTAATGGACATATACACAAGGAGTTAGGTCAGCACGCTGGTCGAGGGGGATTTAAAGGATGAGGACGAGGAGTTGGTTGAGGACATGGCTAGTTTATTTGTTATAATTGTGGATAGGCATGACACTTCATAAGAGATTGTTAGAACCCTACAACAACCTGCAGTTACTGTAAGTCTTTTGATTTGTGATAGAAGAATGCCCCATCCTTATTCTGAAGATGTAGGAGAAAATAAACTAGCAGCCTGCAGCAAATATCCAAATGATGACTGTTGAGCCAAGGGAGGATCAACTGCGCATTGACATTGTAACAAGAAGCAGAGCTGCGACTGGAAATGATAAAGTCAATGGGAAAAATGAAGTTGAAGCTACATGGGTAAGGAAAACTACTGAAAAATCTCCTGCATTTGATATCCTAAAGGAAAATAAAGTATTCATGGAGGCGAGGCGAAGATTTATGGATGATGGGTCCTCAACCTCTACCGCATAGCTGACTTAGAAGGATAACTACGAGATAGTACTGGTTGCGACAGAAAATGTGGATCCGAATATTTTGAAGTCTTTTCTAGAGACTTGCATGAAGTTGTTGAGAAATCAAAAGGTCGTAGAGGGATTACATGAGTTGATAAGCTCTTATGCTCCTAAAGAGGTACCAGAGAGTGAGATGCGTGCAGTGAATAATCTACATAGACACAAGCAGTAGACTGGAAAGGAAATGAGGCTTACAACGCAAATTGGGGAATATGACATGGATCGGGTTATCTTGGATCTAGGATATGATGCTAATGTTTTTCCAAAGCAAACTTGGGAATTTATGGGTAAGCTGAATTTGTAATGGTAAAATATCCAACTAAGTATGACAAATACACAAAAGATTGTCCCTCTAGGAAGATTGTTAGGTATCGCAATAGACATTGATGGAGTGCGCACTACCACTGTCTTAGAAGTGTTTGAGATTGTGGATGACAGTAATCCCTACACCACATTGCTTGGATTGGATTGGGAATTTGATAGCATGGCTATAATTAACTTGAAGAAAAGGAAAATGATATTTGGAAGCAATAATATGAGAGTTATTGTGCCATTAGATCCATAGGAGGGAGCGAGATATATTGAACATGTCAGAGAAGAATATAGCACATATGAAATTGACAACATTTATCAGATTACAATGAAAGAGGAAGAATGGATTAACCCTACTGCAGATGGAAAATTGACTTGGGAACAAGATAGTTACCGCACTTCAGATTCAGAAGAGGAATTGGAAAACTGGAAGAACAAGTTGCATAAAGTGTCTACAAGGCTATGTATAGGGATCACTAAAGCATTGCGTTGTATGACAACTAAGGTATGTGATTTACCTTTGTATGATGGTTTGGGTGATGTAAATACTTTCTTTAGAGATTATGAAAGATGAGTACCCGAATGTCAGAAATTGTTAACTCTGGATCAAACGCTCAGGGTTACTCCTTCTAGATGGTGGGGTACTCATAAGAAGAATATAGGAGATTGGAAAAAATGTAGAAGGTTGATGTGGGTAAGGTTTGGTAAACTGAAAACATAGCTCACAAACAAGTATGATGGCCAGAATGATCCTAGAGACCACATACATCTCTAAATGGCAGCTCGGGGAGAAATTCCATAAGAAGAATGGGTGCATGGCTTTATCCATACCCTGGAGACAATTCCTAAGAATTGGTATCTGGAAACTAAGCTTCAACATGGTACTGCTAGGTAGGCAGAAATGGTTGATGTATTTATAATGGCATTCAGATTTGAAGATGATTGCCCACATATAGATGCAACTCTGAATATAATTAAGAAGAAGATTTTTGCAAAGTTCTGGTTATCTGGCAACCGGATTGGGCTGCACAAATACACAATGTAATGGAATGCTATAATCTCACTACGAAAGAGGATGAAGATCCTCACAATATTTACATCAAATAATCTAAAGGTCATCGCGAAGTAAATGGACCTGAGATAGAGATTCCTGATATAACGAAGCCATTGAAGACGAAGAAGGTGAATATAGGGTTGGAGGCTGAATCGAAGTACGCAACAATAGGAGATTATTGGGATGAGGACACAACCAACAAAATAACAAATCTCTTGCATGAATATCATGAGTTGTTCCCTACTAACTTTTTAGATATGAAGGGCATATTAGGAGATTTGGGAGTTATGATGATTCCTCTGAAGCCTGATGTGAAGCCTGTCAAGCATTGGCCTTATAGACTGAATCCAAAATACAAGGAGAAGGTGAAAGAAGAATTAGACAAAATACCAACAGTTGGGATAATTGAACATGTCGAAGAGTATGAATGGGTAAGTCCCAGTGTGATTCAGGAAAAGAAGGCAAAAGGGGGAATCAGAATTTGTGTTGACTTAAGGAAATTGAATGATGCATGCATGCATACCCCTTCCCTACACCATTTATAGATGAATTATTGGACAATGTAGGAGGACAAGAGGCATTTTATTTCATACATGGATTTTCAGGATACCATCAGATCAGAATTTCAATAAAAGATAGACATAAAATGACTTTTGCGACAGAGTGGGGCTCTTATCAGTACACGATGATGATTTTTTATTAAAGAATGCACCTGCTATATTTTCTAGAGTTTTAATTGCAACCTTCAAAGAATATATACACAAGTTTCTAGAAGTATACTTCGACGATTAGGTAGTCTTTGCTCTATTAAAGAAGCATATGGCAAGCTTAAGGTTGATGTTGGATACCTATAGGCAGTGCCATATCTCATTGAACTTGAAGAAGTGTATCTGTTGTGCACCATTTGGTATATTGTTGGGATATGTAGTTTGTAAACATGGATTAATAGTGGATCCCGCGAAGATTGTAGTTATTGCGAACTTGATAGCATAAAAAACTGTGAGATAACTACGCACAACACTAGGACACATTGGCTACTACAGAAAGTTTATAAAGGGGTATGTGCAGATAACTACATCGATGGAGAAATTGCTGAAGAAAGATGTGACTTTTCAATGGAGCGAAGAGTGCCAAAAGAGCTTGGATGTACTGAAAGAGAAGATGGTAACTGCGCCTATTCTAGTTTTCCCAGACTGGAAGGAGTTCCATGTACATGTTGATGCATCTTGCATAGCATTAGGTGTAGTGCTAGCGCAGCTAGGAGTAGGGGAAATTGATCATCCCATAACATTTGCAAGCAGGAAACTGTCCAACGTGGAAAATAACTATAGCACGACAGAAAGAGAGGGATTAGCTATGGTGTATGCATTACAAAAGTTCAGGAAGTACTTGTTGGGGGAACATTTTAAAAATGTTCACTGATCACTCTGTGCTGAAATATTTGGTGAATAAGCCTGTTTTAGGAGGAAAGATCTGTCAATGGTTGTTATTATTCTAGGAGTATGACTTTGAAGTTATAGTGAAGCCAGGAAAATTGAATGTTGGACCTGATCATCTATCAATGATAGAGATAGGAGAAGAACCCACAAATATCAAAGATAACATGCCTGATGCACATCTATTCACAATTAGAGTCGCAGATGATCACTTCGTGGATATTATTTAGTTTCTAGCCATAGGGATGGCACCCACGAAGTACACTATGAAGCAAAAGAAGGAGTTGGTGGTTCGAGCAACTGATTTTCCACTGATTGCTGGACACTTGTACAAAACGGGACTGGATGAAGTACCACGTAGATACGTCCTTGAACACGAATGATAGAGTATTCTGGAAGAAGCTCATGGAGGAGTCGTAGGTGGGAACTATGCAGGAAAATCCACTACGCAAAAGATCTTGAGAGCTAGACTATGGTGGCCCACAATACATAGGGATGCAAAAGAATTATGTCAAGCATGTGATATATGTCAAAGAACAGGAAAGCCATCTAGAAGAGATGAGATGCCACTAGTGCCACAGGTAACTTTGCAGGCTTTTGACAAATAAGCTATTGAAATTGTTGTACTTATTAGTCCACTAGGAAAGAAGACTGGTGCAAGGTATATAATCACTGCAACTGATTATTTGACAGAAAGGGCTGAGGCACAACCAATGAAGGATTACAACATAGAAACAGATGTGAAATTCATCTTTGAATATATATTGTCCAGGTTTGGCTGTTCAAAGATCTTGATGAGTGACCAAGGCACACATTTCATGAAAAAAGACCATTGAACCACTAACTGAGGAATTTCAGGTTTACCACTAGAAGATCACCCCTTATCATCCTTAGGAAAATGGAATAGTGGAAGCTTTCAATAAGATTATGGAGAATGCATTGACCAAGGTATGCAATGTGAACAAACATGACTGGGATTTGAGAATTCCAGCGGTGTTGTGGGCATATAAAACAACATGCAAGAAATTGATAGGGCAAACACCATTTAGGTTGGTATATGGACAAGAGGCAGTTATGCCTATGGAATACATTGTGCCAAGTTCGAGAATTGAAATTGTCATAGATATGGCAGATATTGACATTATGAAGGAAAGAATGTTGCAGATACTAGCTCTAAAAGAAGACAACTTCATAGCAGGGTTCCATAAACAAGTGCAGAAAGCAAGGGAGAAAGCCTAACATGACAAGCATATCAAGAAGAAGACATTCCAAGAAGGAGATCTTATATTATTATATGACAACAAATTCATGAAGTTCCCATGAAAATGTAAAACACATTGGTTAGGACCATATATCATCAAGCATATCTCTGATGGTGGTGCAATTTAGCTCGTGAAGATGAATGGTCAGCTGATTCCAGGACGAGTGAATGGTAGCAGGTTGAAGATATACAGGGACAACTCTGTCCCTAGAGCTTCGCACTGAAAAATGAAGGGAAGCAAGTCTTAGTGCCACCTGCAATTGAAAACGGGCACGAGACTATAAACTACTTTGCAAAAAGGGAATTCGCCAAAGAAATATTACTGCATGATAGTCAGCGGTGTTAGTCCCTAAATCTACCTCAGGATGATAAAGGTAGGATCCAGGGCCAACATCAAACCACACTTAACCTGGTAGCTAGCCCTACCAGGTTAGGAGAGGTCTCTCTCCGGGTCAATCTCAGCAAAATATGATCGCTAAAGGCTTGAGATCACTGATATAACTGCTGATCTTAGGCTAGGTATGTGTGCAAAAGAGTTTGATTGAATAAAATGATGTTTTTTGCTGGCTCAAATGGGAAAGCAGATTTTGGGTGCGGGGAATCAGGCTCAGCTTTGCAGAGATCTCAATGGGGCAAGGTAGGCAACTAATTTTGGCACTTCAAATCGAATGAGGTGGAAGGATTAGACAGGTGAGGAGTTGAAGAGGGCAAGAGAAACCATGGATCCTCTCCAAACAGCTGAAAACATCAAGAAACTAAAGCAAACCTCAAGTAGAGCACTGCAATTTCAATGGATTCTACTTACACTCTTGTTTGATTTAGTTAGGAAGAAACAAGATAGATAATGTCATACATAACACATAAGTAAATTCACAATTACAGAGAAAAGCACTGTACCAAAACAAAATTCCACAAGGATCCCAAAGAGTGCTGCAAATCCTGGTCTCAATTCCTTAGCCAAAATGCTAATATGAGTGTACAATGAAGCTCAAGGCTTTCTCAAAAGTCCAACCATGCTAATGACTGAAAAAACATAAGATATAGACAAACCATAACTCATCCTAGCCTCTAGGGGTCGAGCTCACATGTTTAGGAGCTATTCCAACTAATTCTAAATTGAGAACTAGAAATTAGGCAGTGGAACAGCATGCCTCTAGAAACAAGGGAACTGATTCATTCAGTTTCAAACAACTTTTTAACAGATGAATCTACCTCCATAAGTGAAAATTTGACATATTTACATCATGATCCATCAATTTACATTAAATTACATCACAAATTTGACATTAAGAAGGTGAAAAAGTCAAATTGGCAAAAGCTAGGTGAAAAACAGAGTATACTTGGTCAAACTGGCAAAATTTTCCCTATGCGCCGCGCCTGATTTCTCTATGCGTAGCGCCTGTTTGGAGCCACTTTTGAAGGCCTTCCTGGTGTCCAAATTTGCTTCAAGTGTGCTTGTTGGAAAGGTCTGCCTGTCTACTTTCCAACCCAAGTGGAATTTTTCAATTTGACCTCCATTTGCCCCTCCAAAATTCAGTTCTCCCAACACTGCTTCCTGTGTGTCAAAATAGGGGCAGTAAGGTCATTTTTTGAGTGTTTTTGACCTTTTTGAGGGCTCAAAACCTATCCAAATTTCTTGGCCATTGGTAGGAAAGCATATTTTTCCATGCCAAATCCAAAAATGCTGAGTTTTCCTCAAAAGGAGGTCCCCATCAAAAGCGAGCGCCAGGTGGCGCGGCGCGTTGGGCAGAAAAGTCTGTTTTTTAAGGCAAAAATTCCAAAATTGCAAACCAATTTTTTTGAAATTTGGGCTGAGTGTCCTCCAGTAAGTGCTGTGGTGGGCCAAGGAAGCCTCAACCAAGATCTGAAGTCTATCTTGCTCATTTTGCCTCCATGATGCCTTCTTCAACTTGGCCTTCAAGTTCCTGATTCTTGCTTGGTACACCACATTTCTTGATAAGTAGTGATATGCCATGTTTCTCAACATATTTTTCTCATTGATGGCCTTCTACAACATCCTCTCCAAGTGGCTATTTGTCCTCTCCAACTAAGACTCACGATCAGCATTGACTTCTTGTTCAAGTGTTGTGAACTTGACCTTCCTCCTTTTGGCAGCTTGCTGTTTGGCCTTCATGTTTTGGAGCTCCATGATGGTTTTCTGATCTTCTAGTTGTTTGTTTCTATACTCCAAATAGTTAATTATCCACTTGGCTCTTTCCAGATTGAGAGACAAATGATGAATGTCATCTTGCTGCTCCCGAATGACTTCTTTGAGATTTGAGCTTTGTGAGCCCAAATCTGTGTCATCATCCTGAATGAGGATGAAATCTGCCTCTTGACCTCCTGACGGTCCCTCATCATACAAGGGCTTCTTACCCTTGTCCTGTGCCTACTCTACTGATGGCGAAAACGAGACCCCTTCCACCCCGGGTGGAGATAGTACTCGTTTTGTTGCTGCTGCAACTTGGCAAGTGAAGTGGGCTCCTCTCGTATATGTTTACCACCCTTGTGAGGTCTCCTTGGTGCATGCATTTCTCTAGGAGAATCACTGAGTGTTTCCTCATCTCGGTCATAGGAAGGATCTGACTCCACGTTTGCCAATGTTTGATTTTTCTTGATGAGTATGAAGAGATTTATGGTGTCTTTAGATTTTTGCTGCTAAGGATGAGAATGTATGAGGGACTGTGAAGGGGAAAGTGTATGAGGGGTTTTGGGAATGTTGTTGACAAGTTTTTTGGGAAATAGGGGGTTTAGGGAATAGTACTTAGGTTCTTGGGACAACAATTAGGGTTTGGGGATCTTTAACTAGGGTTTGGGATATCAATTAGGGTTTTAGAATTAGTAGACTTAGGGATATGAGGATTGGGGGAATGGTTTGATAAAATGTAATGAGAGAATGAAAGAGTGAGGGAGTGAGAAATTTTGTGGAGTTGGCAGCAAAAAACACAAGTGCAAACCCTAGACCATTTTTTTTGAGCAAAAATTGCAAGGAGGTAGGGTTTGAGTTTTGTCTCACTAAACCACCATAAATTTTAAGAAAAACTCATTCACTAGCAAGGGAAGAAAGCTTGACTTACTTGCACACCATAGGATTGAGAAAATTTGGAAATTTGAGAGAGTTTATGGGTGAAAGTGGGCTTACAGCTCTATGCGCCGTGCCACAAACCCAACGCGCTGCGCCTGCTCTATGCGTCGCGCCCATTCAAAATTTACACTGCAGAGCACTGTCCAATGCGCCGCGCCCTTTCAATGCGTCGCGCTCCAAACCCAATGCGTCATGCTTTTTGCAGGAGACTTTTGGAGGCCTTCCGGTGTCCAAATTAGGTGTGGGATAGCTCGTTGGAAATATTATTGAATCTACTTTCCAACCCAACTGGAATTTTTCAATTTGGAGTTCATTTTCCTTGTCAAAAATCAAATCTCCCAAGACTGGTCAAAATGTGCAAAATAAGGCTGCCTAAAGGCAGAGTGCTGTTGCAGTCGACTTTTGAAAGTCTTACTCAACTCAAAATTAAGCTCATGATAGCTCATTGGAAAGATCTTTGTGTCTAGTTATCATTTGACTCATCAAGAAAGTCATTTGGCCAACCAAGCTAGGAGAAAACTTGATTTTCCCAAGGTCACTTTAGAGGTGCATCAATTCTCCTAAGGCAATTGTATTTTTGACATTTCTCTAAAACCATGACACCTGTGTAAAAAGTGAAGGATTTTTTTCTTCCTTGGCTTATTTTGGACAAAAACCTCTCTCAGTTTTCCCAAATTCATATTTTCTTGCTCAGAAACATCATTGAAGTAAAACCTATCCCGATGTGTGGAACAGGGGATTTGTCGAAATGAAGCAAAATGAAGGGGATAAAGGGCTTCTAAATTCTTGAGAAAATTTTGGGAAGTAGGGAGGGATGTTAGGAAGCAGGGGAAAGTGGGATTTCAGAGATTGAGTGAGGGGAAGAGGTCCAAAAGGGCAAAACACAGGCCTAGCCTAGAAAATTGTCAAGTTGTAGCAAGAAACTAGGGTTTGTGCGAAAATGAGGAATTTGAGGGATATCAGTGATGGGAAGTTACATTAAGGATATGGGAAGGTGTATGAACATCTAGATACAAGTTTTGCTAATGATTTGACCATCCAAGAGAAATTACCTTCAAAACCCTAGGAGAGGGAAATGAACCTTACCTAGGCGCAATTGAAGCATGAACAAGGTATAAAATGACCAAGTGGAACTTGACATGATGATGACAACCCTCTGAATAATGGTACAGTCAGCTGAATGGTGACATGGACCGAAATTTGGAGAACTTTGATAGGAGTAAAAGCAAACCCTAGACCTAATACCTAGTGACCAAATTTTGCTTGAAGACTCACTGAAATGATAAAATTTGACCTTGACACCATAAAATAACTTTGTAAGAGCATGTTTGATCACTGGAGGAAGGCTGCAAAGACTGACACTAACAAGGGGTATGATGAAGTCCGAAGGAACTGCGACAAAGAAACGGTGACTGCGCTATGAGGGAAGGTTCGTCGAAGTTGGCCAGAAATATGATCGTTAGAAGGGAAAATCTACCATTAAAAGGAAATTGTCGTTAAGGGACATGAGAGAAGAGAATTTATGAAGCACAACTGGATGTATCTAGCCCCATACTTGCATTAAATGAGAAAATATTGAAGCAATCATAAGGCTAGAATTCAAATTTGTTATAAAAACCATATCTCACACCACATTTGACACTTTTCCATCTAGAGAAGTTGAGAAATTGCATCTAAGTGTGAAGAAAGCTACTGTATGTCTGAGAGGAGTTTTGAGGAACTTGTTGGAATATTTGCAGAGAAAGGATTAGTGGGTATTATGGAGGCACAAGGAGTGAAGGTTCCTATGTCCCCAAGACGCTAGAGGTCGCCAAGAAAGCAGGTACCCACAGAGCCACAACCATAGAAGAAGCAAGAGAAGAGATTAGCTGAGGTCCCTGGGGCAGAACTCAGAACATCCCCGACGAAGAAAACACAAAAGGAAGTCCACATGAAGAACAAAGAAGAAAAGGGGAAGAAGCCTATGTAGAAAGGAAAGGAGTTGATGCAACAGAAGGTGCTTCAACATATCAATGATAGTGAAGAGGAGGATGAATTTCAACACATGGAGACTGAGGACGAATAGATTCTTGCTATGCTCCCACCTTACATGCCATCAAGAAAACCAAACACCAAGCTGGTTAAGGAACCAAAGGAGGGTAAAATTGCCACGTGCACTCCATTACTGTCGTAGGAAGTGTTGTTTGAGGGTGAAGTGTTGGGAAAGATTCCTTAGCTGAAACTGGAAGACTGGGACTTTAACGATCAGAGAAAATACCCTCAATTTGAACCAAGTAGATATTTGAAGCAGGTTCAGTACCCAGAAAGTGGAGTCACGAGGTAGGAACCGTTCCAGTGGGCTGCATGATTGCAGAGAGTGGGCCTCTTGAATATGCTGATTGTGCCACACTTCGGCTGAAGCACATCCAGTACAATATGTGTACGACAGCTCCTTGCACTGGTACATGATGGATGCATTTGGCTAGGGATGAGGATCCCGATTGATGAGATGTTAATCAGAAAAATCGCAGCGTTGCCTCATAAGGGAAAAGAACCTGCAAAATAATTTTTGGGCAAGAATAAGGAAAAGGAGTTGACACAAAAGATGAAGGAAAAGTTTGGACTAGTGAAGAAGTCGTGGGGAAATGACATCAATTCCATTGATGACCAAGGAGTGTGTTTCGTTGCGCACATCTTGGTAGGTAAGATAATGAGTAAGTGCAGGGCCAATGTGGTGCCTGCAACTATAGTATCTTTGGTTGCGCAGTGCAGTGCATGGGTCCAGTTTAACTGGGGTGCCTATTTGTGTAAGGAATTTTTGACATATTGCAAAGAAGCACATGAAGAGGGGAAGATGTTCCATTACATTGGGTTGATAATACTCATCACCCTAATTGGTGGAAAGAACCAGAAGACTTGCAATTTCCATATGTCGAGGTGGATGTTTATGAAGCAGCAAGGTATTCTTCCCTCTAGTTTACTAAGGAGCCAACACGTGCAACAAAGAATATGATTTTCTTTGTGGTGATGGCAATGGATATACACATGGTGGTGAGTCAGCATCAAAGGCTATCACCTAGTTTATATAAGCAGTATTGTAACATTGCAAACTTCAAAGCAGACTTCCACAAAGCCTATGTCAAGGCAATGAAGGACCCAACTAGGACATGGCACCCATTGCCATACTTAGTAATTGAAGATGATTTTCTCGTCGTAGTACAGAAATGGCTGGAAGAAACTCCACCCGGTGGGGTAGTTGGAACAAAGAAGAGTACCCCATAGGATGAAGGTACAAGTGGAAATGATGCAAAGATAGAAATACAGGAAATAGAGAAGAAGCATGAGGAACCCCTCAATGATGTAGGAGTATCAGAGGAGTCACCTTTTATTGTCAGAAGGAGAGACACAACAACTGCGACAGGCAAGAGGAAAAAGCATAAAATGGATAAGTCCTAGGGTGCAGAAGCGCTTGTCCTCAATGATGGGGACATCAACGAGATCAGAGAGAAGGTCCAGGAGATCACATTGGAGACCTGGGATAGAAATGATGATCAATATAGAATGAGATTGGATAAGGTACAATAGGGTATTACGGAGTTGAAGGCATTGCCACAAGTAGAAAAACAACCAGAACAAATAACTTGGCCATTGCAAGTAGAGCAAAGGATAGAAACACAATTCGGCGTTAGAATTTTGCAGGTACCAGCTGGGGCACTTCATTGATACTCACCGAAGGACAAAGAATGAGCCAAAGCATGGAAGACTGCACGAATTCCATCAAATTTTAACAACCGAGCTGTAGGAGCGGGAACAATGAACCTCGATGATGACTATGAAGATGTAAAAAGAGAAATATGCATTGAAGAAGGAGCTAGAGTAGGTGGCTAAGAAAATAGATGAAGCATATCAACAACAAGAACAGTTGGAAAAATCCATTAAAGATAGTTGCAACACAGTCTCGGATGCGAAGGTCGGTGAGGAGGAACCACCAACAAAGAAGGTCGCGAAGCTCGCCCTCGCGATCAAGGAATCGAAGAATACACTGGCGAAGATAAAATTCAAGTACGAAGTACAAATATCAGAGCTGAAAATAAGGTTACAACCAACCACACCACTAGAAGTGCGGGAGCAGAGGTAGAAAGACTTAAAGGCAACATTGAAAGACATCTTCGACACAGTGGCGGACTGTGGGAAATTATTGCATGACACGATGCAGATTTGGATCTCACTGCAGAAGGATTCAAATATAAAAAATATCAAGGAAGAATTACAGGTGAAGAAGAAGCAACGTGACGAGATCTTGGTAACTATAAAGACCCTACCAGTCTTACAAAAACTTGCCAGCATTACTGAAGGGAAGAACCTCCAAAAGCAGATAGATGATATTCAGAAGAAGGAAAAATTTTTACAAGCGAGGAATCAATCGTGGCAGGATTACGCTCTCAAACTATCTCAGGCAGTGGACGAAAGGCTCAAAGATTTAAAGAAAAGGGAGGTAGAAATACTACAGAAGGCTAGTGGCCAACCATAAAGGCATTGCTAGAGGAGGTGCACAAACAAGAGAAACAAATGGCAGAGACAGTCTACGGTATAATGCAGTCTACAACGAAATTGTAGTGAAAATCAAACGAACCGTAGCTGAGTAACTCAAGACGAGTCATGGGTGAGTGTTGGGGGATGTTGGGCACAACCCAACTTGGTCCAGGTTTTGGGTCAAAGACTCCACATTTTGAGGAGCGGAGCAAGCGAAGTTCTATTCATCGCACATTGTTTAGGGGCTTTGGGGTGGGTCAAAAGTCCCTTATTTTGTAACGGGTTTCAAATATTAGTCCATTGTTTTGTTGGTCCATGGTATGTGGATCGTGGTCATGTAGTGAGGAAGTCTATATAAAGAAGATGTAATACTTTGTCGAATATGAATAATGGGATGAGAAGATCATAAGCTAATTGAGTCTATTTATCTGTAAGTCTGTATTTTTGGGTAGGCTTCGCAACTGAGTGCGCGGAGGCCTAGAAGAGTTTGCAGCGGAGTGCACAGACCACTTGTAACTGGGTTCGCAGGTGATCCAGTTGGATGTTGGTTGCCACAAACCTATCCCACTTGGACCCCCACAACTGTCTCTTTCATTTTTTCAGTTTCCGTAATTGTAGCAAAATTTACTATTTTCAGCAGTTTTTTCGGGTCGTGAACTTCCGAAGCTGTTTTGAGGCCCTAAACGACGTTTTTTGGGAAATCTAGGAGTAACATGGGTTGATGGATCGATGTTGCTCTTCCCAAAGTTGTAGTGCTCAGATAGATCTTTCTAATGAGCTATTGTACGCGTCAAATGAAGATCGGGTGCCAAAGGTACGACCCCGGGAAGTTGATTTACCAACTTACCCAAAACGGGGCCCACAGTTTGGTGTTTCATCTTCTAGGGTTAGGTTTTTGGATGTTAAGGGTTTTCCATTATTTATTAACAATAAATAGGCCTTCGAGCCTCATTGTAACACAGTTCATAAGCATGTAGCCACCACATCTCTTCTCAGAGATAAGCTACCATCGCCATAGCTAATTTATTTCCATTTCTATTTGTAAGCATATTTCAATATTTTACATTAATGAAATGAAGTATTATTTCCGCTGCATATCTGTATTTATGGTTATTTTCGTAATTTGGTGCGTTCCTGTTTAAATCTGGATCAGTGGTATTGGAGTGGTATACTTTTTCTCTGTTTTTCTTTGCATGTCCCCAACGAGGTCGGGATATAAGGAGTTAGGGCTTGAACTAGTTGAACCTTTGCAAGACCAGCCTCGCAAATCTTGACGGCATCCCATGGCAGTTGAAAAGAAAGACGAGGGGGTAGGAGATCCTATCAAATATTGCTCAAAGAAGCCCTCGAGCGACAAAGGAATGTGATGATGGACAACTTTTCCCAGATCCTTCAGTGGCTACCTAGAGGCGACGCATCGGCTTCCAACAGATACTCTGGAAACACCACACCATTTAAGGTACAAGTTAATTTTGAAATCCCCATATTCGAGGGATAGATAGACGCGGATGCCGTAGATAAATGGTTAAATCTGCTAGAAGGGTATTTTTTTGTTCATGATTTTTCCATTCGGGAAAAGATTAGTTTCGCTCTTCTCAAAGAAACCCCCCACGTCAAGGACTGGTGGGAAACGTACTACGAGCAGAAGGATGAAAGTACAGGCTCACTATTTTTAGCCACACCTACTTGGAATTCATTCTGGGATGCCATCAAGGAGCAGAGCTACACTGTCAAAAGCTATGAGGACAAATACATAAGGTGGACCACGCTGGGACAGGGAAGGGACCAAGATGTGCTAGAATTCACAAACAATTTTCATACCCTTCGTACATAGTTGGGTATCAAGGATTTTGAGCTGAATTTGGTACTCAAATACTGCGACTGCCTACACAGATACATTCAGGAAGAGATGGAGTTCCCGAGCATCTCCTCGCTCGACATGACGTACTGATACACTGTCAAAATCGAGTAGAAGTTCAAACAAAAGAAGTCAGACTTTGGATCTATGAATTCGAAGCGAGGGAAAGGCTTCCCCAAATCGTAGAACCAAGGACAAAGCCAAGGTGGGGCAACCCAAGACAACCCTTTGAAGCCACAAGAAAAGAAAAACACCATGAAGTCAAAGAAGGACATAAGAAAGTGGTGTGAGTTCCACAAGAGCCCCACTCACAACACAAGTGAGTGTCGGAGCAAGCAGTCACTGGTGGCCGAGTTGAAGGCTTCATAAGCAAATGCATGTTTCGACCTTGAGTTAGAATTTGATAAGGGGAATGGAAAATGGAAGTAGATCACTGATGTGGAGCCCAATGCCACTGTTGCCTCCGCCAAGATCCAGAAGAATGAGCCCGAAGATCCAGAGGAGGGGGAGCGTCTTTTCCACTCACAAATGTGGGCGAAGGGTTCGCCGCTGTAATTCATTGTTGACAGTGGGAGCCAAAAGAATGTCAATTCAGCAGAGGTCGTAAAGCGGTTGGGCCTACTGACTACACCACACCCGCAACCGTACAGTATCAGGTGGCTTCACCAAGGATGAGACCTTCGAGTTCGCCAGCAGTGCCGCCTTCCCTACAACATCAAGCCCTTCACAGATGAGGTATTGTGTGATGTTACACCTCTGGATGTTTGTGATGTATTATTAGGCCAACCATACTTGTGGAGGCGACATGTTGTGTATGAGTCAAGGCCTCGCGCTATTATTATTTCTTTGGGTAATTCATTATACAGGATACCAAAGGTAGCCCCACCTACCGCCACCTCTTTTATCGTTGCTAAGAAAGGCAGCAAGCTCATCTCACAGACTAGGAAATTTATTTTCTGTCTAGTTCTCTCCCAAAGTAAGGGGAAGATCGCTGCCACATCCATGACCCCCGCGAAGGGTTCCTCCACACATCAACAACAACAACAGAGGGATACGGTCATGACAGAACATGGGAACAACCTCTCCTCACCCACAGGGGTACCACACAAGTTTCGGGTGGGCAACAAAGTCTGGTTGCATTTGCAGAAAGAATGCCTTACAAGAGCCCATTAGAAGTTCTGACCACTCCAACATGGTCTTTACACCAGTACCAAGGCTGCGGGAAATAATGCTTTAGAGCATAAAATTCCTCCATTCCTTTGCCTACACCAAGTGTTCAATGTGTACCACCCTCGACCATCCTTCCCACTATTACTGGAAACATCCGATATTGCAGAACAACTCACCAGGGACCAAGTTCAGCGGATGGAGGAACTCAACGCAATCGGGACCATTGCTTCCTAAGGGGGGAGGAATGATCCAGGTGGATGTTGGTGGCCACCCACCTATCCCACTTGGACCCCCACAACTGTCCCTTTCAGTTTTTCAGTTTCCGTAATTATAGGACAATTTACTATTTTTTAGCAGTTTTTGGGTCCTAAACTTTCGGAGTTGTTTTGAGGCCCTAAGCGACATTTTTTTTGGGAAATCTAGGAGCAACATGGGTCCATGGACCGATGTTTCTCTTCCCAAAGTTATAGTGCTCGAATAGATCTTTCTAACGAGCTATTGTACGCGTCAAACGAAGATCAGGTGCCAAAGGTACGACCCCAGGAAGTTGATGTACCAACTTACCCAAAACGGGGCCCACAATTTGGCGTTTCAACTTCTAGTGTTAGGTTTTTGGATGTTAAGGGGTTTCCATTGTTTCTCAACAATAAATAGGCCTTTGAGCCTCATCGTAACACATTTCAGAGGCATGTAGCCACCACATATCTTCTCAGAGATAAGCTACCATTGCCCTAGCTGGTTTATTTCCATTTCTATTTGTAAGCATATTTCAGTATTTTACATTAATGAAATGAAGTATTATTTTCATTGCATATATGTATTTATGGTTATTTATGTAATTTGTTGTGTTCGTATTTAAATCTGGATCACTGGTATCAGATTAGTCTTCTTTTTCTCTGTTTTTGTTTGCATGTCCCAACAAGGTCGGGATATAAGGAGTTAGGGCTTGAACTGGTCGAACCTTTGCAAGATTAGCCTTTCAGATCCCGATGGCCTCGCATGGCGGATGAAAAGAAAGACGAGGGGGCAGGAGATCCTATCAAAATCTTGCTCGAAGAAGCTCTCGAGCGACAAAGGAACGCGATGATGGATAGCTTTGCCTAGATCCTTCAGCGACTACCCAGAGGTGACGCATCGGCTTCCAACAGCTACTCTGGAAACCCCACACCGTTTACGGCACAAGTTAATTTTGAAATCCCATATTTGAGGGACAGATAGACGCAGATGCCGTAGATAAATGGTTAAATCTGCTAGAAGGGTATTTTTCTGTTCATGATTTTTCCAGTCGGGAAAAAACTATTTTCGCTCTTCTCAAAGCAGCCCCCCACGTCAAGGACTGGTGGGAAACCTACTGCGAGCAGAAGGATGAACGTACAGGCTCACTATTTTCAGTCGCACCTACTTAGAATTCATTCCGAGATGCCATCAAGGAGCAGTACCACCTTGTCAAAAGCTATGAGGACAAATACATAAAGTGGACCATGCTGCGACAAGGAAGGGACCAAGATGTGCAAAAATTCACAAACATTTTTCATACCCTTCGCACATAGTTGGGTATCAAGGATTTTGAGTTGCATTTGATTCTCAAATACCGCGACTGCATACATAGATACATTCAGGAAGAGATGGAGTTCCTGAACATCTCCTCGCTCATCACGACATACCGATACGCTGTCAAAATCGAGCAGAAGTTCAAACAAAAGAAGTGAGACTTTGGATTTACAAATTCAAAGCAAGGGAAAGGTTTCCCCAAATCGCAGAACCAAGGACAAAGCCAAGATGGGGCAACCTAAGACAACCTGTCGAAGCCACAAGAAAAGGACAACACCACAAAGTCGAAGAAGGACACATGAAAGTGGTGTGAGTTCCACAAGAGCCCCACTCACAACACAAGTGAGTGTTGGACCAAGAAGTCACTGGTGGCCGAGTTGAAGGCTTCAGAAGCAGATGCATGTTCTGACCTTGAGTCAAAACCCGACAAGGGGAATGGAAAAGGGAAGCAGATCATTTAGGCGGAGACCAACACCACTGTTGCCATCGCCAAGATCCAAAATAATGAGCTCGAAGATCCAGAGGAGGGGGAGTGCCTTTTCCACTCATAGATGTGGGTAAAGGGTTCACCGCTGTAATTCCTTTTTGACAGTGCGAGCCAAAATAACCTCATTTCAGTAGAGGTTGTAAAGCGGTTCGGCCTACCTACTACACCACACTCGCAGCCGTACAGTATCAGGTGGCTTCACCAAGGACAAGACCGTCGAGTTCGCCAATAGTGTCGCCTTCCCTACAACATCAAGCCCTTCACAGATGACGTATTGTGTGATTTTACACCTCTAGATGTTTGTGATGTATTATTAGGCCAACCATACTTGTGGAGGCGACATGATGTGTATGAGTCAAGGCCTCGTGCTGTTATTATTTCTTTGGGTAATTCATTGTATAGGATACCAGAGGTAGCCCCACCTACCGCCACCTCTTTGATCGCTTCTAAGAAAGGAAGCAAGCTCATCTCACAAACTAGGAAATTTATTTTCTGTTTGGTTCGCTCCCAAAGTAAGGGGAAGATCGGAGCCACATCCATGACCCCCACGAAGGGTTCCTCCATGCAACAACAACAACAACAGAGGGATACAGTCATGACAGAACACGGGAACAACATCTCCTCACCCACAGGTGTACCACATAAGTTTCGGGTAGGCAATAAAGTCTGGTTGCATTTGCAGAAAGAATGCCTTACAAGTGCCCATCAGAAGCTCTGACCACTCCGACATGGTCCTTATACCAGTACCAACGCTGTGGGGAATATTGCTTTGGAGCAGAGAATTCCTCCATTCCTTCGCCTACACCAAGTGTTCAATGCGTACCACCCTCGACCATGATTCCCACCATTACTAGACACATCCGAGATTGCAGAACAGCTCACCAGGGACCAATTTTAGTAGATGGAGGAACTCAATGCAATGGGGATCATTGCTTCCTAAGGGGGGAGGAATGATCTAGGTGGATGTTGGTGGCCACCCACCTATCCCACTTGGATCCCGACAACTGTCTCTTTCAGTTTTTCAGTTTCCGTAATTGTAACACAATTTACTATTTTTTAGCATTTTTCAGGTCCTGAACTTCCGGAGCTGTTTTGAGGCCCTAAACGACGTTTTTTGGGAAGTCTGGGAGCAACATTGTTTCTCTTCCCAAAGTTGTAGTGCTCGTATAGATCTTTCTAACGAGCTATTGTATGGGCCAAACGAAGATCGGGTGCCAATGGTACGACCCTGGGAAATTGATGTACCAACTTACCGAAAACGGGGTCCACAGTTTGGCGTTTCATCTTCTACGGTTAGGTTTTTGGATGTTAAGGGTTTTCCATTATTTCTCAACAATAAATAAGCCTTCGAGCCTCATTGTAACACAGTTCAGAGGCATGTAGGCACCACATCTCTTCTCAGAGATAAGCTACCATCGCCCTAGCTGGTTTATTTCCATTTCTATTTGTAAGCATATTTCAGTATTTTACATTAATGAAATGAAGTATTATTTCCACTACATATATGTATTTATGGTTATTTCTATACTTTATTGCGTTCCTGTTTAAATCTGGATCAGCAGGTGAGAGAAGAGCATGTATTGAGGATACTTATTAATAAATAAGAAGTTTTGGAAAAGTATTGTGTATCTTTTTGGCGAAGTTTATACTGTTTTATGTTATGTCTATGCCTTAAGTACTAATATGTAAGGTTAATCATCAACACAATTGTATTCATGTATGTGAAGTTGTAGGTAGATATAAGACATAATTGAACATACATACACAACAACTTGCATATCCCTCTTGCTGTAGAAACCTGGTTCTGCAACCTCCCATAACCGCTTCGGGTGAGACTATGACCTGCTTGCAGGTCGTTATCGAAAGGGCCAATGGTTGAGGGTTTTGTTGGTGTGCAACACACTATGAACCTGGGTTAAACCCCCTTAAACCAACACTAAGTGTGTCAACCCTTTCATGGAAAGGACAATGTGCTTGTTGGAGGGGGTTGTTTAGGCAATACTAGGGAGTTGAAGTGGAAGAAACTTGGGGGTATGGTTGTATACGAGAGGTGGGAGGTGAAGAAAGTAAAGGGTTGAGAGAATTTTGGATGGCAGATGGAAATGGAGGGGAGAATGTAAGAGGACTAAATGGAATGGGAGGAAGATGGATTTGGGTAGGTAGGGAGGTTCCACTGGGGACAGTTTGAGAAGGAGCGTTGTGTCGATTGTTGTACAATAGACGTCGACGTGTGTTTATTTTATCCTTATTAAGTGCATAACACCTTTGCTGACATTCCTTCCTTCCATCATTCTCGGGAGTAGATTGTATAGTTATTCAACCAAGGAAACCATTCTCAAAGATGGAGGTGTAGGTGAAATGTGAACAAAGATGTGTAAACGAGGCATGTTGAGGAGGGAAAATAGTGTACATAGAAAGCACAATGTTGGCGTGACAAAGGAAAGACATGTATATTTGTTCCAATTTGGAAGATACATAACATGAATAGAAAAAAAATGTTAATGAGACAAGAAGCATGTACCTTTGCAAAAATATATTCGATATGTATGATGGGGAAAGCGAGCATAGATACAAATTATTTACTAAGTTGAGAGATAAGTTTGTTTTCTTCCCCTTTGTTTGTCCAGTGTAAACTTTATTTATTTTTTTGTACAAAAAGGAAACTATGAAACATTTGGTGCAAGTGTTGTAGGAAAGTGGGAAGTACGCGAAGAATGTGTTGCAGGACTAGGTTGTTTTTTGTTTGTTTTTTTGCATGAAAGAAGTTGAATCGAAGTTTTTGGTAAAACATAGTAGCAAGTAATTAGTGTGTTTATTTCGTTAAAGGAAATTTTGAGTAATAAATAAGTTGTTGAAAATCAAATGTAGGTGCAATATGAATATGTGTTGAATCATTGCGCCTTGAATTATAACATTGGCCAGTGGGATGTTGAAATTAGAAGTTATATCATCATGCAAGTTTGTTTTTCGATTTAAGAAAGGTTACTTTTGTGTTGCACCATTATTAAAATCAATAGTTATGTATGTTTTCCATATTAGAGCATATCCATATCCATATGTGTACTTGAAATATGTTAATGTGTTGCAAAGCACATGAAGGAATGAAGAAGGCCAAAGGAATGAAAGTGAGCTAATGCCCATGTATTTACCAAGAAACATTACAAGAGTAACAAGTATTTTCGTAGCCATGTTTCACAAAAAGTAGTAGAGATAGAGGTGTAGGAAGATAATTGTGAGAAGGCAAAAAGAGTTATACGAGGGTATTGTGTGAAAATTATATTGTATAGGGAGGAAGAACCCAACCACAGGGAAAGGGAGTTGTGATTTAGGGAAAGGATTTAAAAACTGAAAATGGGTTTGAGAGTAAATGAGGGGCCAAAATCAAAGTCCACAATTGTTTCACAGAATATGTGTGCAAGAGGAAAGCATGACTACAACAATCTGTAGGGGTAATAAAATTGTTTAAAGTTGGCGAACAACTTTTTTGGAAGGGCCAAATTTGGTTTTCATTTCATGTAAGACAAGGGTAGATTCAGAGGCATAAGGGATTTCTTCAAATTGTATAAGGGTTGGGTGAAGGCATTCAATGCCATTGAAAGTGTTTGTTTTAACAGAAAGTGTGAATATGAAGTGTTGACATTTGATCCTGGTGGTGATGTCCCTAACAGATTCTGGCTCGCTTGAAAGGAGGCTAAGGTGCTTTGTTGATATGCCCAAGAGTTTAGTCGCAACATAATCAAACACAATGACATTTCCTAGATGGCCAGTGTGATCATGGAATTCAAGACGAAGCACATAAAAATAGTCACATTCAAGGAAGGCACCTTTGCATTTCGTGTAATGCCACATATTGTCATATTGTTGGATAACTCTCTTCATGCATTGCATGCCATCAATGTTAAGTGGGCATGCAAGGAAGTAAAAATATTCCATGTCCATTGTTGTAGTAGTAGCACGAATGACAATTCATGGATATTTCTCGGAGTGGGGCAACTCAAAAACTTTAGTGATTATTTTTGTTTTGAGGGGCATGCTAGGGGTGCCTATGTATTTCTGACTAAGTGAAGGCAAGGATTCATTGAAGCCTGTATCTTGAAACCATTGTTGGAGCTGGCGTGTTTCAACAATATATAGGTTTATTAGAAGGGAAGTGGGGGGAATAGTTCCAATAGTCTTTCCATTGAACTCAACGACACGACCCCCTTTGATTGCAAGGACTCAAGTGGACCCCGAGGCACGAAGTTCAGAGAGTTCATGCGACATGGCATTTCACACCCCAAAAGGTGACATCGATGCTGCAACCCGACATGTCACACAAATCAATAGTTTTCCAAGGAGTTTCTGAGCCATCGCGTCGGCATATGATGTAGGCAGGAGAAGTCGCGCTAACAATACCAATAACATAAACAACTGAGTTGATAGTTGAAATTTTGAGTGAATTGATTGAGATGAAATGAAAGTTGTGGGGAGTTATTGAATGATATTCATATATGCACTCAGACACAATTGATGCAGAGAAAAGGAGGATTTCGAATAGGCGGTTAAGATGCTTGTAGCTAGGATTTGGAACCTTTATGGTGCCATTTGATACTGTGTAGATCCAACCAACTTGTACGAGAGCATTCAAAGAATCTACCAAGTCATTGAAGGAAGATACGTGGATCTCGTCACCATTATAGTATAGAAGGTCAAATCCTAGAAATTTCCCAGTGCCCCATGTATTGTTGTATTGATAGAGGGGTGTCTTTGCGAGGGCCCTGCCTTGTATGAAAAATGTTTCTATGATGGGTTGAGTGCCTTAAAAGGGAGAGTTGTTGCAGAAACATCATTATCCATATTAGAGGTTGCAGGTTGGGACCTTAACAAGGAATTTGATGGCAAGGCAGAGGCAATTGTCGAGGATGAGGTGGCATGGAGGACTTGTTTGGTGGAAAGAACAAGAGGGGTTGGATCACCAATAAGAGGTGTTGCACGATGAAGAATTTCAAGTTGGATGACACGAAGTGACCTGCAAGAAAGAAGATTTGTGAGAGAGGAGGAGAATAAGAAAATATAATGTAAAGAGAGTAGATGAAAAAAAGTGACTTAAATGGAGAGGAAGGCAAGGAAGGCAGGAGAGGAAGTTGCAACATACAAAGATCAATGGAAGGATATGCAAGCACTTTTTTCTGAGGAGCACAATGGAGCCTAGTTGAAGCTCCCCATATGTTTCAAGGGGATTGTGCATTGAAGGCAACAAGACCACATGTTTGTGAGTTCCATCAGAAAGACAGAGTCGGTAGCGGGGGGCTGCAACCTTGCCTGGGAAAATCTACTCGATGGCAACCACTTGGAGGATTGGTTGTAGCTATGTAGAACCAACCATCAATAGTGAAAGTGCATTGCTAGTCAAAGTTGGATCCATTGTGTTATGACTTTTTGTTGGAAGAGAGGAACTACAAGTATATTTTAAATGTAAGTGTATAGGAACATAAGTAGACTTTGTAGAAATTCCATGGAAAAGATTACAATATGAAACTTGAAAGACATGAAGGAGGAATTTTTTTGAAGCAAAGAGCATGGAATATTTAGAAGCATGAGAAAAAAATGGTCAATAATCAAGGTGATATTAACAACGAAGATATTTCTAGACATATATGTTTTTTCATTCTCACAAATTAAAGTGGAAAGCAAAATGATTCTTGTCAAGACAAACAAAACAATAAGTACAATTCCTATTATGGAATGGGTTCTTTTGAGTGAAGGATAGGTTTTGAGAGAGGAAGGGTTAGGAAGTTTGGTTAAGGTATTTAGTAAACCTTAATTTATTATTAAAGGCAAGAGACCTTATTGTTTTTTCAAGAATGTCTTGTTAATATTGGCACTGGTAGTAACAAGGCAGAGGAGGAAGAACATAAGCAACATTTCAAAGTAGACAAGAGAAGCATAGTTCCAATTATTTTATGTCATTTACAATTTGTTATTTTGTTCATGAGATTTGACATGTTAGTTTTCAAGGAATGGGAATGAATGGTAGGTGCATGAATGCAAAGAATTCCTTATCCATCAAAATAGGCACATGCATGAGCTTGAGTTAGAAAAGTTTTCTAGGAATAGGGAAATGATGAATTTTGGATTGTACATACAAGTACAATTTGGTAGTATTTTGAAACAACCGAGAGCTACTTGTATGGATTAATGGGCATGTGCATTTGATGAAGGAAGAAGATACTTGGGGAATTTCAAGACTAAAAGGAAAAAACTTACAAAGGTGCATTATTTACAATTTCTTACCTTATTTAGAAGACCTTGAAACTTTTCTCATATCCTTAATGTATAGTTTGAGTTTTTGTTGATATATGGCAACAAGAATATTCCAATTTAATTTGTCCTTGAATTAAATTGTGAATTAAAATTGAATTTAGTCTTTACAACTACTTTGAAATAATTAATTAATTCATTTCGAATTAATTAGTTGGAGAAGTTCAAGTTATAAGTCTTTTTGAAGTCATGCAAGAGTTATCCCTTAAATTAAGGAGATAAGATTGAGTTATATTTGAGTGTTAATTATTTAAATTAGTTTACTGAGTTAAGTCCAGTTAAATTAGTTCCAAATTGTTTGAGGAACTAATAGAGATTTAACAGACAGTTGATGCATGCATGCACTCAACTAGTGTACTCCAGTTAACTCAATATTCCCTCATTAGAAACTCATGCACCTCTATTCTGAGGAAGACCCAGTTGAGATCAAAGTCAAGGACAATGTAATATTAGTTGCATGTGTTTTCTTATAAAGAAAACTCATGCATGCAGTCACGAAATCATTCCTTGATGATTGTGCAATTCTAACAGTGTGTGAGATCAAAGTTTTCAACTTGTTTAAGGAGATCATCCACAAGGAACAACGCAAGGAAATATGAGCTTGGAGGGCAGAGAGGAAGGTTGGAGAGCAGCCAAGATTGCCTGTGAGCATCTGTGAGGATTGTACTGAGAGCTGGCTAGCTGTGAGAGCTAAGGCTTTGTATAATTCCTATGTATTTCCACCTTGTATGATAATACAGATAGTGGGGTTTTTAGCTCAGGCTTTCCCCAAAGTATTTTCATGTGTATTGTGCATTGATTCTTCTTCTTCTTGTTATATTGTTCAACTCGATATTTAAGCTTCCGCAAATTGATAGTAGAAGTAGATTATATTATTCTGCTTTGATTTATATTGCATTATCGGGTGACCTACCATCAAATTTTCTACATGGTATCATAATTGGATTTGTAGAAATTTTCTACATAGTAACAAAGCTGTGAACAATACACTGAGAAGAGAATTCGAAGTTTGAAGTTCGGGGTTGTAGGTGCAAATCGAATTCATATCATACTTCAAGGTTGGCCAATGGATTTCTATGGCTTGGGACTCGAGTATTCCTTGGAAGGTAGCTCGAATTACATAGCATGGAAAGATAGAATGGAGGCTGTATTAGAAGACAATGGCTTGAAGGAATTAATTGATCAAGAAATCCCAAAGCCAGCTTCAACTAATGCACAAGAGTTGGCTGAGTGGAAGAAGTGTGTGGTGAAGGTGAGACAGATCATCCTTGAGGGAGTTCAAGACCATATTGTCTCGAGTCTCCATGGGAAGGATACTCCATTTTCAATGTGGAAGACATTGAAGGACCTCTACTAGAACAATAGTGACCAAAGGAAATTGGCGCTCAAGGATAAGCTTCGAGGAATCAAGATGGAGAAGGGAGATATTATTTCCACATATCTGAACAAGCTCACCACCTATAGAGATGAGCTCGGCAGTGTGGGAATAACTACTGCCGATGATGATATGGTGAGCCTTTCTCTCCTTGGCCTTCCAAAGAGTTGGAATAGCTACCAAGACTCTGTGAATGGAAGGGAGAAACTGCCAGATTGGGAACGACTGTGGTTGGATCTTATGTAGGAGGAGATCAGGAGGAGCACACGAGATGGTTCTTCATCCAAGAATGATGATGAAGAAAATTTGGCCTTAGCAAGTAAGGCAAGGAAAGGGAAGGGGAAGGCTTCCCATTCCAAATCGAATTCTTCTCATGGAGGGAAGAAGGGTGACATGTCTAAAGTGAGATGCTTTAATTGTCACAAGATGGGACATTATGCGACTAATTGCCCATCGAAGAAGTCCAAGAAGAGATCCTCGAAAGGATCGAAAGGTGAGGCATTAGCCTCTCAGTTCGAAATGGACTTTACCCTTATTGCATGCATGGTGTCATCGATGATGGGTTGTGTCTGGTATCTTGACAGTGGAGCCTCATTCCACATGACAGGTGATAAAAGTTTATTCATTTCCTAGGAGGAGAAAAACCTCAAGATGCGCATAGAGATGGGTGACGACAGAAGGTATAGTGTTTCAAGAGTGGGCACGGTTGATTTTTAGAGGGAGCATGGATCTCCTCTCACCTTGATAGATGTGATGTATGTGCCCAGACTGAAGAAGAACTTGGTATCGATCGTGATGTTGGAATAAAAAGGATACAATGTTGTCTTTAGTAAAGGAAAGGTGTTCCTAAGACACATAGCTATGGGTCATACCAAGAGGATAGGGATTCAGGTGAAGAATCTCTATAAAATAGAGGTATATGACTAAGCAACATTGAACACGAAAGCAGAATTGGTGCAAAGCCAAGACATTGGCGAGTTGTGGCATAGGTGGTTGGGCCATTTGCATCATGGGGATTTGAAGATAATGTAGCAGATATCTACAAGACTTCCCAAAGGTAAACTTGAGCAAGTTGACACATGCAAAGGTTTTACCTTAGGAAACTACACCAAGTCTTCCTTTCATGACTGAGACAGTCAAGCAGAGGCTATCTTAGAGTGAGTTCATATCGATGTGTGTGGACCATTCTCAACGGCATCCACAGTGAAGCAAAGGTATTATGTGATTTTCATTGATGACTATTCTCGTAAATGTTGGATTTATTTCATGCAGAAGAAGGATCAAACTTTCACAAAGTTTTGTGAGTTCAAAGCTTTGGTCGAGAAAGAGTCAGGAAAGAAGCTTAAGGCCTTGAGAAGTGAAAACGGTGGAGAATATGTCTCTCAAGAGTTTAAGGACTTCTGTGTAGCAGAAGGAAGTAAAAGAGAGTTGACGACACCTCATAACCCACAACAGAATGGGGTGGCCGAGAGGAAGAATAGAACTATTGTAGGGGCAACATGGGTAATGCTGCATGACCAAGGCCTACCACTTCACTTGTGGGCTGAGGCATGCAACACAACGGTCTATTTGCAGAATAGAAGCCCGCATCGCATACTTGGGATGAAGATACTAGAGGAAGCTTTCTTTGGTAAGAGACTAGATGTGGGTCACTTCAGGATCTTTGGCTCATCGGTATATTGCCATGTGACAAAGGATGCACAGAAGAAGCTTGAGCCAATAATAGAGTTGGGGATACTTGTGGGGTACACTGATACACCTCACAACTATCGGGTGTACTTTCCTACTAGTCGGAGGACAGTGGTTCGCAGAGATCTCAAGTTGGATGAGCAGAAGGCCATGCGAGTTTCCCTTGAGAGGGAGCTACACTACAGGCTGTGGAGGAACCGTTGATTCCTAAGGAGGAGGAGCCTCAGACTGATGCGGAGCAGCCACATGTAGAGGTTCCAGGAGTGGAGACATCGACTCAAGCAGAGTCTTCTAGAGATGGATGGAAGCACACAAGAGAAGCTGATAGATTGTTGGAATATGTGAGAGAGAATGTGGGAGCACTATATTCTCAGCTCAGACAGAGGAGGTCACCTGAGAGGTACACTGGATACATGGCCCTTGCTGGGGAATGTGTTGAGACCGAGCCATCTTCCTTTGAGGAAGCAGTGCAACATCCAATTTGGGTTGATGCTATGGTGGAAGAATATGACTCCATAGTTCGTAACAATGTTTGGGACGTGGTTTCGAGACCGTAAAACAAGTCAGTTGTGAGTTTCCATTGGATTTACAAGGTAAAGAAAGCTACTGATGGTAGTGTGGAGAAGCATAAGGCAAGATTTGTTGCTCGTGGCTTTTGACAAGTCGAGAGGATCATGTTGCTGCAATATATTTCGATAGAGGAGCAAGATGCTGACATTTTGACAAAGGCATTGTCAAAGTGTAAATTTGAGTTCCATAGAGACAGGATCGGGGTGGCAGATAATCCCTTTCTTGTTGAGAGGGAGTGTTGAAATATGGCAACAAGAATATTCCAATTTAATTTGTCCTTGAATTAAATTGTGAATTAAAATCAAATTTAGTCTTAACAGCTACTTGGAAATAATTAATTAATTCATTTTGAATTAATTAGTTGGAGAAATTCAAGTTAGAAGTCTTTCTGAAGTCATGCAAGAGTTATCCCTTAAATTAAGGAGATAAGATTAAGTTATATTTGAGTTGTAATTAGTTAACTCATTTTACTAAGTTAAGTCTAGTTAAATTAGTTCCAAACTATTTGAGGAACTAATAGAGAGTTAACAGTCAATTGATGCATGCATGCACTCAACTAGTGTACTCCAGTTAACTGAAGATTCCCTCATCAAAAACTCATGCATGTCTATTCTGAGAAAGACCCAGTTGAGATTAAAGTTAAGGACAGTGTACTATCAGTTTCATGTGTTTTCTTATAAAGAAAACTCATGCATGCATTCAAGGAATCATTCCTTGAGGATTGCGCAGTTCTGACAATGTGTGAGATCAAATTTTTCCACTTGGTTGAAGGAGATCATCCACAAGGAACAACACAAAGAAATAGGAGCTTGGAGGGCAGAGAGGAAGGTTAGAGAGCAACCAAGATTGCCAGAGCATCTGTGAGGATTGTACTGAGAGCTAGCTAGCTGTGAGAGCTAAGGCTTTGTATAATTCTTATGTATTTCCACCTTGTATGATAATACATATAGTGGGGTTTTTAGCTGAGGCTTTCCCCAAATTATTTTCATGTGTATTGTGCATTGATTCTTCTTCTTCTGGTTATATTGTTCAACTTGATCTTTAAGCTTCCGCAAATTGATAGTAGAAGTAGGTTATAGTATTATGCTTTGATTTATATTGCATTATCGGGTTGACCTACAATAGTTTTTCTACTATTTTTCTATATTTTATTAAAGGAACTATATCTTATCCATTTTTGTGGGAGATAGAATTTGTTACCGTATTCATTTTAGGTCATATGGCATTTTCCACAACATTGATTGTGTCTAGGAAATTGTAGGATGTATTTTAAGCTTTTATACTTGGATATACAAGTTTTTCTTTGTCAAGTGTACAAGTTTGGGAATGATCTATATGCTTATGATGCAAACATGGGAACATGCATTAAAGCAACAATATTCGTGAGCTTTGTTATGTTAGTTTTCCAGGAACATAAAATGAATTGCAAGTGCAAGAATGAAAAGATGGGCATACATATAGAAAGAGGGACATGCATGAGTGTGAGTTAGAAAAGTTTACAGGTATAGTCATATGTTGTTTTTTGGATTGTATATACAAATACGAAACGATAACGTTTTGAAACAATGGAGAGCTACTTATATGGGTTAATGCTCATATGTTGTCTACAAAGATAATTTGGGAAATTGAGGACTAAAAGGGAGTGACCTATAAAGTTATAGTGTTTGGAAGGCTATTTGTGTGACTGGTGGTATGAGTCAAGAACGAATTTGAAATTAGTTTGGGTTGCATTAACATGAAATTTCAAGACACTCAAAGCATTAACAACTGCAACTACTATTTAGCCATTTGAAAGGGCCTGGTTAGTTGTACTTTCAATTGTACTATGATATTTTCAAAAACTTGAGTCTTTGTTCATAGGTTTCACTTAAGAAGAGCCTTCAAGGATGAACCTAAGATAGATAAAAAATGGTTGAGGTTAGTGTTTGGAGCTGTGGATTATGCAAGTAAAAAAATCCAATGGGAATGAAGCTAATGACCACAAATTGCACAAGGAAAGGTGCATTCACAATCTTAATTAGAAAGTTGCAAGGAAACCATGAGAAGTGTGACATATGATGTAGTTTTTGAAAGGAGACAAGAGACAAAGAGATGCAACAATGTTTGGCTTCATTAATTAGTTCATTTTCCAGTTTATGAAGTAAGAAAAAGCAACAATAACATCATTACTAAAGGCAATGTCTGAAAGAAACCTAAAGAAAAGAAACAAAATGCATCCTCGATAATGAAAATGGAAATTATGATTATGGAGCAAGAAGTCAACCTAAAAGAGGTAAAATTGGGATTGGAAATTTAAAACGATATATTCATTACAATTAGTTATTAGAAAATGGGAAGACAAAAATATTCTAACAACAAAGGACATGGCTTGCAACGATATGAAAAAATTTCAGAATTTTGAGTTAAAAATCATAAATGGAAATGCATGTTCACTATGTATTCCACTGGTTGCACTTTTTTAGAATTTTTGTTGTCATTCATGGCCATTCATGGGAATCATGTGGACATTGATAGATAGCATTATGTTATTTATTCAATGGCTAAAAATGATCCTGCCTACCTATGATTCATGAACTGTGAAGCAAGTGGGATAATTGTTACATGTGGCCTTACATCAACCCATAGTTGTGAGTTCATAGTTGCTAGGACACTTGGACTATTCTTGTTTCACCAGTGGGGGATGTTGGTCGTTGAAATTGTCTTGTTTTACCTTATCCTTACCCTAAATTATCTTATTTTAACCTTTGTTCTATGACCTAAACTAAGCCTTTCACATATGTTTCTGGTTCCTTTTAAAGAATTTTTGGATATTCGTTATGTAAGCTTATCATATATTAAAAAGGTTAAATAGGTTTATGTTTTTTCATGTAACTCATTATTCACATTACCTTATGGCTTGACAAGTAATGGTCATTAATCGAAGTCAAAGTGGTTGGTACAGGATCCTGATATTCCTGTACTCACTGCGGTTCCTGCACCAGATTTGGACAACCGACCGATTTGATGAAGATTAGCTCCAAGTGCATTGTAGCTGTCAAGAGGAAATGGCGCGCACTTACCATTAAAGACTTGTCTCATTTCCTATATAGGGTTTAGGGTGTTACGAAGTTTCCAAAGATGGAGGTCGGCCACTTGTTGCTACATTTTTTTGTTAGCCATTTAATACGACCGTGATCCAATGAAAACATGTATAAGTTAGGGTTTTGTAATAGCATAGGCTAGCGATACTTTCAAAGACTTTGGTATCCTTGTATTTTTGAAGATCTATATCACCACAACCCTGGGTTGGATCCATCATTTTGTAATGTATACTTGCAAAGACTTTATGTTTTCTTAATAAAAAGGAGTTAATGCCAGTTTTTATATATCGTTCTTGTTATTTCTTGTAATGGTAACTTTGCTCATATAATTTCAACGTTTCCTTAAGAGGGAAACGAGCTGGTTGGCTATGGCCCAACCAACCCTGCTCGTTTTCCCTGTTTTACTTGTGTGTTAGGTACAAGAATGATTGGTGTGAAGGTTGCTTTTTAATGGTGAGTGTGCATGATTGGTAATGCTCTTGTGTTTATTTTTCTTTCACTGAGTGATCTCAGATCTGAGGGCTTGCATGTGTTGAGTGTTTTTTTATTTTTGTCAAAGCATTTTTTGTATACTTTCTTAAAACACAACAATATGTATTTTATATGAGAAGCTTCCTCTTGAATAGTTGCTAGAATAATGGTTAGGGTTGCAGGGTTTGATCATTCAAGTTTTGTTTAAAGATTTATTTCTTTACAACAAGCATACTCTGATCAAAACACATATATTGTAACTGTGTAGTGATGTTAATCCTCCTGTGTAAACTATTATGTTTAAATCGTATTCCTTGCTTCAATAAATATTTGCAAACTGAAGTTTTAAGTACAAGAATCATTGGCTATCACTTTTCAGATTCAAGATTGTAAGATAGATCTTTTTATTCGATGATTGAATTCATTTATACACAAGACATATTCAACATAGTGATAAATGTTCAGAGAGGATATGAGTAAAGAATATTTTAAGTGGTGATATTTTATTCAAACGCAGTAGTTTATTGTTTGCACTAAGATTGATAAAATCCCCATTGACTTTCACAATTTATATTCACGAATTGTAATTTACATTTGATTTGGTATTTCTTTCATTATTGCCTGATTTGAAGTTTTCCTTTTTGCACTTGTTGATTTCGTGCTTGATGACACAATGTTTTGATTCATAGATTAAGGGATGAAAGACTGTTGAGTGTAGATTTATTCTGGTACAAGAACAAAGTGGTTCTAGTAAAGGAACAAACTTGTTATGAGTAAGAGAATAGGATCGTTTCGGTACAAACTTGTTATGAGTAAGAGAATAGGATCGTTTCGGTACAGGAATAGGGTCTCTCTAGTACATGAACATAATTAATAAAACACAGAACATAAACTTACTCTGTTTTCTCAGCACTAGAACTTAAATATAGGAACAAATTTGAATTCTTTCAAGTTTTTATTGAGTGGCATGCTTTATTTATTTCAAGAAAGTCTTTGATTATTGTTTTTGAGTGAATCTGTTTCTAGAGTAGAGCGTGTTAGAAAATTATATATTACAGAGCAATGGAACACATAAAATATTGTAGAAATAGAAACACAGAAAACACATAAAACAAGAGAGACAAGAATATATGTGGTTCACTCAATTTGGGCTACATCGACAGAGAAACTGTCAGTCCTTCCTTTTATATTATCCAACAAACTGAAGAAATATAACCTACAACAGATCCATTGTAATTCCTTCTTCATGCTCACACAATCTCATCTCTCTTTCTGACACAGAATACAAATCTACACAGATGCAATACAATTCCCTCATATATAGTGAGGAGTTGCCTTCTAGGGAAAAAAACCCTAAATTAAACATAACTTCTACTGTCAGATCTCCGCCTAATGAACAACCCAAATTGACTACGAAATTACAACATTTTACAAGGCAATTTTACATCTATTTTTAGCAGCCGCCCCCCTGGACCCCCCTTGCATCGTACATTTTACGGGTGGCTTTGCCGCCACATTACGAACTGGGGTCCAATGTGGTGATACCTCTAAATAAAGAAGATAATCAGGCTCCACACCCAACAGAGTGGTGTCATTTTGTTTGCAAGCACAAGTAAGGATTGAAAGGTTTTCTTGTAATTTATTCTTTCAGATTCCGCATGATTTAATTGTAGAATGGAAGTAGGGTTTGTAGGATTAAATCCAAAACCTTTGGCATTTACTTGGCTACACCTTAAAGCTTACATAGCCCTACTTTGACAATTAAGTGTTGAGGAATTGAATTGCAATTCCTATACCCAACAAGGGGCATTGTGAGGGGAAACGACAAAAACAATATAATTGTTCTCAAAACTGGTATTAGGTTATTTAATTGAGGTTAAAAACTATAATATTAGGATCTCACAACAATTGACCTTAAGAAATAACACATCAATCCTTTTTTTTTCCCTAATAGATAGTTATAATGAATAGTTAAAATGAATAAGCTCATCACATGGCACACACAAAATTTGGGCTAGAGAAAAGTTAGCGTTTTTTTTTTTTTTTTAGGAAAAATAAAGTATAGATAAGATATTTTGAGTAATGTCCAACAACGACTTAAAGATAGATCAATCAGAGTGTATTTCAATACAGGCAATGGTAACAAGCTACAATAATGGCACGGAAAGTTTTATAAGTTAAACGATGTAAGGAAAAAGATAAGGTAGAAGAAGCAAAACTTTTTTGTATGAGAGAAGTAACAAGACATACAGGAACACAATAACTAAGACTTGTATACTTTCAATATGAATAACAATGACTGAAGGTCAATGAGACTGCATTTTAATACAACCAATGGTAACAAACTGCAGGAGTGGCAGAGCATTTTTTTTAAGATAAATGATGAAAGGAAAATCAAAAGTTAGAAGATGTGAAACTACTGCATGAGAGAAGTAGGAAGAAATACCTGAATGAAAGAAGTAAGACTCTTATACTTGCAACACGAATAAGAAGGGTTGAAATACTACAATTAACACAATTAAGATAAATAATCTACCAAGTTTGAATTCCTCACCAATACAATATCAACATCTTTAGAAGCAATAAGCAAACGTAACAACAAGCACACCCAAAAGAGAAGGGAATTTCAATATCAAACTTTTCGTCATATTTAAAGCTAAATTTGCGAGGAAAATCTTATCACTAGCATGACATTTCCAGATTAAAAAAATAGCAATATTTCTGCAGAATTAAAGAAGTCACTCATTTGAGCAATCTTCGAAACAACAATGTAGTGTGATTATTACAAGTTTGTCTTGAGTATTAATTGATAAAGGTGCAAAGTTCCAAGTTTTTTTCCTAGAGAGTTTTTTTCTGTGGTTACTTATTTAATGAAATTGCAGAATTGGAAGGTCTCCATTTTTTTGGAAAAAAAGAACCCAAAATGTTTTTTGTTTTTTCTTGTTTTTGTTTTGTTTTGTTTGTTTGTTTGTTTGTTTGTGATTTGAAAATGGGGCACTTAGGCTTCTTGTCTAATTTTCAAGAACCTCTCCCACTTCCAAAGCTTTAAATATTCCTAAGTCTTTATGATTAACCAATGCAGAATTAAATATGTGCTTGAAATAAGGTGTATTCTTATGTTTATTGTTGACTGTTTATGTGTTTTTAAGTCTATTTGCTTGAACTGATATAACATCAACTAAAGTAGCAGATATAATGCAACAATAAAACAACACACATAAGACAACAATTTAATTGGGAGTTCACCCAAAACTCTTGGGCTACATCTCCATGAGCTCTAGTCAACTCAACTAGGCTCTCTGGGATTATGGAAAAGTCATTTTACAAGCTCTTGGCTCAACTCCACTATTTTACACAAAAATAATGGGTTTAGACACCATTTTATCGTTGGCTCTTGAAGCTCTCGGCTCTTCTGGATCTCAGCTCCCACTCTGGCTCTCTTTGCCTCTACTTCCTACTTTGGCTCATCTTTTCTGTGCTCCTGTCTCAGCCATTCTGTGGCTTTTAAGCCAATCAGCGCTGTCCGTTCATTTCCTCTTCTGGGCTCTCTGGCTCCCGACCTCTGTCCGCTCAAATCCCCCTCTGAGCATTAGCAATCATTGCTAAATGCCTTCAGGGATGGTGGTCACCTGTTTTGTAACGGAAGGACCATCAACACCTTTGAAATCCTTAGAATAGTCATTCTCTATTTACACAGAGAAATACTCTAAAACACGAGAAAATCCGCCAATCTGTCGTTTATCGGACCTGGAATATCATTAAATCCGCCCTAGACTCCTATCGGGTCCGCCTGTAATCGCTATCGTAAGTCACCGTGCCCCTGTGCCGTGGTTTCCTTTGTATTGGAAAAATACATTAAAACACGGGAAAATCCCGACAAATAGTTTTGTGGCGGACTTCAAATACTATACAACGACATTTACAAATCCTTTCGGGTTTGGCTTCATTGGATCGAGCGCATTGCTTTTGTATTTCATTTATTTAATGAAACACGATTTTAAATTGAAAAAATCCTTTTTACGGAACTCAAAATATATCTATTTTTACCCATCAGACCCGTCAGGTCCAACTTTATCGCAAGATGCATATATATATGGCCTCGCTCGCCTATATTGTCGCGATGCGATTTAGCGATGTGACTTATCACAATCGCATAGTTCCGGGGTCTTTCCATATGGGATGGCCTATGTCAGCGCCGATCCACTGACGCTGACATTAGCGATCATAATATTTCTCGGCTCGGGGTCCTGCCTTAAGTCCCATGCCCTCGCCGATGCCGATCTGTCGATCAGCGATCGCAATGTCGCATCGGCCCATGTATTTTTCTAATATCATGCACATGTGCCTTCCTCCGACCCGATACGTCGGGGATCAACAATTGGGGGTTACTTCGCTCTCTGCTAAAGTCCGACTTTGGCCCTCCTCCGATGCAATTTCCCTTTATAAGGGTTTTTTGCCCATTTTAGAGGATTTTTCCTCTTTTTTCTAAAGAACATAGGGCATCTTCTTTCTGCGATAACTTCTGCATCCTAAGTCCATTTTTTCCCATTAAAGTTGCAGTGGATTCAAAATGAAAAATTCTCTGCAATGGGGCTATTTCCAGGAGCTTCCTTGGACTTTCATTTTCTTTTGTGGGGAACACTTAGGCTTAGGAGTCTATCCAAAAATCCATTTTGGATCAGTTTGTTTGTTTTTTTTTTTCTTCGGATGGGCATCAAATTGATCCAGGTAATAAAAACTATATAAATGTTGGCATTAGTGATCCCTAAAATTCCGTGGATATTCCACTGGACGGTTCATCACAACAAATTTGATAATATTATATTACAAATATGAGATTATACACTATTACAATTTTATTAAACTTTAAGATCTGTAGATTTAATTGTAATTAGTTCATGCATGCGAATATAAATTATGCAGAAAAGTAGAGAACGAAAAAACAAGCTCACACACACATAATACACAAGATATGATCTCTGGGAAACACTTTCGAGAGAAAACCTAGCTGGAAGATGAGGTCACTTCATTCTCTTTGTTTGTTTGGAAATATGGTTGCAGATACAAAGAGGTAATGTCTGTGGCCCCTGGGCTGCTACAGTACACAGATCCTCTATGTGTGTTCTATCTCCTATCTCTCCTAGCTATCTTTTCTCAACTATGGAACAAAATGCTTGCGAAAGAATGGAATCCCTCTTCCTACTAGTGGCCCGGTTATAACACAACCCGAGAGCCTACTAGTGGTTAATTTTGACCACATCAAATCTTAACTAGAGTTACAAAATAGACTCTTCTAGAGTCTTTTACATCAAAAACACGTGGCTAGCACCTTTTCCATGAATAATGGGGGTTGACGTGGCATCCTCCCGAACTATAGGTGTGAAAATAGGAAGGTCAACTTCTATGTTGCATAACGTTTGCATACAGAGTCCAATTGACACAATTATTACACTGTTGGAAATCTCTCTGTGTGTAGAATAACATGAAAATGAGCCCCATTATGGGGTAAATGTTTACCCCCAAAAACTTTGTTTGAAGCCTCAAAACGCTCTCGAAAGGTTTCAGACCCCGTTTTGCCAAACTGGGTCCCGCCAATAAAAGCGGTCCCATGAGTTGTTTCCTCCACTTTTTCCACTCCAAATGCGTCGAGATGGATGAAAAATAATATAATGATCCAATTCATATCAATATGTTATTTAATAAACCGTATTTTCGTCCAATCTCCAATACTCCCATTCAATTTGCACATTTAATTGAATATCACTGAATGGGAACATTGGAGATTCTGTTTGCTGAGAAATATTGCCAAAAGGGTGAGCTTACATATTCATTTAATGAAACTCATCTCCATTTACATAAAGGAAAAAGGGATTGTTAAGATTCACTTTCAGATTTATGAGAATCCTGCATCGAATGATGCAACAAATATTTCCTAATTATCCCATCATTTTTAGCTACTATGAAAATGCTTTGCCCACAAACTTGAGGTATTTACTAAGATAAGAGGGAAAGTATAGATGGAAGGAGTTAATGCAATGACGTCAATCCATTGAGGAATAATTTCTTGCAAGTGGTGTTGATCTAGAAATTATTTTTGGAAGGTTCCAAAGGCACACAATTGAAATTGTAGAGGCTTTAGACTTTGCTCAAAAAACTTATTGAATTTTCATTCCAAAACTTGACACTTTGTGGGATTTTTGATGTTGTCCATTGTTGGGTCCCTATAATACTAGTGATTACCCCATTACTATTGTAGTTATACCCCTTATTTATATTTTTGTGCCCCTATTACCCCCATATTGTTATTTCTGTGCCCCATAGAATCCCTCTATTGTTATTTTTGTGGCTTTATATTATTATTGTTAGGTCGGCTGGATTATATTGTGACTCCTTAGACTCCTATATATAGAAAGGAGGTTTTGTCATTTGTATCATCCAAGAATTGTTCATTTATGTAATGTAAAGGAGGTTGCCCCCTCGAAGAGGCTGAATTCTAAGGCGTTGATCTATCTTTTCTATCTTTTCTTGAGCTGGTTTCATAACATTTGGTATCAGAGCTTTGGATTCTAGGGTTTCGCTGCTCCAAACAGGTCATCGTGGCATTTTCGCTATAACTTTTTTTCTGTGACGTTTCAGAAGTCGCAAAAAAAACCCATTTGAGAAAAATTGGCGCTGAACCTTGGGTCTGAATTTCAGAGCTTTTCGCGTGATATTTTCGGAGATATGATCTGAGGAAGTTGGTCTTTTTGCAGACTCCTGAATTACATTCAAAACAGGTGACCTGGGAAAAATCGTCATAACTTTCTCTCTGAGGATCGGATTGAAATTTCGTAAAAAGGTACAGAAAGAGGACGGACTGTAGTTTCTTGTGTGTGTGTTTCAGATTCAAAGGTTGAAACAGTGACTCGTGGCACGTCGTACAAGTTCGCTCTACTGAACCAGTCTAAAAGCAAGTCACTGTGGGAGATTTCACATAACTCTTCCTTGGAGAATCCAATTTGGCTCAGACTTGTGGCATTGGAAAGAGGACGCAGAAGGCTACTACAGGTAGCAATTTCAGAATTGGATGATCCGAAATTACAGAGATACATCAGATTCAATATCAGGCTTCTATAAAGTGAAAAAAGGTGTGTAGTTTTTTTTTAAATTTTTGTGTAAGCTTGGTTTAACGAAATTCAAAGGGCATAGTAAAGCATTATTATCGGTAACTGATGCCCCGAGGAAAGAAAATGCAAACACCTAGTAAGGAACCTGAAAGCTCTAGCATGACTCATGAAGAAGAGGAAGAAATGCTACATGATATATCAAAATTACAAGAACAAGTGCAACAAATGTCACGCTCACAAAAGCTAACAGAAGCTAAGATAAGTGGCGTGGAATCTAAGATAAATGGCGTGGAATCTAAGATAAAGGGCATGGAAGCTAAGATGGAGGATTCGATGGTAAATTTGAAGATAGATTTGAAGACAGACATGGAAGAATTGAAGAAGTTGCTACAAGAAAGGGTCACTAATGGTGAAAAGGTAGTAAAGGAAACTCATGATGAGAACAAAAGAAATGTTAATCATGATTCCATAGACTCTAATGTTGGATCGAAGACTCACCATGTTCCAAAAATCGATATGAGGAAGTTTGATGGCAAGGATCCCGCCACATGGATATTACAGATGGAGCAATTCTTCGATCTCAATAATGTGCAAAACACACAAAAGGTACGTATGGCAACTTTATATTTGGAACCAAATCAGTTTGTATGGTATCAATGGCTTTGTTCTCGTAAACAATTTATCACTTGGGCAATTTTTACGGAAGAATTGATAGCACATTATGAGGATACAAAAAGCAACACTTTTTTTAGCCAATTGATAAGTCTCAAACAAAAGGGTTCAATAATGGAGCACATTGAGGAGTTCCAAAAATTGAACATAAGGGTAAAAGATATTCCAGAGGAGCATAGGATTGATGTGTTCATAGGGTCTTTAAAGGATAATATCCAACATGATGTGCGCCTTTGGGAACCTGATTCATTAGAGAAGGCATTCAGGTTAGCAAGAAAAATGGAAAGCAAAATTATGGCAACTAGGAAGCATACCATTCACAACTATAAAGACGGAAGTGTTGTTGCCCATAGTCTTCCACAACCTACAAGGTTGACACCACAACAATTGGAAGAAAAAAGAGCAAAAGGGCTTTGTTACAATTGTGATAGCAAATACACAAAAGGTCATAAGTGTGCTGAGAAGAAATTATTCTACATAGATTGTGAAGAGGAAGAAGAAAAGGAGCAAGAAAGGTCAAAAGAAGAGGATATATTCCAGGAACAAAGCCTAGATGAAGAACAAATAAATCCGACCATATCTTGTAATGCATTGGCGGGAATTACCACTCCTCAAACCATCAAGATAGAAGGACAAATCAAGAAGAAAAAGGTAATAGTGTTGATTGATTCAGGAAGCACCCACAATTTTATTCATTGTAGGGTAGCAAAAGAATTGAATTGCTTCCTATATCCAGCACCAGAGTGTCAAGTGATGATTGCAAATGGAGGAACAATAAATTGCTCTGGAAAGTGCCATAATATCAAGCTATCCATGGGAGAATATGTATTGACTAGCCCAATGCTTTCCATTCCAATGGGAGGTGTGATGTTGTACTAGGAGTCCAATGGCTACAATCCTTGGGTACAATAGCTTTTAATTTTCAAGAACTTTTCATGAAATTTTCTTCGGAAGGAAAGGAAGTTGAATTAAGGGGTATTGCAGGGAAACCAGGAAAGATAATCAGCTCTAATGGTATGACAAAGCTTCTAAAAAAGGAGCAAAGAGGTGTAATTGCACAATTATGTTCGCTAGATGTTTCCACATTGGAATCATCTATTTCTCCAGATCTCCAAAAAGTCTTGGACAATCATTCCAAGGTATTTGAGACTCCCAAAGGTCTCCCACCTATTCGTGATCATGATCATGCTATTCATCTGATTCCAGGAAGTGTTCCTCCAAACATCAGGCCGTACAGATATCCCTATGTCCAAAAAAGTGAAATTGAACGTATGGTTGCAGAAATGCTAGAGGCTGGTATAATTCAACCGAGTCAAAGTTCTTTCTCAGCTCCAGTAGTATTGGTGCACAAGAAGGATGGATCATGGCGCATGTGTCCAGATTATAGGGAGCTCAACAAGCTCACTATTAAAGATAAGTTCCCCATTCCTGTTATTGATGAATTACTGGATGAATTGCATGGATCAATTTACTTCACCAAGTTGGATCTTCGTTCGGGATATCATCAAATCAGAATGAAGATTGAAGACATTCCAAAAACGGCATTTAGAACTCATGAGGGTCATTATGAATTTTTGGTCATGCCTTTTGGCCTTACCAATGCACCTTCAACATTTCAAGGTTTGATGAATTCAATTTTCAAACCATTCCTTAGAAAATTTGTGTTAGTATTTTTTGATGATATACTAATCTACAGCAAGTCTTGGAAGGATCATGTTGAACATGTTGACAGGGTGCTACAACTATTGGAGGAGAAACAATTATATGCAAAAAGATCCAAATGTTTCTTTGGAGTCCAGGAGGTGGAATATTTGGGTCATATTGTATCTCATGAAGGAGTTAAGGTAGACCCTAGCAAAATTAAAGCCATTAAGGAATGGAAAATCCCCACATCCATAAAGCATCTGCGAGGATTTCTTGGGTTGACAGGGTATTATCGCAAGTTTGTTAAGAATTATGGGAGAATAGCAGCACCTCTAACAACATTATTGAAGAAAGATTCATTTTCATGGACTCCGGAAGCAACAAAGGCCTTTGAACATCTTAAAGAGGCAATGTGCCAAGCACCGGTCTTAGCTACACCGGACTTCACAAAAACCTTTATTGTGGAATGTGATGCTTCAGGAAATGGAATTGGTGCTGTTCTAATGGAAGATGAAAGACCCATTGCTTTTGAAAGTCGTTCAATCAAGGGAAAGTTTTTAAGCAAAGCTATTTATGAGAAGGAAATGTTGGCAATACTCCATGCACTTAAGAAATGGCGACCCTACCTAATGGGAAGACACTTCAAGGTAAAAACGGATCATGATAGCCTTAAATACTTTTTAGAACAAAGATTATCCTCTGAAGAGCAACAAAAGTGGGTCACAAAGATGTTGGGTTATGACTTTGAAATCATCTACAAAAAAGGGAAGCAAAATGTGGTGGCAGATGCACTCTCAAGAAAGGATGAGGATGTGGATAAACGAAGCAAGGGAGGAATGGAAGAATGACGAAAAAGTGTGGGCACTTATTCGAAAGCTACAACAAGATTCCAGTACTTCTGATACATTTAGCTGGCAAAATGATTCGTTATGGTACAAAGATCGCTTATACCTCTGTAAGAATTCCCAGCTAAAACAAAAGATTCTTATGGAATTGCACACTTCTCCCTTAGGAGGGCACTCAGGATTTTTGAAAACTTACCACAGGGTTAAGAAGGAATTTTTTTGGGATGGTCTTAAATCAGATATTCAAAATTTTGTGGCGGAATGTTTGGTTTGCCAACAAAATAAAGTTGAAACAATTAAGACACCGGGTCTATTACAACCTTTATCCATTCCAAGCCAACGTTGGGAGGAGGTTTCAATGGATTTTATCACAGGTTTACCCAAGTCTGAGGGAAAGAGTGTCATCATGGTGGTAGTTGACAGACTTACCAAGTATGCACACTTTTGTGCATTATCACATCCATTTAAAGCCAGTACAGTTTCTACTGCATTTATGGAAACAGTTCAAAAGCTACATGGAAACCCAAAGATTATTGTAAGTGACAGAGATCCCATTTTCACTGGAAATTTTTGGACAGAATTATTTTCTTGTCTTGGTACTCAGTTAGCTCATAGCTCATCTTATCATCCTCAATCTGATGGGCAAACTGAGATAGTAAACAAATGTTTGGAAGGATATCTTCGTTGCTTTGTATCTGATAAACAGACACAATGGGTCAAATGGTTGCCTCTGGCTGAATGGTGGTATAACACTTCCTTCCATACAGCAACAAAAATGACCCCATTTATGGCACTTTATGGGTATCAACCACCATCCATCACATCATATTTAAGAGAAAATTCTAAGGTTCAGGCAGTGGAACATCACATCGAACATCAACAACAAGTCCTCCAACTCTTAAAGGATAACCTCGTGTTGGCACAAAATAGAATGAAACAACAGGCAGATCAACATCGCAGTGAAAGAAGTTTTGATGTAGGTGATTGGGTATTCCTACGGCTACAACCATATAAGCAAATGTCCCTAAAGCAAGCTAAGAAGGATAATAAATTATCACCAAAGTATTATGGTCCGTACAAGGTGTTGCAAAAGATTGGTACTATGGCATACAAATTGGAGCTTCCTGCAGCTTCTCGATTGCACCCAGTTTTCCATGTTTCATGTTTAAAGAAGGTTATAGGTGACAAGCTCCCAATTCAAACAATATTGCCAGAACTTGACGAGGAAGGAAAAATTATATTGGAACCGGAAGCAGTCACAGAAACAAGAACTCGACAGCTACGAAATCGATCAATTTCAGAGTATCTTATCAAGTGGAAGAACTTATCCGCTGAAGATTCCACATGGGAGGATGAGAATTTTATGCAGAAGTATCCAGAACTACTCAAGCGTTGAGGACAACACTTTTTTGAAGGAGAGGGGCATGTTGGGTCCCTATAATACTAGTGATTACCCCATTACTATTGTAGTTATACCCCTTATTTATATTGTTGTGCCCCTATTACCCCCATATTGTTATTTCTGTGCCCCATAGAATCCCTCTATTGTTATTTTTGTGGCTTTATATTATTATTGTTAGGTCGGCTGGATTATATTGTGACTCCTTAGACTCCTATATATAGAAAGGAGGTTTTGTCATTTGTATCATCCAAGAATTGTTCATTTATGTAATGTAAAGGAGGTTGCCCCCTCGAAGAGGCTGAATTCTAAGGCGTTGATCTATCTTTTCTATCTTTTCTTGAGCTGGTTTCATAACATCCATTGATAGGAAAATCAATTACTTCAGATGCGAAGAAATGAAAATGTCAATGCTCAAAAAATTGGGATATCTTGTTCTCACGTGGGTGATGTAAATTTTTTAAAAAATTCGAGCATGAATACTTTAGTTCTCGCAAAGATCATGGATGCAACTGTATTTGGAAATAACTTATACGTGATTCTAAGGACATTAATATAAAACAACAACATGGAGGAAAGAAGAAAGGGAAGCATTATATTTTTGATAATGATTCCCTCCCAGCATCTCTTAACTGGGTCCAAGACCATGAGGAAGAGGATTTAGAAGAGGAATCTCATGAAGGGTAGGTAATTTTTCCTACATTAGATTGTATTTCTGAACCTAAGAGTGAGAATTACAAGTTCCCAATGGAAGGGATATGCACTCTTTCACATGCTTCATGGGAAGATAGTGATAGTGGTACTAGGTTGGATGATGAGATGGCAACATTCCTCAATGTCAAAACTGTTGAAGACAAAGATATATTCTTTAAAAATGTGAAGAGGGCAGAAATAATACATGTACAAATCTCATAAGAATATATTCTTGGTCATAGGAAGGATTGTTTTCTTTGTCACATTATCTTGTCGAGGGTGAGTTGGAAGCTAGTGGAAAAGAAGACAATCGAGACTTTAAGTTTGGCAATATTTCTATGCCAAGAGATGGATCTGATCATGAGATGGAAAACATAGGGACAAAACTTGATGAAGAGCATACAATGGAACCTGAAGTTCAGGAATCTCCAAAATCTCATCTCCAATACTCCCATTCAGTGATCCTGTTTGTGCATTTGATTACTTTTAACGAGTCTTCTTCCCTGATCTTACCAAATCTAATAACAAGTTTTGCATCCGAATAGTCCCTTAAATTACTTGGTCGAACCAGACCTACTTTGTTGAAAAAGGTTATGTAAACTCTTTGCAAGCATATAAAGCTAAGTGAAATGCAACATTCTATGGATTTCAGAGTGGAATGTATATCAATTAAACAATATGGAAGTACAATGAAAAAAAGGTATACAATGATTATAGTTGACATTTCAATTTGACAATACAATGGCGAGAGAAATATGTTAGCTAGCTTTCATGCAAAAGACAGCACAAAGACAGGAAAAATGTGAACAACATAAAAAATTCATCATATTTTTAAAACCACACAAACATGATTAGAATAACCAGGGAAAAACAACAAGCCCTGGCTATGTATTTATGGTGAAGGATCAACCACTACATAGTGAAGTCTGCACAATCCTGTAACTAGAAATCCTATATTTTGATGGCCAATATAGCTAGATAAATGGAGACTATTTTTTCCTGAAAATTAAATCACAAACGCCTAAATGCACTCCAAATCATGCTCCACATTGACAACAATACATGAATTTGTATGCAATATGGAAGAAGTTGAAAGATCAATGCTTCCATGTCAAAATTAATCAACGACCACTATTTTCCATTAATAAAATGGAAAAGAGAAATCTTTCAAGAGAATATGTGACATCATAACAATCAAAGAATAGGTACAAAATGTTTCCCCTACCCTTGATCATAGTAATTAACTAAAGAAAATATTTTCATAGAGGAATATGCCAATTACAATAATAAATCCAAGATAATATGTAGACATGGCACACACTCTAGCAATAAAAGGCTAGTTCTTTACCAGGACTGATAAGATAAGTACTTCCATAAGTTTTTTAATCCTTTTCAAACAAGAAAAGAGATATAAGTCAAGGAAATCACTGTGACGTACTCTAACCTCATCCCCTTCTATTATTAAAGAATGACTTCAAGAGAACTCTCACTTACTCTCACCTTGCCCCTTTTTATTACGAACGAATAATTTTAACATAATCCCTTATTTTCAATATAGGAAAAATGAGCGATAAATTGATTAAATAAGATAAATTGGCGATTTTCCCCACCCCAAGAAATCACCACCAAAAAACTGCAAATTTTCCATAAAATTTCACTGCTTTAAAACAATAATATTTCATTTAGAGAAGTAATTAAAATGATATTAACAAAAATACCTATAAGGCACGATTTTAGAACTCATGTTGCAATTTTTTTCATTTGATGGCAGTGATTTTGGGAGAAAGACGAAGACTATTACAACATAGTTCAAAGAAAATCTCTAAAACTAAACAAGTGACAGAAAAAATCAAAACGTACCATAAATGATCTCAAACCATATCCAAAGGATATGAGTTTCACAATATTTGCATCCTTTGATTCACCAAGCTACCAAGTTTCAAACATAAGGAATACAACCACAATAGTTGTACAATAATAACTTAACACATTTTAGAGATATTACTTGCGGGAGACACATTAAATTAGAGTCACAGGTTGAATGCACAATCAAAGGATGAAGAATTCAGAGTTTTTGATGTTGCAGATAAACCGTTGGAAAAACGTAGAAGGTTGAAAAAGGGCAACCATAAACTTTGCACATAAGTATCAAGGGTCCTAAGCATATTGTAATCGCTAATGGGTTGGTATTTCCTTTAAGTCATATGGTTTTAATTTCATGATGCAAGTCAAACATATGTCGGACCATACACAACTGGCATTAGAAAGGGTGAGTAATATGTAGAAAGGTGGCCAACTATTTTCATACTGAAAGGCGACAAAAGGACAAGAAATATAACCCCTATAATGTTCATAGCATGCAGTAAATACAATAAATAAATTGGTAGAGGTGGCAAGTGGAAGGGAGCACATGCATGTCGGGGTCAGAGGACGAACATCAATTATATACATGAAGTTATTAAGTATTCAGGGCATTTTTGTGGAAACTGTTCACGTCGAAAGTTTCAAAGGATGCAGTGGAAGGGTTCCTTCAATTCCACTCGAAGAATATCGAGTACTTGTGAAGTTGTTTCATTTATGGTTACATCTGGAGTAAAGGCAGCTTGACTTCTCTATCAATTTATTTTCTCAAAGAGGATCGTCTAGGGAGGTAAGTGCAGAGGAGGATATTCTCCTTCCATTATTTCGGGAATGTGAAATATATCCATTGAATTGGGGAGGGGATTTATTCTGAGGTTTTGAACTTATTTTCTTGGAAGGGCATCAGTTTGGATTTGAAAGGCAGAGGGATTGGTGGAATTTCAGGTCCAGACAATGTTTCAGAGATTGTTGGTGGTGAATTAGGTGGAAGAAAAGCAGAAAGGCAGAGAAGAATATGCACTGCAATTTAGGCACAGACAATATACCTATTGTATTCCGAAAGCTCCAAAAGCAAGTTGTTGAAACATCGCTGCTCGTTGTTTGGATGTTCTGGAATGTGCTTGTTTGGTGAAAACGACAGGACTCTATAGCATATATTGGCATTGGAAGTCGACTCAACCGCTTGAATCTCCACCCAATGCAACAAACACAATGTAGACAAAAATAAATGCGGAAATTGAATGAATGACATGTGAATCCAATGCAATAACTAACGGAACACAGGAAGTAAATGGAGAAATTGAAGAGGCAAAATGAAACAAAGAAACTGAATAAGGGCATGGATCCATGGCTATGGTTATTCAATGTGCATGCCTATTCAATGCGTAAACAACAAGTCGACGAGCATAATGTTGAATGTGAATCAAATGTGAATCTATTGTGGGAGATACGTGAATCTGTTGCGGGAGATACCGAGAAGACCTGCAAATTTGTCGTGAGGCACTGTTGTTTTTGTCAGGTTGTTAATAATAGTCATATGTCGTGGGAGATACAGAGAAGACCTGCAAATATGTCATGAGGTAATATGTTGTTTTTGTCGGGTTGTCACTAATAGTCCACATGGATAGTCCAAATGGCAGTGTACAAGTGGACAAGTGGGAGTTTTTAATTGGAGGAAGGAGGACGCAATTGGTGTGTTAATGTGAAATTTCTTGGAAGGTGTACCAAAAAAACATCACTTAAGTCACTTAAGCTACTAGCGATTCAAATTTGCAATAAAAATGGAAAACTTGCAACAAAAAGTATAGACGGTCCAAAATAGAAAGCATTAGTGAAAATATCCAATGCAATAACCCAAATGGAAAGACTTTAATTGAACAAATATTTTATTAAAAACACTTGTTGAAAGAGATCTATAGATGAGTCTTTAAGTCCCCCTCCATGGGATGGGTCCTTTGATGTCCTTGATACTTCAAAAAATGATCTTCTCTCTCAATATGTGAAAAACCCAGAAAAAAATGTGGAGAACTCGAATGAGAGCTCAAAAGAAAAAAGTCGATAATGGTGACGATGGTTATGATCATGGTGAAGAATGAATGAAAAACCCTCCTATTTATAACAAAGTATTGAGTTAATCTCGAAAATGGAGAATAATAAAATAATATTAACCAAATCAAGATCTAATAGCTTGGAATACTTTATTATATTTATTGGAGAGTGAAAAGATGTTAAATATCTTTATTTAGAAATAATTAACAAATAAAATGATTTCTTAATTATTTCGCGAGAATTAAGAATGGTGTGAAATCAAAATAATTATTAAATAGTGATTTGATAATTATTCTAATAACAGAAATAAGGAAAATTAAATAATTAGTGATTTATTTAAATATTCCTAAGGGATTTAGTCAAATGTGACAATGAATAATTATTTTAATAATGATTTAATAATTATTCCTAGAGAAAATTAAATAAATAATGATTCAATAATTATTCCTAGAGAAAATTAAATAAATAATGATTTATTAATTATTCCTAGAGAAAATTAAATAAATAATGATTTATTAATTATTCTCATGGGTTTTTTTGATTTAAATAAGAAAAATAATTTAATAAAAGTGGTTTATTAAATTATTTTCCACAGTGTAAGTGATTTTACTTTTGTAAAAATAAATCTACATGGTGTAGTTCGATCCACCTAGTTATAAATGGCTAGGTGATCATTTTTTGGTGATAACATGGAGGGCTCCTATTGGCCGGGGTGAACAATGTTTGGTCACCCAAAGCCTGTAGAGAAAAACGCCCATCGACATAATTATAACATCCTCCTAACCATCAAATTTTTTTTAGCAAAATGCCAATCTAGGGTACGCCCAAGTGGTAATACATATTATGCTTGTGTTGTCCATGTAAATTTAACAAATGTCAATTCACATTATGTGATTGTTGTTTGATGAGTTAGAATACATTAAATATATGCAAATGTAGCAAAGGTTTTAAAAAAGTTAAAATCTCTAATCATATATATATATATAAATTATCATAATATATATTGTAAATAAAAAATATAATATCTACCTTTTATCCATCATTATATAATTACTTTTCACAATAAAAACTACAAACTATAATTATTATAATGTTCAAATATTACAAAACATTATTTCACATAATTTTTTAATTAAATTGAAAAAAATATCTTTATTGATTAGATTTTTTTTAAAGATTTATATGTATTAAAAAACTAGATTATTGACCCCACATTTTTTAGCCAACTCCAAAAAAAAATAACAAGTAAACAACACCAAATATAACTATGTATATAAATTTCTATTATTTCTATTTTATAAAATTATATAAATTCTATTTTTATGTTTTATAAAATTATATAAATTTTATTATTTATATTTTATAAAATAAAAAAAATTTCAATTATTTATGATCCATAAAATCACTAATTGAATTGAATTTATGATGAATACATATAATTGACTGTTTAAAAAAATGTCACATTATATATAAGATTACTTTAACATTGCTTTTAATTATTGCTAAATAATTAAAGAATACTATTCATATTTGGACAATAAGTGATGGCAAAATTTATATAAAATATTGTCATACTTGTTTAAAAGAAAGGCAAAATTGTACATAAGATGTTGTCATAGATTGTAGAGATGATGGTGTCTATATATAATTAAAGATGATAAAATATTTTCATAAAATATTGCCATTGTTTAAATTTATTATTTTCGTTATAATCAAATAATCAAATGTTTATATTTTTTTATTTTTATTATAATTAAATGTATGGTATTTGTAAAGTTTTTACTATACTTAATATTATATATATTTTTGTTATAATCCAATAATCAAATGTTTATATTTATTATTTTTATTATAATTAAATATATTTGTAGAGCTTTTATTAATACTTAATATTATCATAATATATATAATATATATATGAGAGATTTGTCACATTATATTATTTTTATAGTTTGTTCGAGGACTAAGGTAATAATGTTGATATCTAAATTGTATGAAAAAAATCACATAAGATATTGGTATAGTCTTTCATATTATAATAATGGAAAATTTAGATAAAAGAGATATCATCATATTATATTAATCATACATATTATTTGTTTGAGGATTAAGATAATAAGATCAATTGATTTGTTGTATGAAAAAATGCAGATAAGACACTGGTATAGTTTCACATAGATGTGGAACTAAGCACATGGATTTTTGGGAGGTTTGGCTATCATATTACATTGCGAAGGTGTAATTATCATTGTAAATGAAATGATGGATACAATACATATTTGCCATAGTATGTATTTCTCTATAATACAACTCTATCTCTCTCATTCAAGCTGTGAAATATAACCTTAATTATAACCATATTATACCTTATCCCAAAATTCTAAATATGACATAAGTATGAAAGCTAGTTTGTTTTTGAAAACTAAGTTTATGAAAATATAATTTATATAATTGGTTAAGATTTCTTCATTAGGATGAAAAAGGACTCCATGATGAAAATTTGATGATATACTTCTTGAACTACAAAGAAGATGGGGTTAGGGTTTTGCATCATTTAGATATAGGGTTACATAGGTTTTGTAGATGGAGGAGTTAATTGACTACTCAAATGATCCCCTGCTAAGAGGATCACATTCTCTAAGGGGTCAAATTTCATAATGAATTCACATGTGGTAAGGGCCCAAGAGGGTATAAAAGTTCTAGATACAAATTGTAGAACTCATTGTCAGAAATACTAAGAGGTACGTGAATCAATATTTCATTATGCTTAACTATTTTTATCTTTTATAACATGATGCACATAAATCATGAAACATAAACCTTTATGTTAGAAACACTTATATATTTTTTCTTTGTAAATATTTTGTAAACTTTATTGTACAAAGTAAGCACTAACTTACAACTTTCGTAGGCACCAACCTACAGGAGATTTCATTCCCCTAGGTTAGCACCAACCTATAGCAGACACCAATCCCCCTAGTTGAGCACCAACACAACAAATTGTAGACACCAACCTATGTCTTCAAGTTGTTCCTTGGATATATCATCAATAACTTCTAGTCCTCAACAAATTCTTTAGTGAGTTTTCATCTAACCATGCAACCCTCGAATTGGTGCCTTCAAGCTTGATTTCAATTACTCAACCCATACACCTTAACTTTATGCTCTTCAACTAGGCTTTTTGACTTAGCTCTTTAGACTTGATCTCCTGCATTCCATTTCTCTATATTTATCAAAAAGAGGTATGCCCATCTCACACTTCAACTTCCTCAATTCTTATTGTTCACTATTCAACTGTCACTGCTTAAGCTTATTATATGTTCAAAAAGAAGGTTTCCCCACCTGACAACTTATACTCAACATTGCATATTTCTTTATGCTACATAGGGATTTTCAACAGACTTGGAACCAAATACACATTTACAACCTTGAAGGTTTGCTTGTTGCGGCCTATCAATCTTTGCACTAAATACTCACTACCACAAAAAATTTCGCTGATAACCATGTTCTTAATGTAAACTCTATCTATGAAAGAACTTGGCTTTATCATCGCCTTAACATTGTAGTTACTTCAACTAACAACTCCCTTAACACCGCCATAGCCAACCAGAATTAGGCTCTAAAGATCCCTGCAACAATTCTCCAACAGAGCTCAACTATCTCAAAAATCAAACCATAATTCTATAACGTGATTGTAACTTCGACCACAAATAAGACTTGAAATCAGCCTTCAAAACACCAAAAACAAGCCTTCAAACTAGACCTAAACTCAACCTTCAATGCACTAGAACTTGGCCCTCAAAATAGACTTTATTTTTTCCCTAAATGCACCAAAAATTAGCCTTAAAACCATACCTGAATTTGGCCTTCACTTAGCTTTCAAACTAGGCCTGAACTCGACCTTCAAACACCAAAATTTTACCCCCAAAACAGACTTGAAACTCAACCTCAACAGGACTAAAATTCAACCTTTAACAAGTTTAAAAATCACCTTCAACGGGTTTGAAACTTGACCATTTTGGAATATGGCATAGGGGTGAATAGATGAAGAGAGATTTGGCTCAGCCATTCTACGGTTGGGTGGAATGTGGAAGTCCCATCCTAGGTTTGGATTTTGCATCATCAATATGAGGTTATTTATTCTTGTATTTCTATGAGTATTATATTGGTTTATATGTGGATCATATGGTTGTGATTTCATTGGTATTTTTGCTGCTATTATGCTGGTTATGTATGTGTTTTATGACAGTAGCTATATATGGATCTCATCATGTTTTTACTTCTAAATTAATGAATAATGTATCTATGACCTAATGGATGAAATGGCAACTAATGTGTTGAGGCATCAATGTCTCTTAGTGGTTCTCAGCTAAGTATGAGACCACTATGCTAAGATTTGTTATTTACACTTGTAGATTACATGTTCATGATATGTTTGAGGAAATGCCTGTCATGGCTAGTAGGGGTCTAGTCAAGGTCTTATTCAAGTAATTGCATTTGTATTGTCATTTCCTTGTTATCTTATTGTTATGAAGGTGTCATTCAATTTTGGGCAGTGACTTGGGTTCTGGGCCTGAAAAAGTGGCTCAAATCTTGGGGATGCTGGCATAAAATTGAGCAAAATAGTCCCTGGACGCTGGCATGCCTTGTCATGAGAGTGTCCAAAGCCTCCTGGATGTTGGCAGGCCTATAGTATGGGAGCGTCCAGGGGTCAAGTGGTCCAAAATGTTAGTGGCATCCAGGGGTTGGTTGGCAAAAAGTTTGGGCTGGTTCCCGAGGGTCCCAATGTTGATGTTGAAGATCTGTATCGTGTGTTTTTGTCGATTCCACTTCCTTAACGTGATTTAGGAGGTTGAATCATATCATAGTGGCCTCTCGTCGCATGTTTACCCCAACTGGTCAGTTGCTTGGGTAGATGTGGGAGGAGGGTGTTATAGAGTGGTATTAGAGCATGGTTCACCCCTTGGTTTGGATGGGCTGTGTGTGTTTTTCATGCATTCATGTCGGTTGCATGTGTGTCTCTTCTGCTTGCATTCCATGTGCTTGTTGCATTTGCATGGTGTTGATCATGGTTGTAGTTATGTCATCATGTGGAAGTTGATGTTGTTATTGTGGAGTGCATCGTCATGAGTGTATGATTGGTTACATGTCGTTATATGTTGCTTACATGTATCATTTTTGTATGCTTAGTTACATGTATCATTCTTGTAAGTTTGGTTTCAAGTATTGTTCGTTTATGTTTTATTATATGTGTTTATGCGTTACTGTGGTTGATTACGCATTGCTTATGCATGTTAAGGTTTGCATGTGGTTAAGTGTACAATGATGTAATGGTTGTTGTCATGCATGAGGTCATGGTATGTGTTGTTGATAAGGTCATGCATTGATGACTGGACCCTAGCTAGAATGATGGTTGCATGGTTATATGCTTATGTGTTATGTTTCTATATGTTGTCATGATTATGTTATACATGTATCATGTTGATTTGTTGATCTTGCACAGAAGGTATCCTCCCAAAGTTGTACTGAGATACGTTGGTTTATTGTGATTTGGTGTAGCTGAAATGATATGCCTTGCAGGAAGAAATATCAAATGGCTTGCAATATGGTCGACTATCCCTATGAATGAGATGAGCAATATGGTGTCGGGAATTATTTCGATTTGGCAGATACATTGAGAATATTAAAGGAAGAATTAAGGAGTCGTAAGGCAGATAATGATAGAATCATGCAGACACAGGAGAAACAAGCAGAGGTAAATGTAGTGATACTTTAGAGTTTGTCAAAATTGCAGCAACAGGGAACACGTCAGATCAGCTATGAGCAAGCGGACAAAACTAATGGGGCATATGGTAGTAGGTCGCACGGTGGCCACAGGTTAGATAGAGATGACACAATTAGAGATGGTAGATTGTTGGACACTCCAGATATGAGAGGGGATAGACATAGGTATTATTCTATTTCTGATTCAGATGGGAAAATTTATGATCGTCATAGTTATCATTCTTATAGGAGGAGTGATAAGGGATACTTTCTGGATGAGTTTAAAAAAGCAAAGCCACCTAATTTTGATGGAGATATGAAGAAACCACAGGATGCAGAGGCATGGTTTCTTTGCATGAGAAAGTTCTTCAAGTTACATGACTATTCAGAGAACATGAAAGCCATAGTAGCTACATTCAGTCTCAAAGGTAAGGCATACATTTGGTGGGAAGATGTGAAGAATGACATATGTAATCATGAGGAAGACTTGACTTGGAGTGAGTTTGAGCGGTTATTCAAGAAGAAGTATCTATCAGAGAGATACTTTGATGATAGGGAAAAGGAATTCTATGAGCTAAAGATGGGATCAATGACAGATGAGGAGTACACTAGTAGGTTCTTGGAGCTACTGAGGTATGTGCCTTATCTCACAGAGGATAAGGCCAAGATTTAGAGGTTCATTAGTGGATTACCGATTGCATTCAAAGACATGATTGAGTTCGATGAGCCTAAATCATTATAGGAGAACATCTGAAATCTAAGGAATTTCTATGAGCAATCGAAGCGCGGATCTGAGACTAAGCCAAACTAGAAAGGTAATGCAAAGAACAAAGGAAAATGGGACAAAAAGCAAGCAAGACCTTAGGTTACAGGTAATAAAGAGAATGCAGTTCCATCTAAGAAGTTAAATGCATCAGACAAAGGATAGGGATTTCAATTGGAATAACAAAATAAGGATGCAGGATGAAAGCCTATAGAGTGTTGGACTTGTGGCAAAGATCATCACATGAGAGATTGTCCGCAGAATCAGGGTGGTAGGCCTCAGATATATAGTGCACAAGACACACAGATTGTTAGGGATGTTGTTCAGAGCGTTCCTAATATCTATGCAACATTGGATAAAAAAGAGGCAGACCATCAAGAATCTATCATTGAGATGGATGGTAAGCTTTGTGATCAAGTTAGTTCTATTTTGATTGAACCTGAATCTAATTATAGCTATGTTTGTCCTGAATTGGTGGATAAATGTGGTTTGAGTAAGGAATTTCATGCAGAATCTTGGTTAGTGCAGTTGGATACAGGTACAAATAAGCAAGTTCACCATTGGGTAAGAGCATGTGCATTTGATTTGAATGGTATGCGTACCAAAACACATTTGAATGTATTACTGTTGGGATCATACACTATGTTGTTGGGAATTTATTGGTTATACCTTCATAGAACCAAGGTGGATTTCTATGACAAGGCCATTGAGTGCTTGGATGATAATGGGGAACCAAGAGTCTTACAGGGAAGGAAGAAAGCCACATTAGTTAGGATGGTGACAACTATGCAAGCAAAGCATAGTCGTAGGTGTGTGTTATTCACAGTGCACATTTCTAGTGACAAATGTAAGGAAGTTGAGGATGCAAATGTGTTGAATAGGTATCGAGTTCTACAACAGTTTTAGGATGTATTTCCTGAGGACATTACAGAGTCACCACCCCATAGGGAGGTATACTTTTCCATTGAGTTGGTGCCAGGGGTAGCTCCAACATCAAAAGTACCTTACAGGATGAGTACACCTGAGTTGGTATAGTTGAAGCTGCAGTTGAAGGAAATGTTGGACAAGGGATACATTAGGCCAAGTGTATCACCATGGGGCACACCGATATTGTTTGTGAAGAAGAAAGATCGTACTCTCAGATTATGCATTGACTACAGGAAGTTGAATAAAGTTACCATTAAGAACAAGGGTCCATTACTGAGGATTGATGACTTGTTCAATCAGTTGAAGGGAGCAACAATGTTCTCGAAGATTGATTTGAGATCCATATATCATTAGGTCCGCATCAAAGAGGAGGACATTTACAAGACAACTTTTCGGACCAGGTATTGGCATTATGAGTTTGTTGTAGTTCCATTTAGTTTGACTAATGCTCCAACTACTTTTATGTGCTTGATGAATAGTGTGTTGCGTCCGTATTTGGATAAGTTTATTATTGTGTTCATTGATGACATATTGGTATATTCTAAAAATGAGGAAGAACATGTCGATCATTTAGCAACAATATTGAGGTTGTTGAGAGAGCATTAGTTGTATGCTAAGCTGAGGAAGTGTAGTTTCTTTTAGACTGAGGTACACTACTTGGGACATGTTGTCTCCAAGGAGGGAATTGCATTAGATCCAGAAAAGATAAGGGCCATCATGGAGTAGGTAGCTCCCAAGAATGTAGATGAGGTGAGATATTTCACGAGGTTGGCAGGTTATTATTGGAGGTTCATGAGAAAATTCTCACAGATTTCTTATCCTATTACGTCATTGCAGAGAAATGGTAAGAAGTTTGAATGGACAAAGGAGTGTGAGGCTAGTTTTGAGCAGCTTAAGCGGCTGTTGACACATGCACCAGTGTTAAAGATTGTAGATTTGGACAAAGAGTTTGTAGTATGCACAAATGCTTGCAAGAGGGGGCATGGTGGAGTCCTTATGCAGGATGGATAGGTGTTATGCTATGAGTCACGAAAATTCAATGAGCATGAGCAGAACTACCCCACACATGATCTTGAGTTGGACGCAATCATACATGAATTGAAGATGTGGAGACACTATCTTCTGGGCAGGAGGTTTGTGTTGATGAGTGATCACAGTGGTTTGCGGTATCTATTTGACCAACAAAATTTGAATGGTAGGCAGGCTCAGTGGTTGGCTACAATCAGTGAGTTCGACTTTGAGATCAGGTACATCAAAGGTAAAGAGAACATGGTGGCAGATGTTCTTAGCAGGTGGATACATGTAAATAACTTAGTATCTATGAGCTCCTATGGGACAAACATACAAGATAGGATCTTGCAGGAAGGTCAGCAGGATGTTAGGCATATGGAGATTATGCACAGGTTGTAACAGAGTACAGGTGGTAGTACATGTATAGGTACATGTGGTAGTTCAGGTACAAGTACATGTGGTAGTATAGGTACATGTACAAGTGGTAGTTCAGGTACAAGTACAGGTGGTAGTACAGGTAGTGGTATAGGTACAGGTAAAGGTGCAGGTGCACAAGATATGGACTATTGTCTTATAACATATGGATTGGTTAGATTCAGAGACAAGATATATGTGCCAGACAATGGTGAGCTTAAGAAGGTGATCTTGAGAGAGTTTCATGTGAAACCTTATTCAGGTCACCCAGGTTATTAGAAGACATTGACTGCAGTGAAGAAGTTTTATTATTGGATGAATATGAAGAAGGATGTAGCAGATTTTGTGGCTAGGTATTTCAATTGTCAGCGTGTGAAGGTAGAGTGTAAGCATCGAGGTGGAATGCTATAGCTGATTGCGATTCTAGAATAGAAATGGGAGGTCATTTCCATGGACTACATTATAGGTTTTCCGAGAACAATGAGACAACATGATTCCATCATGGTTGTTGTGGACAAGTTGATAAAGGTTGCGCACTTCATTCCAGTGAAGTATACATTTTCAGATAGTGATGTAGCACAAGTATTCATTAGAGATATGGTCAGATTGCATGGTTTTCTGAAGAATATTGTGTCAGACAGGGATGAAAAGTTCACTTCGAAGTTTTGGAAGGAGTTATTTGCAGGTTTGGGCACAAAGTTGGTCTTCAATACAACTTATCATCCGCATACATATGGATAGACAGAGAGGGTCAACATGATATTGGAGGACATGTTGAGGATGTATGTGATGCATCAGAAGCGAAAGTGGAAAGAGTATCTTCCAATGGTAGAGTTAGCTTACAACAATGGTTATCAGGAATATTTGAAGATGAGTATGTTTGAGGCATTGTATGGGCAGGGTTGCAATACACCTATCAGTTGGAGTGATCCAGTTAACAGGGTGTTCATTGGACCGGACATGGAACATGAAAGACATGTAATCAAGAAAAATCTAAAGGTAGGACTGATAGGTAGAATAACTATGAAGATCAGAACAGGTTGTTCAAGGAGTTCCAGGTTGGGGAATAGGTGTACTTGCGCATCAAATCGAAGAAGATCTCCTTACAGATTGGATGATGTGCCAAGTTGACACTATGGTTTTGTGGACCCTTCAGTATGATTGAAAGGATTGGGCTAGTATCCTATCGACTTGAACTACCTCCGACAGTGAAAGTCCATGATGTTTTCCATGTGTCATTTCTTAAGAAGTATGTTAAAGATGTTGATCATGTGACTGACTGATCTATATTGCCGGTGGAACCAAATGGAGAATTCTAGCCGGAGCCTTAGTGTATATTTCTAAAAAGGGTGCTCATGCTCTAGAACTGAGCAATCGAGCAGGTTAAGGTGCAATGGAAGCACTTTGGGCCCAATGAAGCTAAATGGGAGTTGGCAGATGAGATGCAGGCTATGTATCCTTCCTTGTTTGTCAGTTGAGGCAAAGTAGTTTTGGTATATGTCTTGGTGTATGTTATGGTACATGTTTTGGTGATGTTTGGTATATGCATATATGTATATGGATCTAAATAAAGCCATGAGCTATGTTATAAATCTCCAATAAGAGGTATGGGTGTCATGTCATTATGATTTTATGTTGTTATGTTTTCATGTTGGTTTGCTTCTCAGCAGGTTGATCATTGTAAATACTGCATCGAGCTAAGTTATAAAGCTCCATCGGAAGTATGTTTTGCTACAACAATCTTGTGGTTATAGGTGTTGTTGAACACAAAGGATGGTGTTCCCCCAAGGGGGAGGGTTATGTAACATCCCTGGTGAAAATTCCATGTAATAAAAGTTAATAAAGGAAAAATAATAACCACGGTTGATGGGACACTTATTCCAAGCTGAATATTGGGCAAGAAATCCTAGTGTGGGTGTTCATTTCAGTTAATATGGCTAAGGAAATTGGCAAAGGCAATGGCTAAGGTTTTGGAAAGGAAAAATGGTATTTTTGGCACATTTATTTATTAAAATAATGGAAATTAGGAGAAAATGGAGGTGAAAGGTCACAGGTGAGGAAGAAATTGAAGGAAAATAATGGAAAATGAAGAAAATAGAGGCCTCATTCATAAAAGAGCTTATGAGGATCAATGGGTGACCTTTTGTTAGTTCAGTTTTGGAGCTCTCTCATTCTTCTCTCTCTTTCATACTCTTGGATACTTAGAGTTTTCTTGGAGCACTCTTGGAGGGTATGACATGCTTGGATTTTAGGAGCAAGAAGGCAAAGGAAGAGAAGGAAAGTGCAAGAGGACATCGGGATCAAAAACTACAACGGATTTTGCTTGCAGGTACAGAGTTGCATGTATGTTTTCCTCTCTAGTTTTGGCATGCATGACATATGCATCTAGATTATTGGTCATGATCTGTCACTGATGATTTCCTGGATTAACAGTGGATTGCCTAGCTTTGCCATTTCCTGGATATCCATGGTTTTGTGGGTTTATTTCCTTGTTTTTTTTGTTGGTTCTCATGTTTCCTTAGCTTGGGTTGAGTTATTAGTTCCTGGAAGCCCTGGTTGGACAAACGATTTGAAAGCCCTGTAACAACTAGGGTTGAGTAACTAGTCTTGGAAGCCTTGTTTGGAAAAATGATTTGTAAGCCCTTGGTGGGTTGAGTTACTAGTCCTAAAATCCCTGGTTGGACAAACTCTTTGGAAGCCCGACGACAGTTGTGGGTTGAGTTACTAGTCTTGGAAGCCTTGATTGGAAAAAGCGCTCTAGAAGCCCTGGAAGGCTTGGATAGAGAGAAATTTGATGGCCTATGGAATCCCTGGATGTATTTGGATTGATGTGTTCTATGAGATCCCACATTCATGCTTGGAATATGGAACGAGGGAGAATGGATGAAGAGAGATTTGGCTTAGCCATTTTACAGTCGGGTGGAACATGGAATTCCCATCCCGAGTTTGGATTTTGCATCATCAATATGAGGTTATTTCTCCTTGTATTTCTATGAGTATTATACTAGTTTATATGTGGATCACATGGTTGTGATTTAATTGGTATTTCTGCTGCTATTATGTTGGTTATGTATGTGTTTTATGACAGTAGCTAAATATGGCTCTCATCATGTTTTTATTGTAAATGAATGAACAATGTGTCTATGACCTAATGGATGAAATGACATCTAATGTTGAGGGATCAATGTATCTTAGCGATTCTCAGCTAAGTATGAGATCCCTATGCTCAGATACGTTATTTACACCTGTAGATTACATATTCATGATATGTTTGACGAAATGTCTGTCATAGCTAGTAAGGGTCCAACCAGGGTCTTATTCAAGTAATTGCATTTGTACTATCATTTCCTTGTTATCTTATTGTTCTGAAGGTGTCATTCAATTTTGGGCAGTGACCTGTGCTCTGGGCCTGAAAAAGTGGCTAAAATCCCAGGGATGCTGGCACAACACTGAGCAAAATAGTCCTTGGACGCTGGTAGGCCTTGTCATGAGAGCGTCCAGAGCCTCCGTCTTGGGGTCAAGTGGTCCAAAATGTCAGTGGGACCTAGGGGATGGTTGGCAAAAAGGTTGGGTTGGTTCCTGAGGGTCCTAATGTTGATGTTGAAGGTCTGTATGGTGTGTTTTCGTCGGTTCCACTTCCTTAACACGATTTAGGAGGTCGAATCATATCATAGTGGCTTCTCATTGCATGTTTACCCTGGTTGGCCGGTTGCTTGGGTAGATGTGGGAGGAGGGTGTTACAGGGACGCTAACACAACACTGAGAAAAATAGTCCCTAAACTCTGGCATACCATGTTGTGGGAACACCCAAATCCTTATGGATGTAGGCATGCCCATATCATGGGAGCGTCCAGGGGTTAATTGGTTTTAAAACTCAGTGGGACTCAGGGGCTGGTTACCTGAGAGGTTGGGATGGTTCATGAGAGTCTTGTTGTTGATGTGGAAGATCTGTATGGTGTGTTTCCATCGGTTACACTTCCTTAATGTGACTTAGGAGGTCGAATCATATCATAGTAACTTCTCGTCACATGTTTACCCTGGTTAGCCGATTACTTGGGTAAATGTGGGAGGAGGGTGTTATAGTTATAGAGAGACAGGGAGAGATTCTATTAAAAATTGGTTACAACTAAATCACATAACAAGTTAATATAAAACTCAACATTGATGTCCAATAACTATTTTATCATTATTGTCTCAAAGGTATAAATATAAACATTATTTAATAAATTGAGCTAATAATATTATCTTGGAAAGCCTTTTCTTTTTAACTAGGTTGAGCCTAGGCCAGGGATAGCCTAGTTATTTTATTTTAAAAAATATATTGGTAACAAGTTTTAGATGAAATCATTTCATTGAGGAATTCTTGTTTGACACCAATTTAAAACTTGGTTTTATAATCAACTAACTCCATCTTCATGCTTCAATTCAACCCTTTTCCTTTCTACATTATTTCTTCCTCCATCACCTTACAAAGAACATTTTGGAAAGAGCCAACAAACTAATTAGGAAGATGAGATGAGGACTAGAAGGTTCCCTTAAGAGAGTGTGACCTAATAGCTATTTTTTAAGACTCAATATAATAAAGAATCAATTTTTTCCAAGATTAAATAGCTTTTATTGGATTTTCCTATAAAATTTGAGAAAAATAAATTCTTTATCTTTACTAGCTTTCAATTGATTAGATGCACCTAGCACATCTTGGACTTGAAACTAGGATTCAAATTCCACTTCCTCCTTCCATCTTTCCCATTTTCAATCATAGAGAACAAGTGCATCCTTCACTTCACATATGTGACACTCACAACACCACACATCCCTTCTAAGGTCTAGAATTTCACATAATATAGAACGATCCTTGTGACAACAATAGTTAGCCATGAAATTATTGCATTTGGTCCAATGTTTGGATCGATTTCCCCACTTTCATTATTATTTTATACCCAATTCAAGAAACACAACCCACAACCCTTCTATCCTAAGATCCTCCAAAATAAGCAAATTCATAAAATAAAAATAAACTTAAAAAACAACTTTAAAAACTAAAATATAACACCCTCCAAAATAAACAAATTCATAAAAGAAAACCAACCTAAAACAACAACTTTAAAACTAAAATATAAAACCAAATTGATAAAAAATAGATGAAATAAAACCACATTCAAACCACCATCCCAAGCCAAAACTTAGAGGTGTAATCACTTCTAGAGGACATAGAAAATTTGACAAAAAAAATAAATAAATAAATTCATAAAATCTCATTATTTAATTAGATAAATACTTTTTAAAAATAAATATAATATAATTTAAAGATACTTCAAATTTTTTTTCACAAAATCTTATTATTTAATTAGATAAATGATTTTTAAAAATAAATATAATATAATATAATTTGAAAATATATTTCTAATGACATTTCAATTTATATAATTGAACCCGTAATTAGTTATGAACCCGATCGCTCATAAGGTAGCGAGGAAGCAGCTCCACAGGATCAGTATAAAGAATCTTTGCTGCGGCTTATGATTGTAATTAATAATTTGGTGGATTAATAGTTAAATACTTTAAATTTATATTGATGAATAATTTATTAAATTTTATAATATAATTAAACTATATTAATTATATAAAATAAAATAAATAAATTATTATTTTTTAAATAAAATTATATATATATATATATATATATATAAAATAAATTATTTCACATTTTTAAATAAAATAATAGCTAAATAATGTATATAATAACCAATATTTCTAGATTATTAAAAGCATACTTATTGCGTTGACACCACTTGAATTTAAATTTTTGTAAGGCAACCAAGGCCTGCATTTTTAAGAGGGTATGCATTTTCATGAATCACCGAATAGTATTATAATTGAGAGAATCCAAATCCTATTATAATTTATCATTTAGAAAATTTAATTTAAGTTATTTTTAATAAAAGTTTATGTTTCTATAAGATAACTTAATAAAGGTTTATGTTTTTATAGAATAATTGTAATATTTCTGGTATGCATTTTCATGAATCACCAAAAAGTATTATAATTAGAGAATCCAAATATTATTATAATTTAAACCATTTAATTTACCTCTGGTATAAAAGATTTTATTATTTAAGTTATTTTTAATAAAAATTTATGTTTTTATATGTTAATTTTTTTTCTGGTAATTTTGTATGGAGTTAGAATTTTTTTACATAATTTATTCACGGGTAACTATTCAGTTTACTATTTTAGATTTCTCATTAGTCATTAGATAATTTTTTCATCACCACATAGAGTAAGTTACATAACTAATAACAAGCATTGTTGTAGCTTATTAACATAAATTTTCTGATGTCACCTTGCATCATTTTCATGATTCTTTTAAATTGATTAGTTAATCACATACTTGATATTATAAATATCACATCATGCAAGGAACCAACATCATCAAATTGGCACAATAAACAATCATATCATTGAACACCCATAGAGTGAAAATCAACAAACGTTTAATTTTATTATTAAATGCTCGTGAGGGTGTTCACCCCTCTCAATGGCTTATAAGGGAGTCCATCCCTTAATCATTGTCATAAAATATTACAATGAAATGTCATTTAAATACAAAGTATCTAGCTAAAAGCTATTACAATCATCTTAATATCATTTACCCATAAATTTTCAATCTTTATATCTTTGTGGCCTGGTTGTTCCATCAGTGGACCATCCCGCAGCTCGCCCTCATCTGCATGGACCATTAATTCTTTACCTATCACAATGTTAAACATAATCTATTCTTTCACAAGTCACGATCATTTCCTGTCATTGTTGTCGTCAATAAGTTTTGATATCATGATTAGATAAAACATTAATAAACCAATAATCAATCTTTAAAAGTGATCCTTGAACATCTATTCATGTGCATAGATGAGATGTAAATATAATATCACAACATGCTTCTTCTAACGTCACTACTCATGCATTAAATGAATGAAAATAATTATCAAGCATGTCAAAATAAACTCCACATTACTATGACCCTTCTCGCACACACACACATTCGTACAAGACAAATCACTATGACTGCCCAAAAATCCCTTTAAAGAAAACTAACACATCGTGCATTCAAGTTACTTTAAATTTAACAAAAGAACCAACCCTTTAGCTATTATTTTTGATGCATGCAAGGAAGTTAACATAATGAATGTTATTCATATTCAAGCAAATGCATATACTTTCAAAAATGATATTTTCCAATGTAGGCTTAACACAACACGTTGCAAATGTATATTATTCCAAACGAATGCTAACATAAGTCTTGCATGCATATACATTAGATTCCAAAAGAAACTTAAAATAATAGTTATGAGAGCTTAAAAGTAACGACATATAATTTTTCTAAAGAAATATAGCTCAACTTCTATCCAACAAAGAAGATATCTTTATAACACCATGAATATTCTTTGTGCATGCAAGAGCTTATCATAATAGCTCTTCTTTAGTGTACTCAACACATATTCCCTTCTCTATAATTCTACCATCATTAGCTATTATTTTCATGTAAACAATTACATACTTCTTCCAAAGGAAGTTAATATTACATGCAAGTTTCGCATGCTTCATTTTCAAAAAATTAACATAAATAACTATAATCTATGCATAAAAACAAGAAGGATAACTTAACCTTTTATGCACCTAAATCAAGAAATTAACAATTTATCTAGCACGAAAATATTTTCAAGGGACTATTATTTCCAAGAAAATTAACATAATAACTTTTTTTATATACATTCAAAAACATTTATGCACCTAAATCAAGAAATTAACAATTTATTTAGCCCGAAAATATTTTCAAGAGAGTATTATTTCCAAGAAAATTAACATAATAACTTTCTTTATATACATTCAAAAACATTTATGCACCTAAATAAAAAAAATTAACAATTTATCTAGCGCGAAAATATTTTCAAGGGACTATTCTTTCCAAAGAAATTAAGATAATAACTCTCTTTATATACATTAAAAAGCGTATTTTCTTTATCACAATAATTAAGCCCGAAAATATTTTCAAGAGACTATTCTTTCCAAGAAAATTAACATAATAACTTTCTTTATATACATTCAAAAACATATTTTCTATCACACTAATTAAACCCGAAAATATTTTCAAGAGACTATTCTTTCCAAGAAAATTAACATAATAACTTTCTTTATATACATTCAAAAACATATTTTCTATATCACAATAACTAAACACAATCGCCCTTACTTCAATGCACATAATTCTTTCAAGAAACAAGCATGCATTTTTATTCTTGTATGGACAAGATTCATAAGCATCTCTTAATATATATATATATATATATATATATCTATCTATTTTTTTTAATTTATTTTTTTCCCATCTATTCATGCACAAATTACTAGACAACCTTTATGCACTCAAATCCTTGTAGTTTTTAAATAAGCAACAAAAGTAATCTATACATATAAATTCATAAAACCCTTTCAAGAAAATTAATCTAATTAACTTTTCTCTTTTATTTTTCACCAATCATAAAAATATTTCACAAATTACACTATTTAACTTCTTTTCATTATTTTTTTTTAATATAATATACCATTCTTTTAAAAAAAATAAAAAATTAATCATTTCTTTCTTTACATCCACATTCATATTTTTCTTCAACTAATTTGTCATAACAATCATTCTTAATGCATGCCAGAATGATTAATTCTCCATAGTCGTCAACCGTTGAACAAATTCTCGAAAACCTCCCAAAAACGATTATTCCTCTTTTTCCGATCCTAGAGATAAAAATAAAAAGGAAATTTCCCAGAAGTAGTTTTATTGTGTTTTCGTGATTTGGCCTATGATAGCAACCATTCTCTGAGGTAAAAAACTGATACGCCTATTCTCCTTATCTCAATATCATCTCTTCATGTAAGAAAAATAGTTACTCTTCAATAGTTTCACCATACCCAACCCTAACTATCTCATGGTATTCATAAATCGAGTTTATTCCATGTTAATAATTAAGCATGCAATGTACGCTAGCTGTGGATATTACAATAATTAATACTGGTATTTAGTATATCTTTCATTAAAATTATTTAAAATATGAAGAAAGAAAGGAAGAAATTATTTTAACGTCCATGAGGCTAAAGCTAGTCTATGGGACAGATTACTTCTTCATCTGTGTGATGTATTCGGCCCTTTTTCTGTGAAGCTTCAAAATAAATGCTCCCAACTTCTCGACAAACCCCTCGCTAAATAGATTATCCCAAGAGCTAGCTGCCAACATATCTACATAACTTTCCCTGTTGTCTTTGAAGGCCTCACATTCTAAAATGAAATGTTTTTCTATTTCCACTTTTCGGGAAGAACAAAAAATGCATACCCTTTCCTCCCACACTTCCTTTGGCCTTTTCTAGCGCCCTGTTTCACAACGAAGTTGATGAGAATTAGTCCTTAATTGAGCAATAAGAATTTTGGCTCTCCAAGAGATATTGGCATCTATGTATGATTTTGGTTAATGATTATGCGTGGGATTAAACACTTCAATATAATAATTTTTCTTTCTTCCTAGCTCCTTATCCCAAGTACGTTTGTGGAACTTTTCCATAACAAAAGCTTTTATCTCTTTGTTGTTTATGGGACACGCATTCAAGCAAATACCCCATTTACTAAATCATTTGTTATTTTGTCGCATCCAAGTTTTTTTGCTCTTGCACAGTCTATCATTAAAGACAACCTTAGGCCATTTACCCTCTTCTATTTGCCGCACCATAGCAATTGCTTCAATAGGAGCAGTACCTGTTTCACTTAACAAGATATCATAAGGAACTGCACTTTTCAATCAAATTCATATATATAGTTTATAATTTATTGGGTGTTGATGAAAGGATATTACGTTAAAATATTTTATGGTGAAAATATTATCAATTTTAAATTTCATAAGGTTAAATTTAATCATGAATATTGGTTGGTATAGAGTATAATATCTAAATAATATTTAAATAAATTTGATGACTTAAATATCAAGTGATTTGCAAATAAACTTTAATAAATTAAAAAACCAAAATAATCTTATTATCATTCATTTTACCTATATATATATAACTTCTTAACATTTCTTTCATCAAAATCAATTTCTTCATCATTTAAAACCACTTTTAAAAAACACATATGATTAAGACATATCTAATAACTCTTTTAACCAAATCAACTAAAATTTATATAAACATTTACTCATATAAAATTTAACAACCATTAATAAAAAAAATATTTATTATTACCTAAACATTAATCATTATCATCATCATGAAAACCACTTTTAACAAAGGCTACATGGTAGCATAGTCACTGCTATAAAAATTTGCAAAAATATATTTCCTAATTATTAACATGAACCAAGTGATTACAAACTAATTTAATTCAATTTATGTATGAATTTATATGAACTGAAACTTTATGACCTTATCTTAATGATTTTGTGTAGCTAATTTACACAAAACTAAATGAACCTAAATCATGAATGATATAAGAACTACTCACAAAATTATTATGATAGCCTAATGAAGCATGTAATCTAAATCTTTACACCAAGATCTATGATGATGAGCATTATGCAAAAATAATTACTCTATTGTGTTATTCAAAAGTTTAGTTGTTGCATATTTATTTCTTACATTCCACTTATATTTCTTACAAATTAAAAACTAAAAAATCAATTATGTTTCTTGTGAATTAAGAACTCCAGTATCAACTATGCTATTATGTTACCCATGCTTCCATGATATGTAGTTTCTATTACGTTACATGTAGAGAATTTTTTTTTAACAAGATCGGATAGTGGATATATTACCAAAAGTTGTGATGGAGCAAGCTCCCATTACAATCAACTGTAGCATAAGTGGAAACTAAGCCATGAGAATGTGCTGGGAACATAGTCCCTTCCCTTGTGCTTATATTAAAAAATTCATAGATTTCTGTAGCTATTCTTGAATAATGTCTAACATATTTTCCTACTAGTAAAGCAAATTTACATAATTCTCTGGTATTTTTTCATGGTTATTAGATTGACTACTCCTGAGAGGGCTGATTCTTCATGTCTTGAATTCCATTTGGTTTGCTTCCTTCTTTTTCCCCTTGGGCTGCTTGCTGTTCCTTCAGTTGGCTGCGACTGTTCCTTCTGTTGTTGTGTTGTTCCTTATTCTTGCTGTTCCTTTTGTTGTTGTGTTGTTCCTTCTGTTGGCTACGGTTGTTCCTTCTGCTTGATGTTCCTTCTGTTGTTCCTTATGTTGTTGTGTTGTTCCTTCTTCTTGTTGTTCCTTCTATCGGCCGCAGTTGCTTGCTGTTCCTTCTGCTTTTTGCTTGGCGTTCCTAAGTGTGATTGATAGGGAGGAGAGGCGCTGATGGGGGGGACGTAGAGAGGTGGAATTGGTCGCTAGAGGGGGAGAGAGGTTGGTGGCTGGAGGTTTGCACAATGCAGATGGTTGGAAGCTTGACATCTCTCCAGAGAGCCCTGAAATGAAGATCTCCTCCATGTCTGGGTTTTATTTCAAAATTCCGAGTACAACGCTCAATCTGAGTGTTGAGGCTAATGAATGTAGATATGCCTGTTGTAGCTTAGTTAAGGCAGAGGATGAAGCGAGCAGGGTCCTCCATTGAGACTAAGGTTTCCTTGAGGTAGCAGACAACCTTTATTTGCCAGAGAGTCTGCTTGCTTGTTTAAATCCCGCAGAATGTGGTAAGAGTTAACTCTGTCAAAATCTTTCAAAGTGTTTCAGATTTGCTACAAAGTTTTGTTTAATGCAGGATTACAAAAATGATCTTCGAAGTTTAAAAGTTTAATCAGAAGCTCTAAGTCTTCGAAAATTTGAATTATTTTATAACCTAGCTCCTTCGCAATCTGACAAGCTTTTAAGAGACTGTAACTCTCTGCTTGATTGTTTGAGCTAGTGCCTAGGCCCTAATAGAAGCCGGTTTCACTCGATCTATCAGGGGAAAGGATCAAACCCCCTGCACCTGCAGTTCCTGGGTTCCCCTTGGACGCTCCATCAAAGAAGATCGTGGCTTTTGAGGTCCCTTGCCACCACGTGTGAAAGTAACCTTCAGTGAGTCGCAAGCGCCAAGAAGGACCATTCAACGGTTTGCTGACTGAATTGTTCCTCTCTCCTGTCAAGCAAGATCCCAGCCACACAGAAGCTTCTGAAGGTAAAGAGGAGGCGGAGCTAATTTACTTGTAATTTCCAGCAAGAGGGCTTTCACTTTGGCCACCACTACCACTGAATTCAGAAGCCTGTTTGAGAAAACATAGTCATTTCTAGCCAACCACACTTTCCACCAAAGGCATTTTGGAATAACTTGCTAGATGTTGTTCCAGACTGCGTTTTTAGCTTTTTTATCTAGATTTTGGTCTGTCTAAGAGATGTAAAGAGAAATGACAGATGTTTGGGAGGGGGAGGGAGCACTAAGACCGTGAAGGATCAAATTCCAGACTGCTTGTGTGAAATCGCAGTCAACCAGTAAATGATCAGAGGTTTCAGCAGCAGAGTTGCATAAGCAGCATCTAAAGGGGCCGTGGAACCCTCTTTTGTTCAGATTTTCACTTGTTAGTGCCTTTCTATGCATGAGTAACCATGTGAATAAATTCACCTTTGGTAGGCTAAAGGGGGACCAAACTGATTTCGAGAGCTTCGAAGTCAGTAAAGGGGCATGAGTAGATTGTAAAGAGGAGAAAACTTGAGCTGTTGTGTAAATTCCTGTTCTTCCCCACCCCCATTTGTCCTTGGATGAGCGATGGACAGGGGCGAGGCCAGAGAGAGATGTATACAACAATTTTTTTTGAGCGTGAAGAGGTTCTGGGACCCTTGGAAAAGTCCATCCTGCCCAATTCCCTTTGTTGTCCCAAGAGAAAATGTCTGCAAGCCGGAGGAGACCTTTGTTCAGTACCTAGATCTTTAACTCATTGCAGGAATTTAGGGAGGCCAAAGGGGCATTTCCTTGAATAGTATCCTCCCACAGTAAGGTTCTCAGACCATTGCCCGAGATTCTGTATAAATGCTGTTGTAAGTGATCGATGCATCTTCTGCTTAAATTCCAAATTGATGTTCCTGTTGGAGTAGATGCTGTTGTAAGGTTTCTCAAGGAGCCTCCCTTTAGGTATTTCATCCATAGGATCTTGCTGACAGGATGTTTTTTGTCTGCATACAACTGCCATATGATTTTTCCACCAAGAGCCAAATTTGCCAGGCCTGGATCCCAAATTTGTAACCCACCTTCCTAGAGTGGTCTTTTAAGGATATCCCATCTTACCAGATGTAACTTGCTTTGGTTTCCCTTACCCCCATTCCATAGAAAGTCCCAAAGGAGCTTGGAGATCTGTTTCGTGATAGCCTTGGGCGCTAGCAGGAGGGAAGACTAGAAGATGGGGAGGGCGGAGAGGACTGCCTTTATCAAAACCATCTTCCCAGCCTTTGTTAGCCATTGGCCTCCCCAATATGATATTTTTGCTTTTATCTTGCTAATTACTTTGATCCAGAGGGAGGGAGGGGTTGGTCCCAAGGTTAAGGGAAGGCCTAAGTATTTGATCTTTTCCCATTTGTCATACCCAGGGAATCCTAGGGAGCAAGCGATTCGAAGGATAGTTGGATGATCCACATTCCAACCGTCGACAACACTTTTTCTTTTGTTGATCAAGGCTCCTGTAATTAAGCAGAAATGTTGAAGAATTTCATTGAAAGCCCTTGCTATCTTAATCGAGGCCCCTCCCAAGAGGAGAGAGTCATCTGTAAAGAGGGCATGATTTATAGGATCCACACCTCTTGTTGCCTTAATGCCTGGGATAACGCCTACTTCCCTTTCAACTGTTAGCTTTCTTCTTAGGGATTTTGCCAACAAGATATAAAGAAAGGGTGACAATGGGCATCCTTGGCGGAGCCCTCTTGTCACTTGGAAGAAATCAATAGGTTTTCCATTGACCAAGGGCGCTATCCAAGGTCTATATGCGCAGGCTTTAATCAAGTTGACAGACTCATCACTAAAACCAAACGAGAGAAGGATTTTATAGAGGAATGAGAGTTTAACCCAGTAAAAAGCATTTGACATATCCAACTTGATGAGGATGCCTTTTTCTTCCAAATGTTGCTAGAGTGGAGGGCTTCTTGCACTTGGATCACATTGTCTATGAGGTGCCTTCCTTTGAAAAAACCACCCTGAAGAGGGGAGATCAGATTCCCTAACAGAGGCTTGAGTCTATTGGCTAAGATTTTGGCGAGAATCTTGTATGAGGCATTGTAGATTGAGATTGGTCGGAACCTGTCGAAAGTCTCTGGGTTAACTTCTTTCGGGATTAAAGCAAGGAAGGTGGAGTTGGTGCACCCTCCCACTTTGGATTTTATTTGGAAAGCTTTTATCATTTGGAGGAGATCGAGTTTTATTACATTCCAACAAGATCTGTAAAAATGGATGGTGAAGCCATCCGACCCAGGGGCTTTATCCGGCTCCATTGACCATATGACTTCCACTATCTCTTTTTCAATAAAAGGCTTCAATAACCCAACATTTAAATCTACAGTGACAAGTGAAGGGATGTTTGACAAAAATTCAGTAGCCAGATCATCATCAGAAGAACCATCCTCTTGAAACAGTTGCTGAAAATGAGATGTGGCGGCTTGTTTTAAAAGAGGTTGTCCTTTGATGACTTCCCCCTCCCTGGTGGATATTTCCGAGATGTGATTCCGAGAGAGATGAGCTCTGCATTGTCTGTGAAAGAATGATGTGTTTCTATCTCCAGCTTGCAGCTAGAGGCTACGAGACTTAAGGCGCCAGTACTCCTCTTCTTGGCAAAAGGAGAGAAAAGAGTTGAATTGGGCGTTCTGTTCGATGAGCAGTTGAGCTTTGGTGGTTTCAGTTTCTTCCATGCCTAGTTGAATCTTGGCTAAAGCCTGCATAGTCTTTTGTCTATTGCTATTTGGAGTGGAGATAGTTTTTTTTTTTTGCCCAGGTTTTTAAGGCATACTTAGTGTACTTAAATTTCTGCTCCCACACAAAGCTGTGGATCCTTCAACTGGTTGCAACCAATCTTGAGCCACTATGTCCATAAAGCCCTCTCTCGCTACCCAAAGAGGACTGAATCTAAAGGGAACAGGGCCTAAGTCTTCCTCTTTTTCTAGCAGCAACGAGATGGGGTTATGGTCGGAAGTTATCTTGGGCAGAATTTTTGAAGAGATTAAATGCTTCCCCTGCATCAAAGAACTTTAAACTAGAAACCGGTCTAGACGAGCAGCAATGTTAGCATTACCAACTCTATTGTTGGTCCAGTTATAACGACCTTTCTTAGGTTTGAGGTCAAGGAGGTCCTAAGAAAGAACCAGAGACTCCACCGAGACATGGAAGGGATCTTTACCCCAAACTCCATCTTTTTTCTTTTTCGGATCTAAAGTGATGTTAAGATCCCCTACCAGTATGATGTTAAAGGGAGTGTAGATTTCTAGGAAGTCTGAGAGAGAATTCCAACAGTCCTTCTTTTCCAGGAAATTAACAGGGACATAAATATTGAAGAGAGCCAAAGAAATCTTACTTGGAAGATGATGAAGTTATGTGTATATCCAGTGTTGGGTTGCGAAGGAGATTTTCAGCTAAAACATATCCTCTGACCATAAGGTTGCAAGACCCCCTGAAGTACCTCGGGCGTTGACCACTTTTCTTGAGTTCTTATTCCACTTGATTCGACTTAAGGATAGAAGAGAATCCTCTTCTATCTTTGTCTCTTGGAGTAGGAGGATATCTAAGGGTTCCATTCTTGATAGATCTTTTACTGCTTCAGCTTTCAATGGGTTCCCCAAACCCCTGCGATTCCAAGAGACAATCTGCATTATTTACCAGGGAAGGAAGGAGTAGGCCCTCCCTTTCTGGGTTGAGCCCTTGTGTTTCTGCCTAATGACATTTCGATTGTGGACTGACTGCCCTGCATCTTTAATCTCTCTGGCTCTTCTTCTTTGATCTCCTTAGGAGACTTCCTTCCTGCCTTTTTGGTGGATCGCTCAAAAGAGTCTTCTTCAGAAGAACCAGGGTTTTCTATCAACTTTTTATTTTTGATCATTTCTACATAAGAGAGTGGGGATATGGCACCTGCTGGAGAGCCATGGGTTTCCTGCAGGGTTGCATCTACACAAGGGATTTCTGAGGTGGCTACTCTAGTTTGTTCCTGAGATCCTGAGTTTATTTTTGCATTTGCTATCTGTTCAATATACTGCTGCACCTCTCCCTCTTCAAGTTCTGGTTGGTTTTGATCTTCTAGAGGGTTTAGAACAACAAAAGGATTTGTTAACGTGGCGGCATTTGCTGTGGCTTGAGCTTCATGTAGTCTCTTCCCAGAAGAGGGTCCTCCGGTCTCTGGATTCCCTCCTTTCCATTTTTCTCTGTTGGTCTTCTTGGATGTGCCTGCTTTTCGAGCTTGTGTCCACTGCTTGTCCTTCTCTTTTTCAGATTCTTCCTCAGTTTTCTTCTTGTAGTTTCGAGCGAAATGTCCATAGCCGTGACAATGTCAGCACTTGAAGGGGAGCTATTCATAATCAAGTACCTGTATGTGAGACCAGCCGGCTACATTTAGCTTGATCGCCTTGGACAACCCTATCTCCAAGTCGACTTCAACACATATTCTGGCACACAAATATTGTTCTCTCCTTTCAGCCCTATCAATGTATTTTCCTAGTTTGTTCTCGATGGTTTCCATAGATTCTGGGTTCTAACAATGAAGAGGGAGGTGGGGTAACCTTACCCAGACAGGAACGACTGAAGGAATATCCTGGGAAGGATCAAAGTCCAGCGTCCATTTGTTCAGATAGAGCCCTTGGGGGCCCATGAAATATGGACCGTTTCAAAAAACAAGGTCTCGATCTTCTGCTGAATTGAAGACAAAAACGTAATAGCCTCTGCCTACCAGATGATTTCAGATTCCTTCAAAGACAAGGGGCCTCTAGTTTCGCTAGACCCATCCATCAATAGCTTTGGGAGAGGGCCAGAGGCCCGTAAATTGACCAATGAGCTCGCGTTCTGCTAGGTTTAGTGTAGTTCAGCACAGGCGTTCCACAGGCAGTTCAACATAGGGGATGGATTTAGCTTTCTTTACAAACTTCTGCTGATTCGGGTTTGCTTTCCTCTTGTCGCAGGAGGCTACTAGACGTTTGAAGGCATCGATCTCAGGAGGGAGGGGAGGACGGGGGCCCCCTCTAGCGTCCATGTAGGCAGAACTCGATTTTTTTACTAGTTGGATCGTTTTAGGGTTTACCAACCAGCTCTCTCATACACATCTATCTACATGTAGAGAATTTTGACTTAGTTCCATCAAATGATAAAAACGAGTTTGAATTTTTTTATTAATTAAACAAAAGATTTATTAAAAATAGGAACATGTTTTACAATACTTATTTTTCTATTTTCATATTATTACCTACATTTTGTAGATTCTCGAAAGTATATGATATTAATAAAGTCAAGATGATGGTGAAGTTGAGTGATTTCAAATAACAATTCCACACATAGAGACCACTAAGCAACATGATTTCGCCTCACGAGACTTACTCAAAGCAACTAACCTTAAATATAAGCATCGTCCTCTATACTCAAGCAACCAAGACATGGAAAGTAGAAATACAAAATTGAAGAATAGATGCAACGGATGCAACTCTCTGGTGAGATAAACGCTCATCGAGGAGACTACACCACAACATTCACTTGTTATTCACTAGACCAACTAACCTTAAATATATAGGATTAGATTATTGTTGAACAAATTCCTAGAATATAAGATTTTCCAACCAACAAATTATAATTAAAGAAAACAATTCAATTAGCTCTAACAATACTTAAATGGTTATAATTATGGAAGAATCTTCTAGAGATTTCACCATTATTATGCCAATGGATGTTATTAATTATGAGTTAAGGAGTACTTTTTGATTTGGATATAGATCTACTACCATAGTTACATAATTTAAATGGTTGATTAATGTAGATAGACTTTGTATCATTGAAGTTAATTGTATCTTAATACAATCACTGAAACTTTCTCAAATCCAAGTTTCCTTCCACTTTAATATTATTTTTTTAATCCTACTTTCTCTAATCTTAATTTTTAGTTGTATTGTTATTAATCCTATTTTTTTACAGTAATGTTTGCAAGAGAATATTTGCTATCGCTGATATAATTGAAATAAATAATAAATGAAAAATTTATTGTCTATCAAGATTAGAGTTAGAATTGAATATATGTGTAAAAATAATGAAAAACATATCATCTTTGTTAAATCTCATCAATTTTGATTATTTTTTAATTAAAAAAAATCTAAAACCCTTATTTCAAAATAAACAGATCTATCAACCTAAAAATCAATTTCTAATATTTAACATTTAATAATTTTAATTATATTTTTTATTAAATGTTTTTTAATTTTAATCCCACATTTATAAAATAATTTTGAAATTAAATAAGGAAATTAGTGACTGTGAAGTAACAAAGAGTAATTAAAACATAACTTTAAACTTCAAAACAATTTGAGGTTAAGTTGAGTATAATACCTGAGAAATTTGATCTTAAGTTGAGTATAATACCTGAGAAATATTATTACTTAATACGAATAAAGAATATTTTATATTTGAAAAGATTTATTAATTATTTCTTTATAAATTCCAGTATAATAATTATTAGATTTTATTATTAATTATATATTAAGGAGTATTTTTTATTTGGATATAAATTTATGAACATATTTATATAATTTAAATGGTTAATTAATGTTATTAATATCTTTAATATCACTACTGTGTTTTATTACAATTAAATGAAATTTGTTTTATCAGATATTTTTATTATGTTTTATAGTAATTGTTTTTTTATATTAATTTTAATTTTCTATCACACTTTTTTTAATCTCATTTTTTAATTTTATTTCTTTTGAACTAACAACGATAATTATAAATTTTGAACTAACAACGATAAGTATAAATAACATATATGTTATTGATGTATAATAAAAAATATAATAAGGGAAAATTTTTATCAACTATCAAAATAAAATTAGGGATAGAATTTAATTTGATTACTTTATGGGGAAATTTTTTTCCCTTGTTAACGAAACCATTTTTTAGAAAACACAAATTTAAATATATTTAATTAAAAATATATAATAATTTACATTTTATATCAAAAATATTATAGTGTATAAATATGAAGTTTATATCTATATCTCTCTACAATATTGTAAATGAATAATATCTTAAAATTTTATATGGTCATATTTTAAATTAAAAAATAAATATAAATAAAAAGAATTTGTTATAATGAAAAGCTTAATATTTTAATAAAATTTAAAATTATTAATTTAAACTCTAATATTACATATATTTATATTTTTATAAATTATATTATAAAATTTAAAATTATTAATTTAAACTCTAATATTACATATATTTATATTTTTATAAATTATATTTTTTAAAATATAATCGTTTTAGATTTTAAATCACCCGAATAGTCCCGGGAAAGTAAGAAGAAATATTGTATTCTTTCACCATGTCCATATAATTTATCTAGTTCGGAAACTAAAACATAATGAAAATGTCAATTAAATTGTAACTTACAGTATTAAAATTGATTTATTATTTATCAATAAAATTAATTAATTATATATATATATATTTTAAATTTTAATTTTAAATATATATTATATTTTTTTTTGCTTTTAAATACCTCCTCCAAATTAATACACAATTTGAAAAATATAGATCATCAATTAAAAAAAATCAATCAAACAAACAAAAACCAAAAACACTTCAAAATCAATCACATTAACCGAAACCAAGTGTTTTTTAATGTTATTGTCATGTCCCCAAATCAACGAAGGAATTGAATTTACACTATCATCCACCTTTCGATCATGAATATAATAATCTTTGTAATGTTTCAACAAATTCAATTACGCTTTTTCTTATGGGATTTGACCACTACGGTCACTTTTTCTTATGGGATTTGACCACTACGATGGTGACCGTAGCAGATAAAAGAATGTCCAAATGTTTTAACAAATGTTGTTTTCCCTCTCCGAAAGAATGTTAAGTTGTTTAAACAAACGCTGTTTTTTCATGTTGATACATCATTCTGGAATTTTATTAATTTACTTCCATTTATATTTTATACGTTTTTTTTTTTTTAATTTAATCGATATATTCATTTGAACATTGATTAGAACTTTAAATTCCATATTTCTATGGGTACTCCTCCCTAAAACACTATGGGGGATTTTTTGGCACATGTATATAGTGCGATATCATCAAGACAAAATATCTAAATATTTGAAGGACATAACGATTAGTCACTGGATGAGAGAGGGACTGGTGGGCAAGGGATATGGATCTGCTATTTGGAACAACTTCAACAGGGTCAAGCACTGGTTCATTGAGCGGACCTGTTGGATCATGGGCTCCGGGAAGGAGATCATCTTTGGGCGGGACAAAATACTTGGGGCTGGTTTGCATATGTACTACACAAAGGAACTTACCCACTGTCTTAACTCACGGGGTGTTTTTTATTTTGACTAGGCCATTCTGGATTGATCAGGTATCACACCGATATGGAAAGGGGCGGATGAATTGGGCCTGCGGGGCGACTTGGCTAGAGTCTGGAGGGTCATTGTTGTTGCATTACGAAATGTTTGGATATGCAAATCTTCACTGGGAGATCAGATTGGGTGGGACGACATTATAAAAAAAGCATCCATCTCAGTATCAAATACATACAAATACATTTGTTGTAGCACACATAATAACCAAAACTCCTGCTTGTTCACCAAGTTCTGGAAAGTACACATCCCACACAAGATTAGATTATACACCCGGCTTGTATGGAAGAACAAGACACTCACTTGGGAGAATCTGAAGAAGAGGGGCCTTTTGGGACCTGGTATATGTGTTTTTTTGCAGGCAGGAGGAGGAGGACAATGTCCACATCCTCTTAAGATGCCCAATAGTTGTACATGTTTGGTATGGTTTGTCTGCTTTACTCTCCTTCACATACATTGACCATAATTCTATTGAAACATGCTTGTTATGGTGGAGTACCTAGAATAGGTATAGGAGGGAATTTCTGCTGTTTACATTTTGGGAAATCTGGAAAGCTAGAAATAACATTATCTTTGATAACATTTTCCACAATGTCGACAGGATCATAGACAAGATACACAGTTGGAGGGAACCACTGCTGATGATCCAGGTGGATATTGGTGGCCACCCGCTAATTCCACTTGGACCCCCACCCTTTCTTCTTTCAGTTTTTCAATTTACTTAATTATAGCACATTTTACTATTTTTAGCAGTTTTTTCGGGTCCTAAACTTTCAGAGCCGTTTTCAGGCCCTCAACGACGTTTTTTGGGAAATCTACTGCCAGCGATTTTCTGTCTAAAATCATCTTTTTCGTCGTAGTCCTCGGAGAGATCTTTCCAATGGGCTATCATGTGCGCCAAACGGAGATAATATAACCAAGTCAGGACCCCGGGAAGTTGGCAGTCCAACTCACCTCAATGGGGCCCATAAACTCTTGGTGTTACATCTTCTTGGGTTATGGTTTTGGTTGTTTAGGGTTTTCTCTTATTGTTCAATAATAAAAAGGCTCTTGAGCCTCATTGTAAGACAGTTCAGAGGCATGTAGCCGCCACATCTCTTCTCAGAGATAAGCTACCATCACCCTAGCTGGTTTATTTCCATTCCTGTTTGTAAGCATATTTCAGTATTTTACATTAATGAAATGAAGTATTATTTCCGATGCATATCTGTGTTTATGGTTATCTCTATAAATTGTTCCGTTCCTGTTTAAATCCGGATCAGCTGAAGCCACAATCACGTACACCTTCAATGTATCATGGACCTAATGATCCATATATCTCCTACCCAGTTGGTTTTTTTGACGGAGCTGAACAAGGAGGTAGATGCGGATGCGGGATTTGGATTTGTATGGACTTTAACATGCAGTATAGGATCCACTGGGGGGATGTGGAACTAATATGAAGGCAGAGGTTATGGCACTTTAGGGGCTGCTATGGTTCACAAGATTTCTAGAAATCCACAACATAAACATATATGGAGACTCTCAGGCCATCATCAATCATGTCTTGGGATCCTCCACTATTTCAGACCCCCATCTATAGGGTTGGCTAAAGGAAAACCACATATCTTCAGGGAGTCACTATACAACACATCCACAGAGTTCACAACACTGTTGTAGATGCCTTCTCTAAGCAAGGTCTACTCGACACTTTGGATGGGATTCATATCACTCTTGAGGTGGATGGATGCTCGATAGATGCTAGTTTTATGCCTTTTCCTTGAGTTTTTCTCTACAATACATTTTACACTGTATTTTGTTTTTTTGTTGTGTCCACACGATATAGATGCTCATTGGGATTTCGCATTTCTGGGTTTCTTTGGTCTTGCATTGGATGACTATTTCACTGTTATATGCTTCTTCCTCCAATTTTGTTTTTGGTACAATGGTTGTTTTTATGTGGCCACGGTCTAATTGTAGAGACTGGACCCGATCCTTTTTGATATGATACACTGGGCTACTATTGGTCTATGTGGTAATATGTTGCTTTCATGTTGAATCCAAATGGATCTTGATGTAGTGGTTTTACTAAAAATAAATAAAAAAAATAAAAATGTATTTATTAATTTAAAATAAATTGATTGTAATATCTTTTTATCAGAATTAATTTAAATTATGCTTTTTTAATATTGAATTATAAATTATAAAACAATCTTACTTCAAATAAAAATAGAATTATAAAATATAAAATATTCTTACTTTAAATAAAGCTAATAATTATTTTTTAAAATATTTTTATTATATAATTAAAAATAAATTAATAAATATTTTTTGGTAAGGAGAGATATTTTATATGAGGATGATTTGTGCTCAATGTGGAGTTGACAAGTGCCCATTTTAAATAAAAAATAAAATATTCTTTGAATAGAAAAAATTGAATATGCATGTTTAGTGAGTCTTAATTAGAAGCATTATAAAGCATGATTAATTCCAACCTCACTATGGTCATTGCATTTGTTGTTGTTATTACAATTTAATGAAGTAAATTATTTCACTTGCTCTTAGTCATAAATAAAATATTTAGATGTCCACATGATGTAATATAATTTCATATTAATGTGTGAGTAAGTTGTCAAGACTTGTACTTTTCAAAAATATTTCAATACTAAATTTAAATAAACTATTTGAAAATCTAAACAAAATATCAAGTGCTTCCTTATAAAAATAATAAGAGCCAGAGGTGTAATTCATTCAATTATAAATATAAAATTAATATTTAAAAAGAAGTGTGAGTTAGTTGTCTAAACTTGTACTTTTCAAAAATATTTCAATACTAAATTTAAATAAACTATTTGAAAATTTAAACAAAATATCAAGTGCTTCCTTATAAAAATAATGAGAGGCAGATGTGTAATTCATTCAATTATAAATATAAAATTAATCTTCAAAAAAAGTGTGAGTAAGTTATCTAAACTTGTACTTTTCAAAAATATTTCGATACTATTTGAAAATTTAAACAAAATACTATTTGAACCCACTTCTTGGTCTGATCATATGATTTTATTTCCCCTGCACAACCTTTGAGTTTAACCAGTATGATTATGATTAGACCATTTTCTTAATCTAGATTAGGCACTTTTCTGCCATTCTGAACATTTTTAAATGGACAGTATAAAACACGGACTCTGGACTCTATGGTACAGATGTCATTAAGCACAAGCTCAAGTTATTAAGATTGGGCTTTAAACTTTAAGGCCCAGTCTCTATGAAAGGTTCTCTTGAAGTGGAGAGGAGGATTCTCCACATGAAAGCAAATGATCCAAAATCAAATTGCAGCAGAACCCAATGTGACTATGTATAAGTGGTCCTCTCAGTGAATCCTCTAAAGCTCCAAGCTAGGTAAATTGCACAACCTAATGCTAATGGAAGTAGGAAGACCTGTAACTTACCCATGAAAATGAAGCCTTCTTTGGAATCGTATCAGTTAAAGGTTGAAAATTTTGGAAGAGACCAAATGTTCTTTTTTTTTTTCTCTTATTATTTTAATTTGATTTGGTAAAACTTAGTGCGCTCGCCTAATTTCATGTTTATTAGGTAACCCGAACATGTAGCTTGAAAGGTCCACAGCAGTTGCTCAGAAAATTTTGGCCTTCTCTATAGAGGTGTCAATAGGTGTCAATTTCACAGGATGGTTAAAAGCCGCAGGAATCTAGTTATTTTTTTTTCAAAAATTTGATACTTGAATTATGTTTTTGATGGTAGAAATAGATTCAACACCATAATAAAACCTGGTGTGGCACCCAAAATCTTGCCGCTTAACTGCCTTTAACCAAGATTACCAAAATTTTCCAAAAATTCCTGATTTCCAAAAATTCCTGCTAGATCTTTGCCCAAATTTCCATTGTTTTCCAAGCAAAATTAACTTATCAGCTTGCAAACATGCTCTCTGCAGTCTTAGAAATCCATGGCACTCATAACTGGATAAGGTGGAACTGAGCAAAGATTGTTCTCATTTTCATTTTTTTTTTCTTTTTATTCCAATGGAGAAATTGCTATCAACTAGTTGACGCACCCGTGGATTATGACATCGACATTTACTTCAAATTCCCTGGTTTGGAATGTGACCAACTATGTTCTTTATTCATTGGACAATACTGTTTATTGCTTTTCAAATTCCTTGAGGGAAATGCTGTTCAAATTATTGCATGCAGTATTGAAAATGTTGAAACAACTCCCTGGTGGAATATTTGAACATAGCACATAAATTGTAATAATGATAATCAAGAACAAGCTATTCAAATAAGCTTTTAGAATCTAACCAAAGTGGATGCAAGCATTTGGTTCAATTCCTTGTTAAGTTTCAAGTCTAATTTTGGTATGTTTTATATAAACATTTGTTGGAATTATATAAAAAATTGTTAGAATTATAAGTTTGAGTTATTAGTGTATATCATTCAAATACAAATTAGACTAAACTGTAAAAATCACAATTTTATAAAAAAAATTGTAACCTGAACCATTAAACTATGCAACTATGCCATCTCTCATAAAATATTTATGGTTATGTTATGTTTCAACTGATTTTCTATTAATTATGTTAAATTACATGTAATTCTATATGTAGCATTACCATCTTTATTTAATTGCACAAGCTGGGTCCTCTTACAACCTAAGGTGGGAAAGATCTCTCTGTGCAAATGAGTGGGTGATGATAATAACTAAAATAAATGAAAGAAGTGGGACAGGTTTCTCTGTGCAAATGAGTAAGTGATGTTAATAAATAAAATAAGCCAAAATATCCTGTTAAACAAAGTTGGGTGGGTCATTTTTCTCCTTCCTTGACTCTGTTTTGTAGAGACAAAAACTTTACTACTATTTGTCAGGCATGTTGGATCAAATATCGACATAAAATAAGATTGTTGTGGTTTTTACAATGCAAAATTGCAGATGATTAAACCATTTGTTGATTTCCATGACCTCAGTGCTACATTCTGATTTAACTAATGTGCTTAAAAGTCCCAAAATTCATAGATTTATACATAGAAAGTCATGCTTTCATAAAGATGAATGTACAAAAACTGGAACAGATACAAACCAACCTCATTTGTTATCTGTTAGCAGACGTACATCATGGCATCTTGATCTATCATAGAATGGCTCTAGTATATAGAGCAACTGGACATTCCTAAATAGTGATTCTTTAAGGAGTGAAAGGATTACCTGCTACCATCATGTATTGGAAAAATCTACTAGTATTGGACGAAGTCATGACCAACTATTCTGCACTTCTCACATATCCAATGGATATATTGAGATACATGTTAGTAGATACCAAATATCAAAGCTAATTCTAGATAATGCCCATTGGAATCATTTAAATGTATATGATTCTCAGGTCAATGCTTCCTTCACAATCTTCAAAAAGTCTCTGAACTCAGTTTTCACTTGTGTATGTGTGTTCCAATGTCATGTGTGATGTTTCAGAACTCTCATAGTTGTGTTGATTGCTTGAAACAATATGCATGAAGTATTGTACTCCATTCTCATATCCTTTGAGGTCAACACTCTTGGTGTGTAATCACCATGACCCACTTTTCAACAATCTGCAGATTACAAAACGCATTAAGAAACCATGGTAGTTCCTCTCTAAGTGTCTGTAGATGGACATTCCAAATTAGATCTGAATGTGGATGACACGTTATACTGGTCATTTCTCTAGATGGTCTCACTGTTTTTTTTTTTTTGGATTCTTTTAAGTTGAAAGGTGCTCATAAGTTGGATTTTTATGCAATGGGACTGTGGCCTTGAATGGCAGCCTATAGTTGAGGAAATTTCAGAATTGCATGCTTCCTAGAATAGTATAGAAGAGGACCCTGGTCCTCCTAAAGACAATGAGGCTGTGATTGAAGAAAAGATCTGCAGTCTTATGATGGAAGATGAAGAAAATAGCCCAGAATTGAAAGGTGAGCAAAGTCGTGAGTCTGAAAATGATCAAGAAGCCATTATAAATCAAGAAATGGGCACATCTAGCCCCTTGGAAATTGCAGAAGCAGCCATGGATAATACCAATTTTTGAAGATGTGTCAAAGCCTAGAATTGAAGGTAATAAATCATCTATTGAAGATGGAAAAACTAGCAGCCCAAAAGAGACAGTTTCCAGCACTCATATGGAGATTTGTAGGCTCAAGTTTGAAGATGAAGCAATAACTTTTATGAGGAGTGCCCAGATTTGGAAAAGGCTGAACTTTCACTTGTAATCACCATCATGGAAACAGGAAGGACGTATCCAAGCAACCTATAACAATTTCCAGTGTGCCAATAACTATCATCTTAGCCCAAAAGACATCAGGTGACCCAGATTTATTGTCCAAATCACAGTTGAATATAGATGATACATCTTTTGTTGCTGCCCCTGAATCTAAAGGTGACAAAGAAGCAGCCAACCAAGAAAATATTGTTTCCAGCACTCTGTCTGGGGATGATGAAATCAATATGTGAAAAGATATTCCTTGCCATGTATTTAAAGGCAATGAAGCAGCTTTCAATGAAAACATTTCTAGCCTTAGGAAGTTTTCCAGATACAACTGAAGCAAATGCCCCATGCATCAGAGGATTTTCCAGAATTAGAATAGGACACTCTAATCCAGGACGTTTACTCATGTAGGAAGGGGACACTTCTCTGGGTTAAATTTAGGGTTTAGAGTTTTGCTTCTAAACTTTGAAGCTTTATTTTGTAAAACCCTTGCCTTCTTCATCTATACGAGAAGACAGAATGGATGATCGTCATTCGTCATTTTTATAGTTTGCCAGTGATTAGAAAGTGTGGTATGTAATTTTCTGTTTTGCAGTTAACAGACAGAGTGTGGTTGAGTGCTGCAGGCTCTTAGCTCATCATTCAGTGTTTTCAGTTATCTTGCATTCTTACGTGCAAATTTGATAGGTTAAACAGTTTTAACCTACCTAAGGTTTGTAAGAGTGCAGATCTGCTTACCGGGAATTGAACATTCAACAACAATTCCTGCACTGACAGTGGAGTTTCAAATTACAAAATACTCTCTGGTGAAGATGCATATCAGATTCAAATTAAAACTTGACGCAACATTTCGTCATATGATTCATGTTGCATTTCTTCATGGCAGAAGCATAAGACATTGTTAAAGGAGAAATAAATCAACCGCACAACTCTATAAAAGGACTGACTCACAAACAATGGCCATCTTTGATATATGCTCCATTAACTATTTTGCCCCTCTGCCATGGGTTTGTTTCAGTACGCTCGGGATTTATGCCATATGCTAAGAGCATAGGAATAAGTTTTGATACAACTGAGGACAACAGTAAAACCTCAAAATGTCGCTGAAATAATATACGAAATAAACAACAGCCCAAATTGCATATTTTTTTTTGGATGTATTTTTCTCCTAAAATTGTTCAAACCAGACTCAGATATCGCTCGATTGGAATAGAAACGCAATGAGTGAAACGAAACTAGCAGTGGCCTCATTGCTGGCACCATGTCATTGTATAGTTGATGGTGCTTAGGAAACTCAATAACAACCTCAATGCTGCTATAAACAAACTCAGAAATCTGCGCATTTAATCCCCGGTGTGCTTCAGAATTACAGCCATCATCAATACTAAAATTGTGATTGCCTCTCTACATTTTTTTCATATATTTAAAGATGGGGGCCTCGCAAATTTTTTTTTGTTGAAGGACATAAACAAAACTGATAGGTTTGCAAATGAAAAAGACCAAAATATTTAATTCTGCGCAAGCAAAATATTTGAGAACCTTGGTGTTTTAAAACAACAATCCTGCAAAATAAAATACAGAAAAGGAAGCAAGGTTTGTGAAATACCACCTGATTCATCAGTGGAAAGCTCCCCTGGTTCAGCCTTAGAGGCCATGATACTTGAATCTTCAATCAAACTACTTGGGTTGTTACGTCTATAATCCAGAGCTCCTCCAAAAGATGTCGACGCATGTGCCCATTTTGAACATGCTAGCAAACTGGAGAAACTGTACTGGTGGCTGGTATGTAATGTCTTAGATGGGATCCTTCTAGAATATGCAACAAACTATATTCATAAAAATTTGCCAAAGTTGTACTTATTAACAAAGAACCATGTTCTGATTTCCCTTGATTGGAGAAACAGGGTGTCTGATGAATAACACTTTCATTTCATTTGCCGAGAACATAAAATTTTCTTGTTGCAACAGAAACTAAAATGTTATTTTAGCTTAGATGGAAGCTTCTACAGGATTGCAAGGAAAATTTTAAAGTGCAATTTACAGGTTAGTAATGTCTTGGTCTTCAAAGATTCAACTAGATTTGAAAAATCTCTAGTAGGTAGGCTTCAAGGTCCAGATTTTGAACCATGCTCTGATACCATTTGTAAGAGCCCTATCCTAGGGTCTTCTAACAGATCTATTTCTCTAGAATTTAAATGAAATAAGAGGCAATAATTTATTTTCTTACAAGACTTTTAAACAATGAAAATTTTACCATTTACATTCTAATCCTCATAGCTTATGGTGAACATTTCATTTTAATAAATTTACACTAGTAATCTATAGAAGAATACCTGTACCGGTGGCTGGTGGAGATGCCTTTGAGCTGCTGCTCCTGCTGAACGCTCCTCTTGACTAACCCAACTAGATTTACCTCCCAGACAATTAGGAAATAATTCCTAGCCCAGGAAACCTCCACAGATTCCCTAGCTCTCTAAGCCCAAGTCCAACCAAATGCAATGTGTGTGTCCAAGATTATTGATCCAGATCAAGATGAACAATAATTCCATCCTCTCAACAACCCAAGAAACCTCCACAGGTTCCTAAGATATCCAAAAATCATAGAAAATCCTAAATTCACAGCCAACCCAAATCACAGCCAATTCCCCAAAATCAAGCAAGACCCCACATGCCCCCATTTCTCCTTTCCCCCTTCCCTTTTTATACCCTCCCTCTCTTGTCCATCTCAACCACCTCTCATTAATGACATTAACTTCTCATCCATCCTTATAGTTGACTTCTCTTCTCCCAAGTAAAGCTGGGAGTACATTTGGAAATGTGATATGAAAATAAAATTGGGAAATTAATGGGAGAGGACCATGTATTCTCCCAAGTAAATCTGAAAGTACATTTGAGAATGTGAGATGAATATATATATTGATAATTAAATGGAGAGGACTATGTCTTCTCCCAAGTAAATGTGAGAGTACATTTGGGAATAAGATGTAATTAAATGGAGAGGACCATGTCTTCTCCCAAGTAAATGTAAGAGTACATTTGAGAATGTGAGATGAATATATATATAATTTGAAATAATGGAAGGAGACCATATCCTACCTAAGATTCAATTTGAGAAGATAAGCTGGGAATTTGAACAAAATAGAAATAATGAATTTTATATTAGTAAATAAATTTATAGTTTCCAAAATGAAGGTATTCACCAATATTTCTCAATATTTTCAGGTAATGTAAACATTAATAGATTTGCATGATAAGATTTAAGTGGGGCATTACATATTGTGTACTTGTTGTACATGTGGTACTATTGTACATGTAGTATTGTGTGCATGTCGTACATGATGTGTTGTGTACTTGAGGTATTGTGTTACATGTATTGTGTAGTTGTTGTGTCCTGATATGCGTATTGATTGTGTTGTACTTTGTGTATGTATATGTGTTTTGTTGTACACCGGATATAGGTGCATGTGTTGTGTTGTACACCGGGTGTAGGTGTATATATTGTGTGGTACACCGTGTGTGGGCGTATGTGTTGTGATCTACATTGTGTGTATGCATATGTGATTGAAGAAAAGAGAAGGAATTGGGTGCTTGTCAGGTTTGGAAACCGATTTAGTGTGTGTATGAAAAGGGTAAATAACAAAGGAATAAGCAAATAATTATTCGAAGGATAAGTATTAGTATTTTATTTTATCTTTAATTACGCATGTGATCTATGATTTTGATTTATGATGGTTGCATTAGAGATAATCGGGCGTGATATGTTTATACATGATGACTTGATCAAAGAACTAGTTTGACTTGTTGTAACAAAAGTAAACAGGATTGCAGGTGTACCTTATTGACAAGCTACCAATAAGGAAAGCATGGAAATGCCCAGTTTGGGTGGTTGAAACTAACTACCAGAATTAGTAGCAACAAAAGGAATTGGAACAAGCAACAATATGTTGGTAAAGCATTTAGGAGGAGGGCCATTGAGGGCCACTAGTACCCAATATTGTCCATTGATTTCCATGAGCATGCTATGAATGGTATGATGGTTTTTAGGTAGGGATATGCCTTGGTTTTTGGACCTTCCGATGCGAGGAAACCTTGCCAAGGGATGGATTGCCAGAGGGAATGTAAAGTAGAGAAGGGGATGCTAGCAGAACTTGGAAGGTGTGTGACTGCACAGAAGGGGGTGTACAGATTTCTTGAGGGACTGTGTAGAAGAGAAGGGAAGACCAGGAATGGATTTTTTTTGATTGTCAGCATTTCCATATGGAATCTTAAGAACATTGGGAGTGTTTCGTGGAACAATGAGCTAGTACTTGTTCACTGGGAGGAAAAGAAACACAAGGAATGTAGTGTTGGACATTGGATGTAGATTTTGATTTTGGAAGTGGATTCTAGAATTCCTCGGAAGGAGGTGAATCCAAGTACTACTTTTGTGGGTGGAGGTGCGAGCATATAGATTCCCTTAATGACTGATGCAGGCATTGTATCCTTGTATTTTCTAGTTAGAGAAAATGTGCATATTTATATGTGTATGTTATTGTAAATATTGTATTGAGTTGTGGTTATAAATCTCCCTCGGAGGTAGGATTATTTGTTGGTTGAATCAAATGTGCATAAGTATATGTGGTTGTTATTGTAAGTATCCTAATGAGTTGTGTTATAAAGCTCTAGTAAATGGCATGTATGTCACATTTTGAGTAGTGTTCATTGTAAATACTTCAATGGGTTGTGTTATAAAGCTCCATGGGCAATATTTTTTTTTAGCAGTTTTATGGCCATAAGTGTCATAGAACATTAAGGATGGTGTTCCCCCAAGGGAGAGGGATTTGTAACAGCCCCTGGTTGATCTTCCATGTAAAAAACAAGAATATGAAGGTCATGGGACACAGATTCCAAGATGAATGGTGAGCAAACAATCCTAGTGGGTGTCACTTTCAGTTTATTATGGCTATGGAAATTGGCAAAGGCAAATAGGCATTAATTGGCGTTTATTTATGAAAATAAAAGAAAATAGGAGAAAAGGAAGGTGAAGAGACATAGATTTTCATGAGAGGTAAATTGAAGGAAAAATAGAGGAAATTGGAGAAAATAGAGGCCTCAATGATAAAAATACTTTTGAGGATTAGTTCACGGTGTTTGCTCATTAAGCCTCTTGATAGTTTAGCTTTGGAGCTCTCTTATATTCTCTCGTTCTCTCATACCCTTGCACACTTAGAACATTCTTGGAGCATGCTTAGAGAACTCTAGTACTCACTTGGATTTTCATAAACAAGGAAAAGGAAAGTAGGAAAGCATAATGGAACAGCTGGATCAAAAACTAGAGTTGGATTGCTTTGGAGGTAATATGCTGCATGTGCGATTTCCTTATTTATTTATGGATGAATGGTATATGCATGTGATTTTCTAGTTATGTGTTGTCAATGGCATGGAGATTTTCCTAGATTGACAATGGTTTTAGACTTACCTTTCCATTTCTTGGATAGTTATGGTGTTGTGGGTTTTTCCACTTATTGTTTTTGTGATTGGTGCTCATAATTCCTTATGGATATTGGTTGGAACAAATGCTTAAGAATACCTGGAACACCTTGGATTGAGTTATTGGTTGTTGAGCCTAGGTTAGGAGAAATGCTCTAGTGCCCTTGGTGGGTTGAGTTACTAGACCCTGAAGCGAGGTTAGACAAATTCTCTGGAGCCCTAGAAGGATATGCGATGAGTTTCTAGTTCTTGGAGCCCTGGAAAACTTCGATAGAGACCAATATGGTTAGTGTTAGTGATGTCTGAATGTGAGGTGGAATCTCTAGTTGAGGGTTGAGGTGGTTTGGCATATGAAAGCCTTGGTTTGGATTTTCTTGTTTTATTCCATGATATCCTACATTCATGATTGGAATATGTAGTAGGGGTGATTCGCTGAAAGAGAGATTTGGTTTAGCCTAATCTATGGTCGGGTGGTACGCGAAAGTCCCTAAATTAGTTGGTATTTTCCTATGGTGATCTATGAGACATTTTTCTATGGTGATATATGAATATATGTACTAATTATGATGATAATATTATGGTTGTTCTTCCATCGTCTATATGCTGGTTAATTGTTGGTTTCATGCTAGTTATATGATGTATATTGTCTATGGATCTTGACATGTTTTGATGAATATATGAATGGTTGATGAATACGAGGACTAATGTGTTGTTGCATCTATGTGGAGAGGGAACAAATCCTTCTTGGTTATTCTCAGATAAGTTTCAAACTCCTATGATCATATATGAATTCATGACTGTAGCTTACATGTTTGTCATGTGTTTGACGAAATGTTTGTTATGTTTTATGAAGTATAATTCAAGTTTTTCCTATGAGTTTGAATGTTTATCTTTGTTGTTAATTCATTTATGATTATGAGAAGTCCAAGGCAGTTCTGGCAAGTGGTCTTGAGGCTGACTTGGAAATATGGCACATATCTCGGGAACACATTCTCTAAACTTGGAAAGTTGGGTCATAACCACACTTAGGCAATGTTGTGCATTTGGTTGGAGGCATGTAACTGCATGAACTCCTTGTCATGTATTCGGTTGGGGGTTAAATTATGATAAATGCAACCCCAACTCAAGGTTTGGTTACTAGGGGTGGTTCTTTGGCCCTTGAGGGATGTTGCGAGTTGTCAGTTTGTGGTCAGTTTTTATGCCCCACTTCCTTAATTGGAGCTTGGAGGTTGGATTATGTCATAGCAACTCTTCATCTCATGTTTACCCTAGAAGGTCGGTGAAATTGGGTAAATGTGGGAGGGGGTGGTTACAATTTTCTACATTTTTAGTATTGGATGTCCAAGTGTTTCCTTGAGGTTAAAATTTTATGCCCAAGATGGGGTATCAAAGTGATGTGAGTATGCTATCTAGAGTTGTAAAAAATATTGACAGTGAATCTTTGGAATGGGACCCGATAATGTGAGTAACCCTCTCCCTTGATCTATCCATTATCATCCTAATTACGGTGATGAATATTATTAATTTTTCCACATTAATTCCCTAAGAAAATCTATCCAAATGTCTATAGGTGTAGGTTATGAAATTGGGAATGAAACAATGTGCATTTATTCTCCATTCACAGTGTAATTACAATGATGTAGGTCCTGACTACATTCAATATATATTAATAGCCATGAATGTCTACGAGTGTATGTTATGATGTTTGAGAATCACACAGTCTCCATTCATGGCATGATTATGATGATCTAGATAACTAATGCATTCAATTTGGATCGATAGCCATGAATTCAACTCTGCCTTTAATGGGGATATGAAGTCCACATATATTATTATTTGTGGAGCCTTTTTGAAAGATTCAAGTAGGCTTCAAGGTTTGTGTGGCATCCAACAATTTCATTTCTTTGGTGGTCATTCTATACTTACTTTTGGTCCAACCATTGACACCTTATGAGTCTAGTGTAAGTATTCCTGGGGTTTGATCTAGTGTTTGCCATAGATTAATGGAGAGAATGCTACTTGTGTATGCCTTTGATTCTTCTTGTGAATATTTTCATCTCGTGGCATTAAATTAGTCATGCACAACCACAAAAAGTTGAAGGACTCGACTAGACATATTCAAATCTAAGAATTTTATCCCTTTATTTTTCTATATACATACATATAAACACCAAATGAATGTCTCTCATGTGTAGAACATATGACATTAATTGGGTTCCAAATTTCAGTGATAGCTTAAATTTCGTATGAATGAAGTTATCTTTATTTAAAAATCTTCCTCCTATGATTTTTACTTGAATTTAAACAAATGCATATGTAGAGGAAATCTACGGTGTTTGGGAGTGCGAAAATTTGACTTGTAAAGTCACCCAACTAAAGAAAGGAAGGAAAACTGATACAAGTATAGCTAAATCTCTAAAGGAAGAGCATCAATGTTTCCTGAATAATTTTTACATCATATAGACTCTAACTTGTTTAGATAATAGAGTCATTCATTATCTTGTCCAGTAAAACCCTGATAACTAGGGATTGTACCAAACAACTGAGAATTTAATGCTTTGAAACCATAGATCATGTCAATAGATAGGAAGGGGGGTTATATATCATATTCACTCAGTATCCTATCCAATAAATCTTTGAGAACTAGGGATTATAACAAATGCTTGAGAATTGAATTCTCTAAAACACCGAATCATGTCAAGTATGGGAATGGGTTTTCTAGATATGGGAAACTTACAAAGTCGTGTGTGGAATTAATGAAATGTGATACATGTAATGGGAGGTTAAAGGTTGAATCATGTTACCATGACAACATATCGTTCTTGTATATGAAACTTATGGATTTATGAAATGAAAATTATATATATATGATACAATTGCAAAGATGTAAAGATGTTGATATAGTGAGTTTTAATTTTTCTATGGAGCATAAAATATCTTATACTTTCCTAGTGAACTAGTGCATTAATTATTTGTAGAATGGTTGATTTATATATACTACCAATAAATTGTTTGTAGAATTAATCACTAATTTTGTAGAGGTTTTTTAAAACCTATTTTTGTGGGTTTTTTTTTTTAAACATGTTATTTTGAAAAAATGACTAGCATGGATCCATTGGAAAAATTAATATGATGGAAAAATTATGGTAGACATATATTGGTCACTTTTCTAAAATAGCTTGAATATTTAAGATCGAAATGTGAGGATAAGAATAAATAAGCATGCATACATAGTCATTGTTTTATTTTAGTCGTATCGATTCTATTCAAACAACTATTAGATGGCTGCATCATTGTCCAACACCTTTGCCTCCACCATTTGTACACAGAAAGTAAAGAAAAATGTTGGGTATCAAAAAAGCCATTATCCAACACTTCTGCTTGCAAAAATAATTATGAGTATTTTTATTTTATTTATTTTTAAATTTATTTATTATTATTATTATTATTTATTATTATTATTATTTTTTTAATTTAATTTAATTAATTAATTTTTATTTATTTATTTATTTTTATTTTATTTTATTTTATTTATTTGTTTATTTATTTTTAACTAATTAATTATTATTATTATTATTTATTTATTTTTTATTGTGGTTCACACGGGTGGTGCTACGTTCACGGAAAAATCTGGGCTGATCGACCCCAAAGGGAATCTAGCCCCGCGGCCCACTAACTAGGCCTGACCCCAAGGGCTTCGGGGAGAATTGACCCTGTGACCTCTCAAAATTCATCTAATTATATATAATTATAAAATCACATAATCTTTTCTAAATTTTATTATAGAAACAATTAATTGTATGTACTTATAAAATCAATTAATTTTTTTCTCTTGATTTATTATAAAATAAATTAAATAGATTTAAGTATTAATTTCAATTAAATTTCTAGTCAGTTTTTAAATGTTATAAATACTATTTATAAGTAAAGTCAATGCTTCATTACCTTAGACTTCCTACGCTCAATGCATTGCATTAGAATTAATACATTGTGTTCAATAGATTATTGTTTATTAGTTGATTCTATTGTTAATTAAGTAATTTTTTTTTATAGTATTACAAAAGGTTATTAAAAGGTATAAAAAAACATTTTTCCTTGTACAAAATAGATTTAGAATTGAATTTTTTTACATTGTTGTTATTTCCTTTTCTAGATTTTATTGACATTCTTGTACAATTGCAAATGTTTATTTTTTTTAGGAAATCTTTGTATTAGCGATGTTTGTTTATAAATGGATCTAGCAAGATATATCTCATCTATCTAAGGTTGTTCTCTATAGCCTAGTTTTCCAATAATTGTGAATATATAGATGTTTGAAGTCATCCATGTTATGCATTGATGGAAAAGATATTTGTTTTCAAAAAATAGCCCTTCAACATAATTGAAATTTTATAGATGGATTAAATGTTGTATATACAATTTGAGTCATAGTTTTCTTTTTATTCACTTGATTTTGTTTTGATTCTTTGTATTCTATGCAAAAAAAGACCGCGTTCAATATTTTTTATATTATCTCATTTCTTTTGTCCCATCATAGACACATCTACTCTTTTCATTCTGTTTGTCCCATTCCACATTGTCAATTGTATTGACCTTTAATGCTTGTTTTTATTGTGTTTGTTTATTTCCAAAAGACCATAGCTTATAATCTACTTTTTATAGAACAAATTTCCAACAAAACAACTTACCATGGTAATATAATAAAACCTACACATGCAAAAAAAAATTCATTTGCATTAAGTGAGCCAAAATACAAGAAACTTGTTTGGTGCTTTCTACCTTCAACCTATTTTGGTTGAAACATTTCCACTATTATCCAGGATATTGTCTATTTGACTCATTTGATGTTATTCTACATTTCGATATAGCTCGATAAAAATGTGAGAAGGCACAGTCAACCAATTCCAATATTGTTTGAGTTGCGAAGATGATTTTTCTATTTCTTCGATGCAAAGTGAGCTATTTCCCAACTATTTGCAAATCCTTCTAATGTTGATAATGTTAATGCATATTTTCAAGGATTGTCTACTCCCATTTCACAAGGATCACTCGCAATTAGCTTATGTGGAGATGATTTTTGCATAAAATGGCTCTCTAAGTGGTTGCTAGTCCCTACAAATGTTTGTTTATACATAAATGGAAAATAATACCTCCATTTTAATAATGACATCATTAGTCATGTATATAATATTTTGTTCCACGACCAAAATCCTAAATGTTGCCACTTTGAACCATTCCTATTATATCAGTCAACCAAGATTGTGGCAAATATTTCTAGGGCCCCATATCATTATGTATCTAGGCACTTTGACATGCTTTCTATTCAAAAATCACTATTTGAACTAGGATTTTTAGTCAATGACATGATTAATAGTTATTTACATGATTTATTGTTTGAATCCATTTGCAAATTTGCAACATGGTTTGACAAATGTTTTATGAGAAAGACAAATGCACAATTTTTTACAATTGTGATGTTACTAATGACAATAGAGTAGTGAAATATTTGAAAATGTATTTAGATATTGAATTAATTCAATAATAAAATGGCATCACAAATTAGAAAACTTACATTATTAATTTAGAAATTCCATATGAAACTAGGCATGTAAAATGAAAATATTTCCCAATCCATAGTTTGTCTAAAATGCTTGATATATGTGTTTGATTTGTTGAAACATGGAGCATATACAAAATATTTCATCCAGCAAGTCCTATAAACAATGTAATATATCTGATGCATTTTCCCATAACTTCATCACATGGGCATTACCACTTGCTTTCAAAAATTGGCGATATGGACAACAATAGATGTTGTTATTCTATTTTTGCAAATGTTGCATGCAGAGAAGATACATAAACTTTAATAAAATTCATGTCACTCACAATAACAAGATAATTGACAATCACCATGGTCATAATCGAAAATGTAAAAAAAACTATTTGAAATACAAAAAATAGATACATTATTAAAACAAATTTTATAAAATTTTTCACTGACCAAAGTGCAAGGGGAATCAATATCAGCTACTTCATTCAATAATGATAGAAAATATTTCTATTGGTTGTGATTATTAAAAAATAAATACACATGGATGAGACTTTGCTGCGTCAATAATGATAAGTCCCAACATCACAACAAGATTGTTGAGACTCCCAAGTCTACCAACTTTAATTATCAACCTGGGTTCGTACATACTTAAGAGATGACAATGTTACATGCAATTAGGTCAAGTTCTACTCATGCCCCCTTCAAGCAATGGAGAAGATTAAGTTATACAAATACCACTCTTTTAGCTAGATCAAGGAAGGGAATTTCATGAGAAAGAAAGCTCTACTCTAATTGTAGGAATGAAAAATAATTTCTCTACTTGCAGCAATGGAAAGTTCCATTCATCAAATGTAAAATGTAACCCTAGTTGCAAGAATTTAAAGGCTATGCTAATTGCAGGAATGAAAAGTACTTTCCCATTTTCAGAATGTAAACCTTGTGCTACTTGCAACAATGTGAACCATTAGTCTAATTTCAAATTGTGAAAAGTTGCTTTGAAAAGAAACTAACCCTATGCAAGGGAAACACTTTATAATTGGAATGCTAAATGAATCACCTCAAGAAATAGGTCTAATATAATTTGCATGGGAAAATCACCCTCTTAATCATTGTGTTCAAAGGGACTTGACTAGAGTAACATAACTCATATGCATTTCATGAGAAAATCATCATTATCATTCAATTTAGAAATTTGTCACCTAATCCTAATTGCAAAATTATGCTTGCAGTGAGAAAAAGATAGGTTCAAAGTGGTCTTGGGTCTTCCTCAATCATGGATTTAGAGCCTAGGGGTCATTATTCAAGGCTAAGGGACAAAAACCAAGCTTTTGGAGAAAATCTAGTCAATTTTAGGGACTTCTACAGGATTGCTACAAGATGCTACAAGATTGCCATGTTTTGCTACATAATTGATCCCATGAGCATCCTAAGGGTGGAAAAGGTGGTTTGAAGGTGGGAAAGGGTAGGTAGGGGTATATGAGGGATGTGTGAGGCTTGTTCCAAGCCTAGTTCCTCTCAGAGGCCCATCTTGCACAAAAACAAATGCACACGGTGTCCCTCAAATAACTCAAAAATATGGTCTCGGTGGTAGAATTTTGAGGGAAATGTGGGATGACAAGGAAGGGGATAATGATGAATGTGACAAACCTGAAAACCACTAATAATACTTACATACCTAAAACAATCCCTTTTATTAAAATAAAAATGACAATCAAATTACAACAAAATCAACTAAGCAAGAAAGGATGAGTCAAATTTTATGAAGTCAAACAAAGAAGGATTTTATTTCATTAAGAACCAATTCACCTCACAACATGCATCTAACCTACATACATGAAAACTTGAAAAATATGATTTTAACTCCTAGATTGTAGAAACAAAGTATGCAAGAGATAATGAACTAAAGCCTAGAAATTTGCAAAGGAAAGCAATTGCATATTTTTGGCCTACTTTGATATACTCCTCAACCACACTTCCCAAGAGAGGTGGTAATTAGGTATGCAACCACAATCTTCTAGAAAATAAACTTCTACTCAAACAAGGAAGGAAATTTTGCTACTAAAATAATGCATAAACATGATACATAAAGAGGGAATGTAGCCTTTGGGTTGGGTCCTAACCCAAGGGGACTCAACCCTCTACAACAAACTCAAATGTGAAGCAAAAAATATACTTTTCATTAACATAAAATATATTTATGATACAATGCATATAATAATGGAAATGACAGTCTTCAACACTTGGCTCTTAGTAGCCCTTCTTGATGCCAAAATTGGAATGCTCATTGGCCCTTAAGCATGTTTATTTATACAAAGAGAATTGAGGGGAAACCTCTTGAAAAGAGGACTGATTCGATCCTCTCTTTCTTGCACATTAGCCACATTAGGCCAAAAAACATGAAAATCATCATTTAATCTTCCTATTAAACACATTATGGCCAAAAACATGTTAAATAATGTGATAAAAGGAGAAATTATAGGCTAAAGCATGGAAAAATGGACTTATAATATACCTCTTGATGGGACCCATCATCACTCCCCTCATGAAAGTGTTTCTCACCCTTTGAGCACCTTACTTACTGATATGTAGTTCACGCATGGCTTGGGTGGCTTCTCCAACATCCCAAGGCATCTTATATGGTGTGCTCTCTTATGGATAGAATCTTGCATTTGCCTCTATTGCTGCCCACCCCCTTTGTTCATTTGCTTGATATCTTCTCTCTTGTAGGCCCAATAACAATGGAGGAATCAATTTTAACCCTATCCGATTGATTTTGAACCTTTGAATAATTGTTTTGTAGAGTGGGGTCCTTTCTAGGGAATTCCCCAACCTTACAAGGGAGTGATATTCCCTAATTTGTAGTTTGTGGAGTAGAGCGTACAATCTTCTTTGGCAAGCCTACAAACTCTTAGTCCCCAATAACCTAAAGATATCTTCAAAATGGAGGATGGCTTGTTCTTGTGTTTCCAGGTAGCGAGGGGCCAATTTGGGTTCTGCAGAGATAATGTTATGGTTACTTATTATAGCCTTGGGACTGATTAGCTCTGCTCTTATATATAAGGGCTCACTTGCTTCCTTCAACATAACCTTCTTTACTTCCTCGACCCTTATTTCTTCATGGGTTAACCAAGAGGCTAGTTCCATCAGTTGTGCATCCCCCAATATTTATTTGGGGTCGTAAAAGTTCATGTATGCAAGGATCATGTTATGCATATAAAATTCATCCAATTTGGCTCTATCGTCAATGATTACTTGTTGGCATAAGTCAATGAACCTCATGTAATCCTGAAATGGTAGATATCCACATTGTGCTAATGTTTTGATTTGGAATTGCTACCATTTTTATTTGATGAAAATGGCATATGAATTCGATGGTTTCCTGCTTTGGATGGCTTCCATGGACAAGATTACCATGGTGGCAAGCTGTGCCTCATTTTCCTACAATTTCTCTCTTAGCCTCTTGTTCTCTAACTGTGGCCTATGCTTCACGACTAATTCCTTTAACCTCAAGTCAACTAATTCCTTACTCATTTGTTGCATATTTTCTTTCATGAGGTCCACATCCTCTACTTTCTTGGATTCTGCAATTTTCATCCACCTGTGAGTTTTGCCTCTCTCTTTTTCTAATTCAAATATGATGTGAATTGAAAATTTTTAAATTATGATTGTCCCCCCTTCAATAAACTTGTAATAAGAACCAAGATCAGGCTATGGTGTAGTTTCTTGGAGTCCTTGTGGACCTTCTCCTTCCTATTGAGGTGTTGTTGTCCCTTCCTGTAGCATTTTTTCTACATCCTGTAGCAACTCTATTCTTTCTTGTAGTAGCTTTGTTTTGTCCTATAGTAGGGAAATTTTTGCCTTGAGCTGCTTGGTTATGATTGCCCTAGTGGTTTTCCTTCTTATGTGTCTTAGAGGTTGCTTTCCCTTGGATTTGAGGGAGGTGGCCTCAATTTTCTTATTTCCTCGTCCCAATTCTTCTTCTTTGTGGTTAACTGATTCATTAATTGTAATTGGGACTATTGAAGGAGGCTGAGACTTCCCTTGTTTGATTCTAATGCTCTTTCTTCTTTTAAAGTATAAGGGACCTTTCTTAGGTTACCTTCTATTGAGTTTAACAGGTGTCCTAAGGGATTCCATAGGAGCATCCACCTCTTGTTCTGTATTCCCCTAATCTGGAATTTATCTAGGACAAAGAATTAAAGGTATTACGGACTCATGTGCATGGATGTGCCTATGTTACTTTATGCAACGGATCGATAAGATTGCAAAATACATAGACATTGAAGCAATTAGAGAAAACAATAGGAAAACATGTAAATACAACAAGTTTAATAAGGAGTTCACCCAATTCTCTTGGGTTACGTCTCCTGGTCCAGCCTTCAGTGGTGGTCTCTCTATTATGTTTTCAAAGCAGAGTTTTAACAACAGTGAGCTCAATTTGAGTCTCACTCAATAGATATAAATCAATAGGACTGGAGTACACAGACTCTCCTTACTGAAACTCAACCTCTATTGGTCACAGTAGTATGAGCCGAATCTGAGACTCATACATGATAGGCCTACGCTGAGGAGTTCGCTTGAACCTCTCAAGCCTTCTCTGGAGTACACAGACTTTCTGACTCTCTCTGGCTCTATCTCGATGCTGCCTTTGCTTTGCAGGTTAGCTCGACTCTCTGTTCTCTGCTCTTAGCTTTCTTACTCACTTTTCTCACTGTTTTACTGCTTTCTAGCTGCTTACTTTGTCTCTATCGGTTCATGGCTTTAAATCCAATCTACTTTCTGACTATTCATTTCCGCTTCCCGACGTTCTGGTTCTTTTGCCTTTGTCCGTTTTAATTCCCCTGTTTTGCTTCATCATCACTGTGTAACACTTCACAGGGAGGTGGCCACCTATTTAATAATGAACCGAGTGTCAGTTCTCTCGGAAATGTTTGAACGGTCGTTATTTGTGTTTAACTCCCAGATTTCCTGTGCATGTGATTCTTCTGCCAACTCATTGTTCATGTCGGACTTCAAATTTTATACAACTCAACCTGTTTACCCTGTTGAATCTGGTCATCCATTGGATCGCATGTCCGCCATGGATCTGGAGTCTTCAGATCCTACGGTCTCTGTCCATATCGGGTGGGTAGGTTGCACGACGTTTACCCATTCGATGTGAGTGGTTTTCTCTCTTCCGCCGGATGCGTGGCACCCAATGTGTGGCGTCGGGTGGGACTCGGCTGAAATCGCTTACTGCTCAAAGCCCTTCCGATATCCTGCCAGTTTTCGTGTGGGACCTGCCTCTGTTGGAATCAGCGAATTCCGTACAGTTTTTTACTTTTTGAGTCTGGGTCGCTTAGGGCTTTTTCTTCTTTGAGGGGTTTTCCTGGCGATATGCGATTGTTGCTAATCACATATCAGAAACCTCCCTTGTTTCTCAAAAAGACCTCCCATTTTGCTGTTTTGTGGCAGCGCGCGTTACCATGGGTCAACGGTCTGCGTGCTTGACCGAGCGTCCTCGTTGCTCACAAATTACAACTGTTCCAAGGGTATTTCTTATAAGCTCGATCTTTGTAAGTCACTGAAACTTTGGCATGACTTTTACAGAGTTATAAAAAACTTAGAGAGTTCTTTAGGATCCAATTCGGATCACGACTTTCCCACTGAAAAAGCTTTTGGACCACCAAAAGTTGGTTTTTAAGCATCCATCAAGTGAGGGTATAGATTCCTCACTTGCCCAATTTGTATCCATTTTGCATTGCTTGGTTTTGAACCTTTGAGTCCAATCCTAAGGTACTCAACATCCCCTCTGCTCGTAGTTCTCACCTTCTTGTCCAGAATTGTATCTTCCTGCAACTAATTGAGATATTCAGGCAACAGATCATTAATAGAAGACAATTAACTCTGCTCTTCGGGATCTTCAATTAATGAAGGTTCAAATAATCTCAAGTTGTCTACATTAACAACTGAGTAGATGTGCATGTAAGCTGGTAAATCAAGGCGAAAAGCATTCTCACAAATTTTCTCAAGTATCTTGAAAGGTCCATACCTTATAGGCTTCAACTTCTTACCTTCACCTTTCATTTTGTCTTTGTTGATATAAATCCAGACTTGATCACCAACCTGGAAACTATGCTCCATCTGATGCTTATCATGCCTTACCTTGTATTTGGCTTGGCTCTTTTCCAACTATTCCTGTACTACCTGGTGAATCTCTTGGATTTGTTCAATGAACTTGGTTGCCTTGTCCACATCACTGTGTCCATCAACTGCTATGTCTTTCCCAAAGACAAAATCCAAGGGAGACCTTGGTGTGAAACCAAAACAGGTCTCAAAAGGAGATCTCTATGTAGAAGAATGTTTAGCTCGGTTGTAAGCATGCTGCACATAACATAAATATTCTTCCCAAAGCTTGGGATGCTTGCAGCAATAGCCTCTGAGCAACTGGATCACTTTCATGTTGACCACTTCTGTTTGGACATCTGTTTACGGATGAAAAGCTGTGCTCTTCTTCAGTCTTGTGTCCGTCAATTCCCACAAACTCGACCAAAATTTCCCAACAAATCGGGTATCTCGATCAGATATAATGGAAGTGGGTAATCCAAAATGAACCCATACATGCTGAAAGAACAACTTTGTAGTTTGTTCAACTGTAATCTATTTGTTACAAGGTATTAAAATACACATTTTGCTGAACCTATCCACAACAACATATAAATAGTCATGACCTTTTCTAGATTTAGGCAGCCCCCCAACAAAGTCCATGGAAACACTTTCCCAAGGATGAGAAGGAATTGGTAGTGGAGTGTACAAGCCTAGTTTTCTATTGTTGGGCTTGCTTTTAGCACACATGGTACATCCTCTTACATATCTAGAAACTGTCTCATTCATTTTTGGCCAATAACAAAATCTTTGCAGCTGTGCAACTGTTTTACTTACACCAAAGTGACCTGATATTAGAGAAGTGTGTGCTTCTCGAATTATCTTTACTCTTTCAGTTTTTGGAATGCATAACTTTCCAAAATGATACAAGAGTCGGTCTTTAACATGATAATCCAATTCTTCTACTTGTTTTCCATGACTTAAAGTTGCATATACATCTTTAAAATCTATATCTTGAGCATACTGTTCAATGCAGCTTTCATGCAATACTGAATTATGCTTAAGTATAGTAGATGCATTTATGATTGGTATGGACAACATATCTGCAACTTTATTGTGTATTCCCTTTTTATATCTGATGAATAGATGAAACTGTTGTAGAAAACCCATCCACCTATAGTGTCTTGATTGCTGCAACTTAGTTCGTGAGTGAAAATATTGAAGTGGTTGATGATCAATAGGTATAACTATCTCTTTGCCCATTAAATAATGTTTCCACTTTTTCACACTCTGTACTAATGCATACAATTCCTTATCATATGTGGGATAATTAACTACTGCAGAATTAAATGTCTCAGAATGATAACATATGGGTTTACCGTGCTATATCAACACTGCTCCCATGGCATAGTCATTGGCATCCATTTCAATCTCAAATGGTTTTTGAAGATCGGGCAGTGCTAGTACTGGTGTTGTACTAATCTTTCTTTTAAGGTGTCAAAGGCTTTCTGCTATTTGCCTCCCCACTGAAACACCTTGTTCAATCCTGTTAAAGCATGTAAGGGAGCTGCAATCAAGGAAATGTTAGCAATAAACTTTCTCCAATACTATGCTGCTCCTAAGAAGCTTTTAACTTCTATAGCAGATTTAGGTTTAGGCCAGTTTACAATGACTGCAACCTTATAGGGATCTATCTTCAATTCACCACCCCCTACAATATGACCCAAATAATTCAAATATGTTTTGCAAAATTCACATTTTGAGAGCTTAACATAAAGATTTTCTCTTTTCAAAACATCTAGAGTCTGCTTGACATGCTTTAAATGTTCTTCCCATGTTTTACTAAATATAAGAATGTCATCCAAATATACAATGACAAAATCATCAAGAAAATGTCTGAGTACATCATTCATTACTCTCATGAAAGTAGCAGGAGCATTAGTTAAGCCAAAAGGCATAACCAACCACTCATACAATCCCTGCTTTGTTTTGAAAGCAGTCTTCCATGCATCTTGCTCTGCAACTCTGACCTAATGATAACCACTATGCAAGTCCAACTTGGAAAAATAAACAACTTCTTTCAACTAATCTAATAGATCATCTATGCAAGGAAGGGGATAATGATTTTTTATCGTTATCTTATTTAGTGCTCGGTAATCAATGCACATTATCCATGAGCCATCTTTCTTTCTCACCAAGACAATTGGAGACCCACATGGTGATGTGCTAGGTCTTATCAACGCTTTCTCGAGCGGCTCATGTACCTAGGTCTTGATTTCTGCATTCTCTAAAGTGGACAACCTATACATTCTGATGTTAGGCATTGGAGCATCTTGCTGCAAATTAATATAATGTATAATTTCCTTTTGGGGTGGCAGCCTTTTAGGTTCTTGAAATAGTATATCATATTCTGAAACAACTTTTTCTAAATTAGCTTGCTGTTTAGCATTACAGCCCTCAAATATACTGGTTTTATCAGGTTTCTTTTCCTTTACAACCATCCGTAAAAATTGTTTGCATGAACTTACAATTCTTTTCATCTGCCCTGAATTTACGAGAGTATAATTATTCTTGAGTTTATGAGCTCTTATAATATATTCGATTCCATCTTTAATGAGTTGATACTTGTTCTCAGCTCTATAGAAAATAACTTTCCTATCATACAAGTAAGGACTTCCTAAAACAATTCCACATATATCCAAAGGAACTATATCTAACTCAACCTCATCTACAAATGCTGACCCAAAATAAAACTTAAGTTTACATTGTCTAGTCACTTGTAGCTTTGCTTTATCACATAACCAACCTAATGGATATGGTTTCTTGTGAGGTGTGGTTAGTAATCCCAACTTCTTTACAATTGCTTCAGAAATTAAATTTACTTGTGAGCCACTATCAAACAAAGTATCAATCTTTTGATGCTTGGAAATAACTCGAATATGAAAAAGCTCATGTCTTTTCCTCTCATTTTCTTCATTATTAGTAGATTGTGCAGAATTACTAGTAGATGCTTTAGAATTTTTACCTTTTATACCTGTGGTTGCGATTGTTGTTTCATCTCCTGAGTCTGACCCCAAATCCTTTTGAATAGCTGCAACAATCTTCTTCTTTTTTCCCTCGAACTTCTTGGGTCTCAGCTCCGGATGCAAGATCTAGCAGTGTTCATCATCATGCCCATCCTTCTTACAGTGAGTGCATGAAGATTTGGTCTTTTGTACAATATTTGTCTTCCTCTCTTTCCATTTCTGTTTTCTTTTCTCCTTATTATTGCTTGCAATGGGTTTGGATGATCCCCCAACTTCTGGGTTCACATTCTTACCTCTAGCCTCTAGATGTGTAGCCTGAACAAATACCTCATCTATGATAGTGGGATTAAACATGAGAATAGTGTGCCTTAAGTAGCTATGTAGACCACCTATATACTTCAGCAGAGTTTCAGGTGATTCTAAATAAATTCCTAGAATCAAAGCTCTTTTCCTAAATTCTTGAGTGTAGCCTTGTACACTTTGCCCTTTTAATTTGCGAAGAGTTTGCCATCTCATCATGGCTTGCTGCATATAGGCTAGTGGATAGAATTGATTTTTAATTGCAGAAACAAATTCACTCTAGACATAAAGAATTTTACCATGCTTCTTCATCTTAGCTTGTGTCCTGCCTTCCCACCATACCAAGGCAGTGCCTCCAAGGTGTAGGCTGGCCAGCTAAATCTTACTCTTGTCTAAATCGATGCTCTGCCGGACAAACCCATCTAATGGGTTAGCTCAGTTAACTCAGTTAAGTCCAATTAAATTAGTTCCAAACTATTTGAGGAACTAATTGTGAGTTCAGTCAGTTAATGCATGCATGCATCCAACTAGTGTACTCCATATAACTGAAGATTCTCTCATCAGTAACTCATGCATGTCTATTCATAGAAAGACCCAGTTGAGATTAAAGACAGGGACAATGTACTATTAGTTGCATGATTTTTCCTATAAACAAAACTCATGCATGCAGAAGGAATTCATTCCTTGAGATTTGCGCAGTTTTACAGGGTGTAAGATCAGTGTGAGTGATCAATGTTACACTTGGTAACAACTGGATCACCCAGGAGAAACAACACAAGGAAATAGGAGCTTGGAGGGCAGAGGAGAAGGCATATGAGCAGTCTATTTTGTCTGTGAGCATTAGTGAGGGATTGTACTAAGAGTTGGCTAGTTGTGAGAGCTAAAGCTTTGTGTAATCCTGATATATTTCCACTTGTATGATAATACAAATAGCGGGGTTTTTAGCTGAGGCTTTCCCCATAGTATTCTTCTGTGTTTCATGTGCATTGATTCTTCTTCTGGTTATATGTGTTTAGCTTGATCTTGCTCAAATCTTTTAAGCTTCCGCAAAATTGATTGTAGAAGTAGATTAAAGTATTTTTCTTTAGTTATATTGCATTATTAGGTTAATCTACAGTCAGAATTTCTACATGGTATCAGAGCAAAGGTTATCAGAGCTGTGAACAATATATTGAGGAGAGAATTCGAAGTTTGAAGTTCAGGGTTGCAGGTACAAAATTGAATTCTTATCATACTTCAAGGTTGGCCAATGGCATTCAATGGCTTGAGACTCAAGTATGCCTTGGATGGTAGCTCAAATTACATAGCATGGAAAGATTGCATGGAGGTTGTATTAGAAGACAACGGCTTGAAGGAATTCATTGATCAAGAAATCCAAAAGCCAACTTCAACTAATGCACAAGAGTTGGCTGAATGGAAGAAGTGTGTGGCGAAGGCAAGACAGATCATCCTGGAGGGAGTTTGAGACCATATTGTCTCGAGTATCCATGGGAAGGATACTCCATTTTCAATGTGGAAGACATTGAAGGACCTCTACCAGAACATTAGTGGCCAGAGGAAATTGGCACTCAAGGATAAGCTTCAAAGAATCAAGATAGAGAAGGGAAATACTATTTCCACATATCTGAAAAAGCTCACCACCTATAGAGATGAGCTTAGTAGTGTGGGAATAACTACTACCGATGATGATATGGTGAGCCTCACTCTCCTTGGCCTTCCAAAGAGCTGGAATAAATACCAAGACTATATGAATGGAAGGGAGAAACTTCCGGATTGGGAACGACTGTGGTCAGATATCATGCAGGAGGAGATCAGGAGGAGCACACGAGATGGTTCTTCATCCAAGAATGATGATGAAGAAAATCTGGTCTTAGAAAGTAAGGTGAGGAAAGGGAAGGGGAAGGCTTGAAATTCCAAATTGAATTCTTCTCATGGAGGGAAGAAGGTTGACAAGTCTAAAGTGAGATGCTTTAATTGTCACGAGATGGGACATTATGCGACAAATTTCCCATCGAAGAAGTCCAAGAAGGGATCATCGAAAGGATCAGAAGGTGAGGCATTAGCCTTTCAGTTCGAAATGGACTTTACCCTCATCGCTTGCATGCTGTCATTGATGGTGGGTTGTGTTTGGTATCTTGATAGTGGAGCCTCATTCCACATGATTGACGATAAAAGTTTATTCAGTACCTTGGAGGAGAAAGACCTCAAGATGCAAATAGAGATGGGTGACGATGGAAAGTACAACGTTTCAGGAGTGGGCATGGTTGCTTTTCAGAGGGAGCATGGAGCTCCTCTCACCTTGACAGATGTGAAGTATGCGCCTAGGCTAAAGAAGAACTTGGTATCTGTCGCGATGTTGGAGGATAAAGGCTACGATGTTGTCTTCAGTAAAGGAAAGGTGTTCCTAAGACACATAGCCATGGGTCAGACCAAGAGGATTGTGATTTGGGTGAAGAATCTCTATAAACTAGAGGTAGATGATTGTGCAACATTGAGTTTGAAAGCAGAATTGTTGCAAAGCCAAGACATTGGCGAGTTATGGCATAGGAGGTTGGGCCATTTGCATCATGGGGCCTTGAAGGTAATGCATCAGATATTTAGAGGACTTCCCAAAGGTAAAATTGAGCAAGTTGACACATGCAAAGGTTGTACCTTGGGAAAGTACGCCAAGTCTTCCTTTCATGATCGAGACAGTCGAGCAGAAGCAATCTTAGAGCGAGTTCATACTGATGTGTGTGGACCATTCTCGACAGCATCCACAACGAAGCAAAGGTATTATGTGATTTTCATTGATGATTATTCTCGTAAATGCTGGATTTATTTCATGCAGAAGAAGGACCAAACCTTCTCAAAGTTTTATGAGTTCAAAGCTTTGGTCGAGAAAGAATCAGGGAAGAAGATCAAGGCCTTGAGAAGCGACAATGGTGGAGAATATATCTCTCAATAGTTTAAGGACTTCTGTGCAACAGAAGGAATTAAACAAGAGTTGACGACACCTCATAACCCACAGTAGAATGGGGTGGCCGAGAGGAAGAATAGAACTATTGTAGGGGTAGCATGGGCAATGCTACATGACCAAGGCCTACCGCTTCATTTGTGGCCTGAGGCATGTAACACAACGGTCTATTTGCAGAATAGAAGTCCGCATCGAATACTTGTGACAAAGACACCAGAGGAATATTTCTCCGGTAAGAGACTAGATGTGGGTCACTTCAGGATCTTTGGCTCATCGGTATATTTCCATGAGACAAAGGATGCACGGAATAAGCTTGAGCTGACAACCAAGTTAAGGATACTTGTGGGGTACACTGATACACCCCACAACTATCGAGTGTACTTGCCTACCAGTCGAAGGAAAATGGTTCACAAAGATCTCAAGTTTGATGAGCAGAAGGCCATGCGAGTTTTCCTTGAGAGGGAGCTCCAACTACAAGCTGTGGAGGAACTGTTGGTTCCTAAGGAGGAGGAGCCTCAGACTGATTCGGAGCAGCCGCATGTAGAGGATCCAAGAGTGGAGACATCCACTCAAGTAGAGTCTTCCATAGATGGATAAAAGCGCACAAGAGAAGCTGACATATTGTTGTTGGATGCGAGAGAGAATGTGGGAGAACCATCTTCTCAACACAAACAGAGAAGGTCACTTGCGAGGTACACTGGATACATGGCCCTTTTTGGGGAATGTGTTGAGACCAAGCCATCTTCCTTTGAGGAAGCAGTGTAGCAGCCGATTTGGGTTGATGCTATGGTGGAGGAGTATGACTCCATAGTTCGTAATAGTGTTTGGGATGTGGTTCCAAGATCGGAGAACAAGTCAGTTGTGAGTTCCCATTCACTTTACAAGGTAAAGCAAGCTGCTGGTGGTAGTGTGGAGAAGCATAAGGCAAGATTTGTTGCACGTGGTTTCTCACAGGTCGAGGGGATCAACTATGATGAGAATTTTGCTCCTGTAGCAAGGTACTCATCTATCATATCGATGTTGGCACTATCAGCACAGATGGGTTGGAAGATCCATCAGATGGATGTGAAGACTGCATTCCACAATGGAAAGATTGAGGAAGAGGTGTACATATAGCAGCCGGAAGGTTTTGAGACCTTCGATTGTGAGTCACGTGTGTGATGACTCAATAGAGCTTTGTACAGGCTAAAGCAAGCACCTTGTGCTTGGTACACTAGGATCGTCAACTACTTCACCGGGCTAGGCTTCACAAAGAGTGAAGCGGATGTGAACCTATACCGCATCATGGTGAAAGGTAAGTAGTTGATCATTGTACTTTATGTTGATGATCTCATATTGACAGGTGATGATCAGTTGATCATGTCTTGCAAGGAGGACCTTGCAAGAGAATTCGAGATGAAAGACATGGGTCTCATGCATTACTTCCTTGGCATGGAAGTGTGGTAGAAGGGTGGGGAGTTGTTTGTGTCTTAGGGCAAGTATGCCAACGAGATACTCAGGAGATTACACATGGAGAAGTGCAAGCCCATGCAGACACCTCTAGCAAGTAAGTGGAGGAAGGAGGATGCTACTTCATGAGAAGTAGTAGAGGCTACTATGTACAGGCAGCTTGTGGGTTCACTGATGTAATTAGCGAACACATGACCAGATTTGTGCTATGTGGTGAACTAGCTGAGTCAAGCAATGGTTCAACCTACCAAGATGTTTTGGAAGGCAACATACCTCAGAGGTACATCTTAGTATGGATTATGGTACAGACGGATAGAGGGAGTGAAGCTCCAGGGCTCACTGATGCAGATTGGGCAGGAAGTCCATCAGATCGGAAGAGCACATCACGAGGGATTTTCAACCTTGGGTCAGCTGCAGTTTCTTGGTACAGCAGGAAACAGAGGTCGGTTGCACTCAGCTCGGCAAAGGCTGAATACATGGTTGCCAGTCAGGCAGCATGTGAGGCCATCTGGATGTAAAAAATTCTAGTTGGTTTGTTTAATCAGAGGATGGATCCAACTGTGATCTATTGTGATAATCAAAGTTGTATCAAACTCTCTGAAAATCCAGTATTTCATGATAGGTCCAAGCACATTGACATTTGGAATCATCATCTCAGAGAATGTGTAGCGAAGAGGATCACGTTGTTGCAGTATATTTCGACCAAGGAGCAAGATGCTGACATTTTGACAAAGGCATTGTCAAAGTGTAAATTCGAGTTCCATAGAGACAGGATCAGGCTGGCAGATAATCCCTTTCTTGTTGAGAGGGAGTGTTGAAATGTGGCAACAAGAATATTCCAATTTTAATTTGTACTTGAATTAAAATTTGAATTTAGTCTCACCAGCTGCTTGAAAAATAATTAATTAATTCATCTTGAGTTAATTAGTTGAAGAAATTCAAGCTAGAAGTCTTTGTGAAGTCATGCAACAGTTATCCATTAAATTAAGTAAATTATCCCTTAATTAAGGAGATAAGGATGAGTTATATTTGAGTTGTAATTAGTTAGATCAGTTAATTGAGTTAAGTCCAGTTAAATTAGTTCCAAACTGTTTGAGGAACTAATTGTGAGTTCAGTTAGTTAGTGCATGCATCCATCCAACTAGTGTACTCCAGGTAACTGAATATTCTCTCATCAGTAACTCATGCATGTCTATTCAGAGAAAGACCCAGTTGAGATTAAAGACAGGGACAATGTACTATCAGTTGCATGAGTTTTCCTATAAACAAAACTCATGCATGCAGAAGGAATTCATTCCTTGAGATTTGCGTAGTTTTACAGGGTGTAAGATCAGTGTGAGTGATCAGTGTTACACTTGGTAACAGTTGGATCACCCAAGAGAAACAACGCAAGGAAATAGGAGCTTGGAGGGCAAAGGAGAAGGCATATGAGTAGTCTATTTTGTCTGTGAGCTATAACAACAAGAAATCAATTCCATAGCTCAATGTGCATTTAACTCTACGTTTTGGTCTTAAAAAACATTTCACTTCAAAAATTTATTGAAAAATACTAGTTCTTTTAAAAAAATATATTTGCTTGTAATGCAAGAAATAAACAAATTTAAAAGAAGCTATCCTGAAAATCAGAGCAATTTAGTGCACTATACTTTGAATATCAGGCTTCACTATCAAATAGATATGCAATGAGAGAAGAGATAGAAAATTTCTTTGAGAAAGAAAATAAGGTGTAACATTTCCTAACAAGTGTTTAACATAATATCCTAATATTCAACCAGAGATAAACATGAATAAATTTAAGAATTGAGTAGCAGATACATCAATTAATAAATTAAAGTGATGACAGGAATTCAATCTCATAGCTCAACATGCATTCAACTCTGAGTTTTGGTCTTTAGAAAGCTTTGACTTCAAAACTACGTTGCAAAATACAAATATTGAGTTTCATCCAGTTATGGACCCTTACTACAACATAAGAGGTCATATAAATACTAATGAAAATAAGAAAAGTTTGTTTAATTTCCTTCCATCACAAAATATACAAGATTTTATCTGATAAAAAAAAACTTATGCTCTAAAACATTAATCCTTGTTTAAAAGATTTTCTCTAGAAAAAGTTGTGAGGACACTCAAATTTCCTCCTCATCATCAACATCTTTTTTCTCCATGCTGAGTAGATGGAGTGCATTTATCTGGATATACTTAGCCTAATTTGAGAATAGTTGAGAAATTGCTAAGAAGTGGATAGGATGAAAATGGTTGATATTGACTTCACACATTAATATTAAATTCTAAACAAATATTTTTTTTTTTCTATATAATTTAATTCTAAATTTAGAAATCAGTTTAATTTTTCAAAGGTAAACTGCAGATATCACTGTGAATTTTCTTCAATCCATATTTTAAGGCCATCTATGACTTTCTTGTCATCTGTAGCGATATATTTTAGATGATGTTTCATTGACCCAAATATTGCTTCTTTTAATGGTTTAGATCCTTATAGATAAAATTATTATATAAAATATGTTCCCATCTCCCATACTGATAGACAATTCTCAGCGGTCCTTTTCATGGAATCTTTGATTTCATTGGCCTCAAAATGTTGTTGATTCAAAGAAGAATACATTAGTCGTTTATCCATTTTAGATACTTTAGAAATGCTCTCAGGCTAGAGCTTTATTTTTTTCAAATTCAACAATTGATTTAAATTTTTCTTTAATATACTTATCTTCTTCGACTAAAGATTCAATTTTCTCTTTAAGATTAAAATTATCTTGATAAAATCTGCAAATTTTATCCATTTTCTTATCAAACTTTACCTATTATTTCATCAACATTTCACTAACTTGTATTGCTTGCACCTTAAAAACTGTCAGAATATTTTCTACTTCATGACTTTGACTTGATTGAGACTTAAGAGTTTCAATTTCTTCCTTCATTTCTCTGGTCATGGTTTCAATGTTGTTGTCACATTCTTCCTCTATTATTCTATTATGGTTTTCATGTGCCTTTTGGATTTCCTCGATTCGTGCACAATGCTTTAGTTTCAATTCATTCAATTCACTTTGAAATTCATTCTATAAGTTTTCTCTTTCAATGGAAAACCCTCCTATAAGTGTTGCGAAATGGTTTTTCAGCATTCTTCACTGAATTATTTACTCTTTTCTATTTTAATTTATAGAACATTGATCTTTTGCAGATTTTTCTTATAGGTCATGGCAAGTTCGTCGACATGGTGCTAATTATAATTAACAAAGGCTCCTAGATCCTATGAGGATCCTTAAGCTTTTTCATCAAGATTTCCTCTTGCTCGCCAACTAAATTCAGAAATGGTTTCAAAAATGTTAAACTTACTTTTCTTAGTTCTTCTCACAATGGAATTAGTTCGAGAATTAAAGTAATACTTAGTCAAGCATGGAATAGTTTCGAGAACAGTTTCAACCTCAGTCACAGGTTTAAATAAAAAAGAATCGAGAGGTTTTTTGGCAGAAATAGGAGTCATGGAAATGTCATGAGAATTCTTTGGAAGACAAATTTTAGTAGTTTTCTTTTGCTGCTCACCAAACTCTTTTTCTTTGTCAGAGAAATCGGTTAACGTTGACTGCGGGTGCTAGTAATTTCCTCATATTTATTTGCATCAATATGCATATTTTTTACTTTCTCATCAATTTTCTTGGACTCTATATCTACTTGAGTGGTGTCATCTATACCATGGATAATAACAATACTCTTGGTAGAGCAACTTTAAACTAAAGTTAGAAATTAGTTTATTTTTTCAAAGGGAAACTGCAGATATCACTGAGAATTTTCTTCAGTCCATATTTTAAGGCCATCTATGACTTTCTCGTGATCTGTAGTGATATCTTTTAGATGATGTTTCATTGACCCAAATATTGCTTCTTTTAATGGTTTGGATCCTTATAAATAAAATGATTCTATAAAATATGTTCCCATCTCCCATACTAACAGACAATTCTCAGTGGTCCTTTTCATGGAATCTTTGATTTCATTAGCCTCAAAATGTCATTGATTCACAGAAGAATACATTAGTCTTTTATCCATTTTAGAGACTTTAGAAATTCTCTCAGCCTAGAGCTATGTTTTTTTCAAATTCAAGAATTGATATAAAATTTTCTTTAATATACTTATCTTCTTCGACTAAAGAATCAATTTTCTCTTTAAGATTAAAATTATCTTGATAAAATTTGCAAATTTTATCCATTTTCTTATAAAACTTTGCCTATCATTTCCTCAATATTTCACTAACTTGTATTGCTTGCACCTTAAAAACCGCTAGAATAGTTTCTACTTCATGACTTTCACTTGATTGAGACTTAAGAGTTTCAATATCTTCCTTCATTTCTTTGGTCATGGTTTCAATGTTGTTGCCACATTCTTCCTCTATTATTCTATTATGGCTTTTTTGTGCCTTTTGGATTTCCTCGATTTATGTAGAATGCTTGAGTTTCAATTAATTCAATTCATTTTGAAATTCATTCTATAAGTTTTCTCTTTCAATGGAAAACCCTCCTATAAGTGTTGCGAAATGGTTTTTCGCTTTCTTCAGTGAATTATTTACTCTTTCCTATTTTAATTTCTAGAACTGTGATCTTTTGTAGATTGTTCTCATAGGTCATGGAAAGTTCATCGACATGGTGCTAATTATAATTAACAAAAGCTCCTAGAGCTTGTGAGGATTCTTTAGCTTTTTCATCAAGATTTCCTCTTTCTTGCAAAATGAATTTGGAAATGGTTTCAAAAATTTTAAACTTACTTCTCTTAGTTCTTCTCACAATGGAATTAGTTTCAGAATTAAAGTAATACTTAGTCAAGCATGGAATAGTTTCGAGAACAGTTTCAACCTCAGTCAAAAGTTTAAATAAAAAAGAATAGAGAGGACTTTTGGTAGAAATAGGAGTCATGGAAGTGTCATGAGAATTCTTTGGAATACAAATTTCAGTAGTTTTCTTTCGCCGCTCACCAAAATATTTTTCTTTGTCAGAGAAATCGGTTAACGTTGATTGCGGGTGCTAGTAATTTTCTCATATTTATTTGCATCAATATGCATATTTTTTACTTTCTCATCAATTTTCTTGGACTTTATATCTACTTGAGTGGTGTCATCTATACCATGGATAATAACGATACTCTTGGCACAGTGACTTTTTTTTGTTACCTCTTCTTTCTCTAGTTTTTATTGCTTTTGAACTTTGACTTTTGTGATCCATTGACCCTGTTAGTCTATCTGGATACTTGGTTACTTTCCTTAATAATGCTTTATTTCATTGTTCTTGTCTCTCAAGATATTAAAGAAACATTAGGAACATTCTCTATTTGAGATTCTGTTATTTTCTTAGAAGAAGAAACAGGGTTTGAAATAACACAATTGTAATTGTATTTCAGAATCTCAAGAGATTTCCATGAGATTTCATCTCTTCAATTCAAATGTTAGTATAAAGACTCTTCTATTTAAGGAAGTCCTCATAAATATTTTCCCTAAAATCTAGCAGTTTAGTTCTATCCTCCCTACTCAACAATTGTCCTCTTTCACAAGCTTGCTGAAAATTATCAATATCAATGAAAATATCATCAAAAAGAAGCTTCTGGCATGTGAAGGTTTTGATGAAGTTGGTAACCTTATAATGTTCATCAATGATTCCTCTAAGATCCTAATCATAAAGGGGAAATGAATAAAACAAAACATGTTGGAGTTCTTTAGCCTCCTTAAATGCATGTCCTCAATCCTTGAGCCAAGTTTTTCCAAAGTTGATTGGGAAGTTTGGTCAAATTTCCTTTTATTGTTTGCTCATTTTTTGAGCTTGGCCATTTAGTATATTTTGACTGGTTACCTCTCCTAAAGAAATTCTCTCTGGAATATATCTAGTAAAAATATGAGGGCCAACTTCACTTCCATAGACTCTAGCGTATGTGAATAATTATTCGACAAACTAGTCTCTTATTTCTTCTAAGCCCTCCTTAAGGGTTTCACTAACCCTAGGAGGTTTTTTCCAAACAAAATATCATGGAAAAGGATCATCACATTGTTGGCGGGAAACATTCCCTAAGGTAAGGGTTGACAACCTAAACATAACAGAACAAGAAAGTCAACAAGAAGTAATCAGGTGAGCATGCCAAACATGTGAATTATTAAATGTGGACATGGAAATTTACTTGGAGTTCCTATGATTGACGATGTTCCCATAAGGTCCAAACACTCTGCTTCCTCCAAATTCGATCAGGTTTGCATATCAGTTCAAAGAAGCATATACATGATATACAATTCAATGTGCATACATGAAACACATATTAGATCATCATATATAAACATGGAAATTACCATTCATGACGCAATAACATATCAGGAACAAAACATGAGCTTCTTTATTGATAATCAACAATAGGTACAGGAAAGGTACAACCTGATTCAAGCCAAATCACCGATGAAGCCTTCCTCTAGATCTATCCAGCCTAAGCCACGCAGACAACCTCTTTAACAAATGCAAGAAGATGTTATAAGGGTAGTGAACATCTCTATAGAGGAAATAAGGGTTTCCATAGAGATTGGGAATGCAGGAGGCACCAAAAAATAAGACTCGATATGGGAGGAAAATAGGTATAATGTCAACAACCCTTCTCTTATATCTTTTAGACATACCCAAGGTGTTTATATATACCACCTGAAATTAGTGAATTCAGTTGTGCTACGGGATCTTGTAGGTGGCCTCTCGGTAAAACCCATGAACCCCACCCAAAAAATACCATAATATTTAATTTTTTCATATTTAAAAAGGTATATGCGGGCATGCAGTTATAGAACCCGCATATGTACATGCTTTTGGATGGGAACAATTTCATATGGAATTTGAAATATTGTTTTTTTATAAAGAATCAAGTCTGTATGGGAAAGATTTCCTAGGGCCATACAAGAGCATCAAGTCTATAGGAGTGGCAAATGATGGTATAATAGATGTCCCTAATATATGAGGTCAAAAGGGGTACATGATGGCCAAAATACATTAAGTATAGAGAGAGGATTCATTTGAAATCCTAGGAGGAAATCACCATATTCCAGCTCATTGAATACCTATGGAAGGAGTCAGAAATAAAACTCATGTCTGAGGCGATATGCCCATGCTCAAAAGTAATAGATAATTTTTGTTGATCAAGTATAAAGCGAATCCAGAATGTATACATAAGTGAACATAAGGATATGTAGAATACATAATGGATCATCATATCATAACTGCAAAAAAACACAACAAAGCTATGTCTCAAGATCACGTATAAAAGAATATCTGATAAATTATGCAAGAAGGCTATCTGAACAATGATGCTGCATAACTGATCCTCATAAAAGAACCAAGTCATAAAGGTGGAAGAGTGGTACTGCACAAACTCAGGTGCCAACGTATAGGATCTTGATGTGAAAAACTGCAACATATAAGGTGGAATGTGTCACCGGCAGAAAACTGAAGGAGATATCAAGTGAACCAAGATGATGATACAACCCGGGGTCTTTGCAGACCGCAGATGGTACATTTCTACACTATGGGAATAAGTGAGCTGAAGTCAACCATGTGAGAAATCGTTTGATTACCAGTCATTGATGTATATTGTTAACAAACATGAGACAACTCACCAATAATGATAATGAGTGTCAAGTTACCCCAGTACAATCTAACAAGTGTGAATAACTGTATTGAATTTGAACACTTGAAAGAATCTATCAATGAGAATGCATTGATGTTTTATCATTGTCTATAGCGAAGGAGTCTACCACTAATGACTTGTTGATGGTGCTAGACCTGCCAACATGTCAGGGGATCTCCCCAGTAAGAAGTCTTAGCTAGAACTCAGACTATTTGGTGTAGGAGTCCCAACAGTGGGTCGTATGATATCTCCTTGACCGTGGTTGCATGCAGAGGCAAGTAAGATGTCCTTGTTGGTAACAACAATGTGACATGTGCAACAAGTCAACGAAGGTGCATGAACGGTTCTAACACACAAAAAGTGAGGTGAGTGTGCCCCTTGGAAACCTGTGGAAGAACGCAGCTCTAAAGGGGAACACACGAGCGAAGATGCATCACAAATTGGAAAGAAAGTAAGCTAACAATGCAAAGTGATGGTTAAAGCAACAACACATCTTAGTAAGATTCATACATACTTATACGAAAAGAGTCCATACATGCATGTGTAAGAAAACAGATACATATATCATTAGAGTAAACAAGATCACTGAAATACAATAACAACATATGCATGAAACATGTTGGATATGTTATATTAAGAAGTGAAAGTTCCAATCATACAGTACAACCATGACCAACCACTAGTCCCGATAACGGAATGTTACAATCACTGCCACCTGTTCCTCCAAAGAGATGTACTAGCTCTGCACTGTGGAGAAGCTAAGGCTCGTTACAATACTCTCCAATATTTCTCTAAGATACTCCTATCAGAAGCTTGGTTGACCCAAATCCATATCAATGAGTTATGAGGTACTATAAATAGCAAAGGGTGGAGTGAGCCTTGACATTCCCCCTTTGTGATTGTTCACCTGCCCTCATGACTCTTTAACTGATCTATGACTGTTACGTTCAACTATCAACACTTGGACTTCCACTTTACAAGATGTTACATTCAATATGCACATGTATCCATGTGAGACAAAATAAGCTTGAGCAAGCTATGCAAGACATCACTAAGACTTGAATGATTGTGAGATGACCAACTCTTCGACATCCTCATGGTGGTCAACCGTGACAAGTTGATGCCAATATTGGTGGTTCATGATGGTGTCCACGCGCTCAATGGTGACATCCTACTGAAAGTGAAATCTTGCCTTTGTTGCATCCGGGTACACTGATATGGCTCATCTATCCAACTCATCTCATAGCATGCACATGGTTGTCTTGGGTGTGTCCGGATTGGCAACACACTGATGCATAGTGTCCGTGATGATCTCCAAGTGTGTGCTAGTGGCTATGCGCATCAAGTGTCAAAATGCATATTCATCCCTAATCAAACTAAGTTCATTCCTTTGCCTTGGTGAGGGTGCCAATGGGTGGGATCTCATGCGTGCGTACAATGACATGGATGTTGTTGAACTCCCTTGCATGGGATCGATAACACTGTTCACCTTGTCTGCTTCATGCCAGCTGCTGGGATGGATCTATAACTTATACGGGTGCAGTTTCATTAGTCTGTGCATGTTGCGCCCCTTGTTGTACCTGTTCCTACTACAACCCTTCTCTCATCTATACAGTTGCTATTCTTCCTTGAGTTGCTGCTTCAGCACATGCAACTCCTTCTCTGTTTCTCTCTCTGCCTTCGCGCAATCTCTGTGTCACATCATCACCTCATAGCCTCAATCTCCAAAGCTGTCTTTATCACAAATGGATCTACTTTGAACTTGCAGCGTTGCTCCACCTTCGTATTGTAAAAAACCTTCCTCTTGCATTTGTCGCGTGCAAGTGTGCTACCATCTATTATTGTTGATCGTGTTGCTCGCTGTGATGCTGCTGCCATTTCATCTTGATGTCCTTGTCTATGAACAACTTGATGTATTCATAGGTAGGCAAGCTCATAGACACTTGCTCGACTGCATCTCCAGTTGTGCTCTCAACGGTGTCTTTGACTCTGCTCTCCTGGAAGCCATTGTGCCTGTGCCGCTGAGAGGCAGATGAACACCTATGATACCTGGAGACATAACAACACTCATGGAAAGAAATATATCTGTCAAAAACCAAAACGAACTTGAGCACTGACTTGCAACATACCTGTGTGGCTGGTCGTGAAGATTGCGCAATTTTCGCTGGGAGGTCAAGAGACTGATTGCCAAAATTGTGCAAGGCATAGTCTAGGCTATCAGGAGGTTGATTGACTATTGGAACTATGCAATGCATAGTCTAGTCTGGCCTGTTGGATGTTGTGATTGGGAAATGTGCAATTTCAGCTTGCAAGTGATGCAGGCCCAATGACTGCATTGTGCAATTTTCTGGGCGAGCAGTCGGCCTGCATTGTGCAATTTTCTGGGCCAGCAGTCATTGCCTCTTAGAATTATGCAAAGTAAGATAGGAGGGCACTGACTAGCCAAATTTTCACATTTTCTGGGAGGAAGACAAGGCCTTCCCTCTCAAAATTGTGCAATGCTTTCCGGGCAAGGAAGAGTCCCGACCAAGGTAGGTTAGAACCGCCGACGGGTGACTAAAACATGAGAAATATGAATGCATGGTGAAGCTAAGTGCAAACAAAAGTGAGTGATCTTGTATGAAAATAGTGAGTGCAGGACTCAGAAGATGGGACAACATGTATGCGTATGAAGCAGGTCACCACGACAGCGACCGTTAGTGAAAAAACAATGTCGTGCATGCGACAACAGTGAGATGCAAATGAAAACTGAAATGGTGCTTGTACAAGCTAACATACATTAAAATGACAACAAGCGTTCATTAAAATCAAGTAGACAACCCTCACACAAGCTAAAACACAAAAAATGACAGAAGCGCAGTGCAAGACATGCAAAGCGGGCTTACCTTGAAATAGTTGAGTTGAATGTGCCGACGACTCCTAGATGTGATGTGGGATGTCAGAGCTACAATATTGATGTGAGGAATGAGCTCTGCAGCGTCCGGTACATAAGTTTTGATAAGATCAAGGTCATGACGCGCATGCCACAAATATAGGAAAAGCGACACTTGGCGAGAGGTTTTCAAAATGATCCTTGTGTGTGACCTCCAACTGCTAAAAATAGATCCCTAAATCTGGGGATGCTCTTTGCATGTTGCCTTTGTTATTTCGGGAAAAAACAGGCCATGCATGCAAATCAGGATAGCTCAGTCCCGAAGGGGACTGGTTGACCTGAAGGCACATGCAACAGTCTGCAAGCCTGGGAGAGGGATTTTTGTAGTTTATGGGTTGAGAAAAGATGGATGTCCCAGAGGGATTAGGCAATTTCTGGGAGGAACAGCTCACTGTCTCCCAGGATTGCACAATTCCTGGGCTGAGCAGCTATCCTAGGATGAATTGTGTAATTTTTTAGAGGAAGCTTGACAGGCAGCATTGCGCAATTCTTGAGTTGAGCAGGATGGCCAACTGATTTGTGTAATTTATGGATGGAAGGCTAGTTCCCCTTCATAATTGTGCAATTTTCTTGGGGAGTTGCTTAGCCAACACATGGTCTAAGTCTGGAAAGACAGCCTATGAGGGGAGTGAAGAAAACTTCCATGCATAGGATGACAAGGCACTGAGAAACAGCTGAATCCTATATGCTTGATGATGCAAGACATGTTGTTGAGTATGGTTGGTAGGGAGTCTCCAAAATGAAGCTAAGGTAAAATTTTAGAGGGTGGTTGTAGCTGCTACAACACTTGGTGACACACTGGTAGAACTCCAGCTCTCCGAATGGACCTTGTTCGTGAAAATCAAGTCTAACACCTCTGAAAGTATTGTTCAGTTCTCTGTTCATCTTGGTTTCCACACTTACTTAATTGTAAGATGTAGCATCTGCCAAGCTCTTTGTCAGTCGTCGGACATTCCAAGCCAAGTCAAAGAAATTGTTTTGATTGGGGATGAGGGGTATATTGGTGCACAAGATTTATGGTCATCAGAGCATTAGTTTCATCTTAGGTGTTGCTCCACTACCAGCAGGCCCAGACAGTATCCTGGTGGAGTCACACATGAACACAAGAATCGCTTCGTTGCCAGCGAGCCTAGTCAATACCCCTATAGTGTTACTTGCATCACCTCTCTACAAGGAAGCCTTTCTCTTCTTTCACCTTATTCATTTTTCATATTTTTGAAATTTTTCACTTTTTCATTTTTTTCATTTTTCATAATTATGCATAACAGTTATTCATTTCAGAGGCGGAAGATGGATCTCGAATTATTGAGAACATAAGAGGTTATTCCATCAGAGAAATAGTTTATATATACCTCTGACGTGCTTGTAAGGTTTTCCCCCTCACCTTACTCTACTTGACTGAGTTGACAAGGATTAACCCAAGAACAACTGACTAGAGTGGGTGACACTAGTTAGCACGTAAGCTTCATGTTTTCACCAAGGTTCACTTCAAAAAGAACATATTTTCCATTGATGTGTCATGGGCTGAAGATAAAAGGTTCTTCATAAGAGAACAGACAACAAATAACCAAATTTTGATAGCTGTACAAGTCCTCTTGTACTTTACCCAACTTGTTTCAAGAGTCGCACACGATCCATGCGAAACTATCCTACAAACGCAAACAAGTAAACAAACAAGAAAATAAAGCAAGAAGCATAAGAAAATGCATAAGAAAAGCGAGTAAGCAAACAAACAAGAAATAAATAAAACACACAAGGTAAGAAGCAAACATGCATGCAAGCAAACACTACTCCTACTCCTAAGCTAACAATGCATCGGTCTACTCACGTGAAGTGATACTTCCAATGCAGCCACCAACACATTGGTCGACCCATGTTGGTGAAGGCATGGTTCGTGAACAACACAATTATGTGAACTAACAAATAAGAAAGATATAAAAATGAAGATAGACACACTTCGAGCTTAAATGCATCCACAGAACAAAAAGGAGTGCAAGTGCATGACATGCAGCCCGTGGACATACCATGATGTTGTGTGACACTACGTGCATATGTTAAGCACATGGATACTCCTGATTGTGACATGCAATCACATGTGAGGAAGGTAGACCACTTATGTTGCACAAGTGTGCTTGCTGAGTAAAATTTCTCCAATACATGAGCGATGGGACTGTGTAGTTTGAATGGAGGAAGTGAAATCTGAGTGTTGATTGTTCTTGGGTGCATACATATGAGTGATGAGGAGCCTTGGGTGTTTGAACAATTTCCTAATTAGAAGTGAAACCAACCTCAGGACAGTGAGGGCTTGACATAACCATCAACTCGAGTTGAAGTGCCTCGACAGTCTGGGGGGTTTTGACTTCGTTGACAGATGGATCATCGTAGACTAGTGGCTTAGACGGATTCAAAACAAGTGAATCCACATCGTGATCAAATGATGAGATAAAGAGATCACGACAACCAAGATAAAAAAATTTAGGATGTTGGTCAGCATCCTCATGATTTGATGAATCACACAGAGGGGTAGATGAGAAGCAAGAATGTTCACCCTCTGCATTTCCAAAAAAAGCAGATGAAAAATCAAGTGGATTTTCAATGAATGATTTGTCCTCTCTGTTGTCGGATGATGGACTGACATCCGGTGTGTTCTGCGAATGATCAATAATGGGTGCATCCGTAGACGGAGATACACATGTGAAATCAAGGATGGCAGAATCATCAAAGATTTTAGGGAAGAACGAAGGAGGCTCAGACGGAAGGGAGTCATCCTTCACCTAGGTTTGATGCTCAAGCTCCTAGTCACACTCTTCATGAATGACAACGCAGGTTGGTTGTGCAACACCAACTTCGTTGATAGCTTGATCCTCATTCACAACAAGTGTAGAGTCTGGAATGGAAGAACACAAGACAATGTCATCCAAAGGACCATAAGAATATGAAGATGGAGGTTGAGGTATGAAATACATATGATACCCCATGGGATTCACAACCCAATCTGTGTGAAAATTGAAAGAAGTGATGTTGGGAGGATGTGACAGTTGAACAGATGTGTGTGCCTGTTCTCCCACATCACTCTTTGGTGGCAGAGTTTTTTGATGAGGGGACGATAGACAATCACTTGTGACAATGACCGTGTCCATCTGTGATTGTGCAGCTCCATCACCGAAGTATGTTGAGTGGGGCTTGGGCTTAAACTTTCTTTTAGGATTAACAGATTTGGTAAGACAGTACTCAAATCTATCCATGAGATATTGGAATTTCATCTAACTTTTCGAAGCTTGAAATTGCAACACACATAAGCAGTCCCAAAATTCCATAGGCATTTCATGTGGGGCCTTCCATTGTTGTAAAAGCTTTTGGTCAAGAGGTTTTGGATCAAAATGATGGAAAGTAGATTTAATGAGATCACATAACTTCTCAAGCGAGTCCACGCTACTGACAGGCAGACTCCAGCACCACCATAGTGGGAATTCGCGAAGTGTGTATGCAAGCAGCACGCTGGCCTCTTCTGCATAGAACTCGTTTGCAAGGAATTCATAGAATTCTTCTAAGTATTCAGGCCAGGCTACTTCACCTTCACCATCATATGTGAATTCAACCAAGAGATCAGAAAACTCCCTTGTGATATCGAGAGGTTTGGCATACGAAAAACATCGTGGAGGGGTGAGTGTGACAGTATCCATGATAGATGTGAAAAGGTTCAAAACTAGATGAGAGGACACATCTGTTCATCTCACCCTCCCTCTAGCACTAGAAATATTGACGGTACTGGACCTACCAACATGTTAGGGGATCTCCCTGGTAAGAAGTCCCAACTAGACCTCAGACCATTTGGTGTAGGAGTCCCAGCAGTGGATCATACGGTATCGCCTTGACTGCGGTTGCGCACAGAGGCAAGTAAGATGTCCTTGTTGGTAGCAAGGGCATGATATGTGAAGCAAGCCAAGGAAGGTGCATGAACGGTTCTAACAAATGGAAAGTGAGTGTGCCCCTTGGAAACTTGTGGAATCACGCGGCTTGGAAGGGAACACACGAGCAAAGATGCATCACAAACTGGAAACCAAATAAGCTAACAATCCAAAGTGATGGGTAAAACAACAACACATCTCAGTAAGATTCATACATACTTATATAGAAAGAGTCCATACATGCACGCGTAAGAAAACATATACATATATCATTAGAGTAAACAAGATAGCTGAAATACAATAACAACATATGCATGAAATGTGTTGGCTCTGTTGTATTAAGAAGTGAAAATTCCAATCGTACAGTACAACCATGACCAACCACTATCCCAATAGTAGAAAATTACAGTGATGTCGCCTGCTCCTCTAAAGAGATGTACTATCTCTACACTTTGGAGAAGCCAAGGCTCATTACAATACTCTCCAAGCTTTCTCTAAAATAATCCTATTGGAAACTTGGCTGACCAAAAGCCCTATCAATGAGTTATGAGGTACTATAAATAGAAATGGGTGGGGTGACCCTTGACATTCTCCCTTTGTGACTGTTCACCTGCCCTCATGACCCTTCAACTACTCTATGACTGTTACATTCAACTATCAACACTTGGACTTCCACTTTACAAGATGTTACATTCAATTTGCACATGTACCTATCTAAGACAAAATAGGCTTGAGCAAGCCATGTAATACATCACTAAGGCTGGGCAGTTGTGAGATGGCAACTCTTTGACATCCTTATGGTGGTCGAACGTGACAAGATGATTCCAATCTTGGTGGTTCGTGATTGTGTCCATGTGCTCAATGGTGACATCCTACTAAAATTGAAATCTTTCCTCTGTTGCATCCAGGTACATTAATATGGATCCTTTGTCCAACTCATCTAATAGCATGTGCATGGTCGTCTTTGGTGCGGCCGAACCGGAAACACATAGATGCATAGTTTCTGTGTTGATCTCCAAGTGTGTGATGGCGGCTATGCACATCAACTGTCAAACTGCATGTTCATCCCTAGTTGGAATAATTTCATGTCTTTGCCTTGGTGAGTGTGCCAATGGCTGGGATCGCAAGCGAGCATAAAATGACATGCATGTTGTTGAAATCCCTTGCATGTGATCGACAACACTACTCACCATGTCTGATTTGTGCCAGCTACTGGGATGGATCTATAACTTGTACGAGCGTAGTTTCATCATTATGTGCATGTCGCGCCCCTTGTTATACCTATTCTTGGTACAACCTTTCTGTCATCTATAAAATTGTTGTTCTCCCTTGAGTTTCTCCTTCATCACATGCAACTCCTTCTCTGTTTCTCTCTCTGCCTTCGCGTGATCTCACAGTTATGTCGTCACCTCATAGCCTCAATCTCCAAAGTTGTCTTCATCACAAGTGGATCTGCTTTGAACTTGCAGCTTTGCTCTGCCTTCGTGTTGTCAACAACCTTCCTCTTACATTCATCGCATGCAGGTGTGCTACCATCTGCTGCTCCTGATGGTGCTTCTCATAGCGATGTTGCTACCATTTCATATTAATGTCCTTTTCTACGAACAAATTAATGTATTCATAGATAGGCAAGCTCATAGACACTTGCTTAGTTGCATCTCCAGTTGTTCTCTCAACAATGTCTTTGAATCCGCTATCCTAGAAGCCATTGTGCCTGTGATGCTGAGAGGCAGACGAACACATGTGATACTTGGAGAACAACAACACTCATGGAAAGTAGTCTGTCATTCGAAAACCAAAACAAACTTGAGGACTGACTTGTAACATACCTATGTGACTAGTTGTGAAGATTGCACAATTTCCATCGGGAGGTTGGGAGATTGACTACCAAAAATGCGCAAGGCACAGTCCAGGTTTTCAGGAGGCTGACTCACTACTGGAACTGCTCAATGCACAGTCTAGCCTGGCCTGCTGGATGTTGAGATTTCACAATGCACAATTTCAGATGGCAAGTGATGCATGCCCAGGGATTGCATTGTGAAATTTTCTGTGCCAACACTCACTGCCTCTTAGAACTGCGCAAAGTAACACTGGAGGGCACTGATTGGCTAGATTTTTGCATTTTCTCGGAGAAAGGCATGGCCATCCCTCTCATAATTCCACAATGTTGTCCAAGAAAGGCAGAGTCGGGGCCAACGTAGCCCAGACCCACCCACGGGCGACTAAAACATGAGAAGTTTGAATGCATTGTGAATATGAGTGTAAAAAAGAGTAAATGATCATGCATGCAAACAATGAGTGCAAGATTCAGAAGACGGGACAACATGCATGCGTGTGAAGCGGGTCACCACGACGGTGACCGTTAGTGCAAAAACAATGTCATGCATGCGACAGTAGTGAGATGCGAATGAAAACTAAAATGGTGCTTTTACAAGCTAACATACATTAAAATGACAACAAGCATTCATTCAAATCAAGCAGACATCCTTCACACAAGATGAAACACAGAAAATGACAGAAGCACAGTGTAAGACATGCAAAGCGGGCTTACCTCGAAACAATTGAGTTGAATGTGCTGATGAATCCTAGATGTGATGTGGGATGTCAAATATGTATGATCGATGTGAGGAATGAGCTCTATAGCTTCCGGTACATGAGTTTTGATGAGATCAAGGTCATGACGCGCATGCCACAAATCTAGGAAAATCGACACTTGGCGTGAGGTTTTCAAAATGATCCTTGTGTGTGACCTCCAGCTGCTAAAAATAGATCCCTAAATATGGGGATTCTCTTTGCATGTTGCCTTTGTTATTTAAGGAAAAAATAGGTCATGCATGAAAATGAGGATAACTCAGTCCTAGAGGGGATCAGTCGACCTAAAGGTACATGCAGCAGTCTGCAAGCCTGGGAGAGGGATTTTCGTAGTTTCTAGGTTGAGTAGAGTTGGTTGTCTGAGAGGGATTACGGAATTTTTGGGAGGAACAGGTGATTGTATCCCAAGATTGCGCAATTCCTGGGCTGAGCAGTTGTCCTGGGATGAATTACTGTTAGGCCCCTGTACTACTAGTGATTACCCCATTACTATTGTAGTTATACCCCTTATTTATATTTTTGTGCCCCTATTACCCCCATGTTGTTATTTTTGTGCCCCATGGAATCCCTCTATTGTTATTTTTGTGGCTTTATATTATTATTGTTAGGTCGGCTGAATTATATTGTGACTCCTTAGACTCCTATATATAGAAAGGAGGTTTTGTCATTTGAATCATCCAAGAATTATTCATTTATGTAATGTAAAGCAGGTTGCCCCCTCGAAGAGGCTGAATTCTAAGGCGTGGATCTATCTTTTCTTGAGCTGGTTTCATAACATTTGGTATCAGAGCTTTGGATTCTAGGGTTTTGCTGCTCCAAACAGGCCATCGTGGCATTTTCGCTATAACTTTTTTTCTGTGACGTTTCAGAAGTCGCAAAAAAAACCCATTTGAGAAGAAATCGCGCTGAACCTTGGGTCCGAATCTCAAAGATTTTTGCATGATATTTGCGGAGATATGATCTGAGGAAGTTGGTCTTTTTGCAAACTCATGAATTACTTTCAAAACAGGTGACCTGGGGAAATCGTCATAACTTTCTCTCTGAGGATCGGATTGAAATTTCGTAAGAAGGTACAGAAATAGCACGGACTGTAGTTTCTTTTATGCATCTTTCAGATCCATAGGTCGAAAAATTGACACGTGGAACTTCATACAAGTTTGATCTTCTGGAAATGTCTATAATCAGGTCATCTTGGGAGATTGTGCATAACTTTTTTTTGGGGAATCCAATTTGGATCATACTGGTGGCATTGGAAAGAGGACACAGAGGGCTACTACAGGTAGCAATTTTAGGACTTAAATATCCGCAAGTACAAAGTTATAGTCGTTTCAAGTTCAAGGTCTTAAAATCAAGAAAAAGCAAGATGAGGAAGTTTGATGGCAAGGATCTGGTAAATTGGATACTTCAGATGGAGCAATATTTTGATCTACATGGTGTACCAATGTTACAAAAGGTATGTATTGCATCTTCATATTTAAAACCGGATCAATTTTTATGGTATAAAGGGCTTTGTTCTCGTAAAAAACTTGTTACGTGGTCAATTCTCACGGAGGAAATGATAACACATTATGAGGATACAAAGAGCAACACCTTCTTTAGAGCAACACCACAAATATTGGAAAGAGTAAAAGGGCTTTGTGACATATTTGAAAGTAAAATTATGGCAACAAGGAAGTCTACCCCTCACAACTATAAAGATGGACGTGTTGTTCCTCCTAGCCTTCCACAACCTACAAGGGTTACACCACAACAATTGGAAGAAAAAAGAGAAAAAGGGCTTTGTTACAATTGTGATAGCAAATGCACTAAAGGTCATAAGTGTGCTGAGAAGAAATTATTTTACATAGAGTATGAAGAGGAGGAAGAAAAGGATCAAGAAACATCAAAGGAAGAGGATATATGCCAGGACCCGACCCCAGAGAAAGAAGAAATGAATCAGAACATATCTTGTAAACTATTGGAAAGAATGACCACTCCTCAAAATCTCAAGATAGAAGGAAATATCAAGAAGAAAAAGGTGCAAGAAGTGAAAGATCACATCAAGAAAGAAGAAATGAATCCAACCATATCTTGTAATTCACTGGTCGGAATTACCACTCCTCAAACTAGCGCGACAGAAGGACATATCAAGAAGAAAAATGTTCAAGAAGTGAAAGATCACATCGAGCGTCAAGAAATGAATCCGACCATATCTTGTAAAGGATTGGAAGAAATTACCACTCCTCAAAATCTAAAGATAGGAGGACATATCAAGAAGAAAAAGGTTCAAGCAGTGAAAGATCACATCGAGCATCAACAAAGAGTTCTCCAACTTTTAAAGGATAGCGCCACTTCGGTGCAAAATCAAATGAAACAACAGGTATATCAACATCATAGTGAAAAATGTTTTGATGTAGGCGATTGGGTATTTTTACTGCTACATCTAAAGCAAGCTATTTATGAGAAGGAAACGTTGGCAATACTACATGCACTTAAAAAATGGCGACCTTACCGAATGGGAAGACTCTTCAAGGATGAGGATGTGGAAGCATTGTTTTGTGCTATTTCTATTATCCAACCAGATTGGATAAACGAAGCAAGGGATGAATGGAAGAAGGACAAAGAAGTATGGCCACTTATTCAAAACTTGCAAAAGATCCCAATTCAAACAATACTGCTTGATATTGAAAAGGAAGGGAAAATCATATTGGAACCTAGAGCAGTCACAGAAACAAGAACCCAACAGCTACGCAATCAATCAATTTCAGAGTATCTCATCAAGTGGAAGAACTTACCCGCTGAAGATTCCACATGGGAGGACAAGAATTTTATACAGAAGCATCAAGAACTACTCAAGCGTTGAGGACAACGCTTTTTGAAGGAGAGGGGCATGTTAGGCCCCTATACTACTAGTGATTACCCCATTACTATTGTAGTTATACCCCTTATTTATATTGTTGTGCCCCTATTACCCCCATGTTGTTATTTCTGTGCCCCATGGAATCCCTCTATTGTTATTTTTGTGGCTTTATATTATTATTGTTAGGTCGGCTGGATTATATTGTGACTCCTTAGACTCCTATATATAGAAATGAGGTTTTGTCATTTGAATCATCCAAGAATTGTTCATTTATGTAATAAAGGAGGTTTCCCCCTCGAAGAGGCTGAATTCTAAGGCATGGATCTATCTTTTCTATCTTTTCTTGAGCTGGTTTCATAACAATTACGCAATTTTTTAGAGGAATCTTGATAGGTAGCATTGCACAATTCTTGAGCTCAGTAGGTTGGCAAGTTGATTTGCACAATTTTTGGAGGGAAGGCTGGTTTCCCTCTAGAATTGTGCAATTTTATGGGGGAGTTGCTTGGTCGGCGCATGGTATAAGTATGAAAAGATAGCCTATGAGGGGAGTGAAGAAAAATGACATGCAAAGGCTGACAAGGCACTGAGAAACAGTTGAAGCCTATATGCTTGACGATGAAATACATGTTGCTGAGGATGGTTGGTAGGGAGTCTCCAAAAAAAAGCTAAGGAAAACTTTTGGAGGGTGGTTGTAGCCGATACAACATGACTGTAAACCCTAAGGTACTAAAAAAAGGGTTCTAGACCTTATTCCCAGAGTAATGAGTCGGATTCGATGGGAAAATATTTGCTGGAAGGAAGGCATCAAGGCATCCCACATCAACCAAGGTGAGTATAACCCACAGGTCAATAATTTGAAAGAACTCAGATGAAGAGAGATGAAGTAACTGCTCTGAAGTACATTTATGATGCACACAAGATGTGTCTAGCGCATGGAATAAATCCTCTAAACCAACCAATAATGAAAGCTGACACAGAGGTGATGAATCTACCAATAAGGTCAAATGGAAACCAAGGTACTACACGAATTCAAATGTGTGACAATGCAAGTTGGTGTCGAACATAAGGGAATCTACTCAGTCAAAGACCCATGAAAATGATCGATGTTGAGCACAAGGTCACCTATTAGTGATGTAAATATGGCCAGGGTGAAACTATAGGTTTACTCTTAGAGAAATTTTTTGAAGTCGATAAGAGAAAACCTGCTAGCAAGAAGTCAATGTGGACCTCCTTAACTAGCATGCTTAAAGTAGCATAAAAAAAATGTGATACTAAGGATAAATTGACAAACCAGGTATGGCTGACATAAATGAGTTAAAAGACATCGTAGAATGCCCAACAACATGTTTACTTCCCTAGAACAAAAGCATGAATCAATGTGACTTTATTGCAACATGAAATAACTTTGTATAAGTTTGCAATGTAGGAGGCATTAACAAACTCTCCATAATATTAGAAGAGATAACCAACCAGAGGAGGAATGACTCACAAACAAGGTTATGGCTTCCCTAAAGCCAAATTAAGTCCCATCCCAATGGAGAAAAGGCTCATTTTAAGTTTTTTTTCAAGTGTGACATAATTGACTCTAACTACCATCAAATGATGAAGAAATTGTCTTGTTCCCGCTCTTTTTGGAATATTTGATTTTTTTTTTTTCTTTTTCATATTTAATGCCTAAAAAAGAATAAAATAATGCCTATAGTATAGTGGAAGGAACAAGTTTCAAGGGAAAGTGCACTAGATCCTGGGAATGGAACAATCCTACACTCAATGCAAGGTGGCAGATGCTGGTCATCAGCACTCGAGGGAATGTTATCTCCACGGGAAAAAATAGTTGTCAAGTTGCAAAGGCTAATGAATCCATGGTTTGAACTTGCAAAATGTTGTGGTAAAAAATGGCTTATACACGAGTCCAAATGAAGCTGGCGTATGGAAAAAATAGGTACACGTAGTCAATATGCAATGCAGTAGTACAACTTAATACATGGGAGCCTCTAGGGTATAAGGCTAGAAAATAGTGAAGAAGAAGAAGAATGTGGCTTCAACGCAAATTCATCACAGAACTAAAGAGGACTCTATAGCTTAAGAAAAAACCTTCAACATGGGTGCCAAGTGACAAAAAGTTACTATCTAGGGCACCCATGATAAGGTGGGCTCCTACTACACAAGTTATGACATTTCTAAGAAGCGAGAAGGTTCCATGTCACATCTTGGTGGGGTTGATACTAAGGCAAAAATGGAAAAGGAAACTGATAAATGCACAATGTAGGTTAATAGCATAACCTATATTTCAGTTTGATGAAATCATACCTGTTAGAGTGGATCAACCATGAAAATACCCAAAGAAGAAGTCTTCAAAGTTTTGTAGACATAATTAGGAACACTAGGCAAGAAGTTAATACATCGCATATATAAATATGGTACACGGATCCATGCAAATTTTCGGCTTACGTATAATAGTTCTTCAAGGCAAGCCCATTGCAGGACTCAGGCCAAGGACTCCTTTGGTAACTAAAACTCATGGCTTCAAAAAGTTCCTCCTATGAAGGCAACTCAAAATCCAAGAAATCATGAGAACCTGAAGGATCAAAAGAGGGAATTAAGGGGTACCATGCCCCCATAGGATAAATCACTCAATCAACTGTCAGGAACGAGTCCTGAGAAGGAAAATAATAGTTCAAAAGATCCTTCTCAGAAGCAATAGAGCATTGAGGATATAGTGCCACATAGTTCACTCGTGGTGGGGCAAAGTCTACTTGAACACTTGAAACATACCAAGGGGTATTCTGAACTAATATAGAATTAAGAGGGTGATTATCAGATGCAAGTTGATCAATAGTGACAATACTTCTGTTATGAGAAAAATACATGACTCGAAAGACTAAATACACCACAACATCCATAACATAGACATAATCATGCCCAAGTAGAATATTAAAGTCTAAAGTGAATTTGACCACCACCATATTGATTATGACAATATTTCCACCTAAAGTAATATGAAATTGAGGAAGAACACCCATAGATTCACTAGGTTTTTTATTATAGGCTAACAATTGACTATCAGTGACCAACAATTTTGGAGAACCCAAAGTTTTCCAAGTTGAGGAGGATGTAACACTTTCAAAGGATCCTTCATCCACCATACATCGATAGACATTTATGGAATTAACCCTAACCATTATTTGGAAAGGTGCAACAGAAGGAAGATGAGGCTCCACAATATTGTCCCAATCAAAGGAAACACTCTTAGAACTTGGAGGGGGTAGACTCGAAGAGACCAGCATGTCCCCTAGACCAGAAGACTTTGAACTAGAAATTAAGAAGAATTTTTTGTTAGGCACTTCAACCCCAAAAAGAGGAGTGGAATCTGCGAAAGATTGCACTGCCTCGACCACTTCATCAACCAATGGCTAACTAGATTGTTGAGAAACCATAAAAAATTCAGGAGTAGAAGAACCTTTAAACTTAGACCACAACCTTTATGTCATTGAAAGACCAAGGAACAAATGAGTAATATGATCTCCCTTACATATCTTACAAGGGAACTTAGGTTTAAATATTCTACGCCTAGGTTTCTGATCAAAATTCATTCCCCCAACATGACTAGCAGTGATTGGTGGAAAGTATCCAACATGAATTGCAGAGGTTAGTGACTCTTTCCTAAGAGAGATAGGAATCATGTTGCCAATCCTACTCACAGAATCAAGTGAGTCAATATAAATATGACTCACAAACGTAGGTGACCCATTGCTAGTATGACTTGCAGTGACTAGACTTATGCCTCCCGCATGACTTGCAGTGGTTGAATGCTCATCTCCAACATGACTAGCAGAGGGTGGTGTTGATTCATGGAGAGAACTATTCTTATTGTTATTCTTCCTCTTTTCCCTCTATTTAGATTTATTATTACAAGATGGAGGAGAAAGAGGAAGCCTAGATTTCTTTGGTGAAGAAGATGAACAATTAACACCAATTTGGTTCCCTTTAAATGAAGCATTCATTTGAGAAGCTTCAAGAACATTTGGAATATTCAGAGTGGACCATAGGAAAATTGGTAGTCCAACATTAAATCCAGGAATATTCAAAGTGGCCATCAAGGGGGTACCAATGTTTCCAAATGTAGTAAAATCATAACAATCTCCTTTTGAAGGGGTCCCTTAGTTGGGATCTATGGCAATATTGGTCATACCCAACTTATACAAAGATCCTTCCATTATGAGATCATTCAATTGACTTTTCAAGGAAGAGAGATGCACAATCAAACCTTTGCCCTTAAGGAGGCACTTCCACAATTTCAATAGAAATATCAAAAGCCTTTCAAGACCAGTGGAGTGGTTGGTCAATCACTCAGAATCAAAGGCCCAAAAGTGTCAAGACAAATTCCACCTAAATCCAACTAAATACAAATACCAAAGAGAACTACACTATAAAGTCCTAAAAATACAACCGAGCAAGAAAATTCCAAGTATTTCTACTCTAGGTGGTTAGGACTAGACACTAAAATACAATAAAGTGAAGAAAAGGACCTCCCGAAGATAATTTGGGATGATGATGGCCGAATCCTACCAGTGAAGTTATCACAAGTAGTTACGCTAACCTTGAGACAATAGCCTTTGCCTGTGACAGTACCTAAGATTCACAAGGGCACCCTCTAGAAGTACTATGAAAGTGATGCAACGTCTGCCTCAGGCACCATGGGAATTACCCCCCACACTCACTTGTGTGGTCCCTAGGAAAGGTAACTAAGGTCACCAGTTCATGATAAGAATTCGGGAAGAACAGTTATGGACGCATGATCCAACAAGTAGGAGAGGGGGTATCTCTCTTTCCTTATCTTCACACATCCTCGTGCTTAACTCATGTGTTATAACATATTTCTCAAACAAGTTAACGATACTAGATTTCCACTATTTATTAAACTTCTACACTTTCAGTTCAAGTGGCCTTAGAGAGTTTACTCTCCACAAATGTATTCCAAGGCCCTAATGTCCTATACTAGATGATGTTTCTATGATAAAAATAAAAATTCTAGTTCATTTTGATCAAGTTCTTATTTTAATTGGTTGTTATTTAAGATGTAGGGAAATAGAAGTGCAACTGATGGTTTTTTATGTGAAATAAATCACTAAGAAAACCTACCTATATGAAAATGTGACTCATGTTCTTCAATGAAAAGTGATTTCTACAAAGGTTCTATGAGGAACTTAATAAAGAAAAACTCCCTTTTTTTTTCATTCACACATTTACAAACTAACAGAAAGAACTAAATGGTGTCTATAATGCATCTAACCTAATGCACACTAGTATGAAAAATTCAAAAAAGAGACTTAGAGGTAAAAAAATGTGGTCACAAAGGTAAAGGCCAATTCAAGAAGTAAAGAGAAGAAAATCCCGAGATAAAGAGAACTTCTCTATACGAAAAGGACTTTTAACCTTATGATAAGAATTCACACATTTTCTAAAACCCAAAATACTAAAAAACAACTAAGAAAATGTTTCCCTTTCCTTAAAAGGATTTAAAGACTAAATGTTTAAAAAAGTGAAAGAAAGTATCAAATTCAATCATAATAACAATAAGAGACTCAAATCCCACTAGTCATTAACAATCCCACAAATTAAAAATCTAATGTGAACAAGAGACAAAAAACATGGAGTGATTTGGTCAAGAAGATACAAGAAATTTTGGAAATCAGAAAGATTCCAAAGACTAAAATCTTTCACTTACCCAAAAATTGCAAACAATTTTCTCAAACAACTAATGAAGAGAAAAAACAAGCTAACTTTAAGAATGCAAAAGAAGCGATCAAGAAAACTAGGTTATAAGCGGGTTGCAAGAGCAACGAACTATCCTAATAGCACAAAATAGTTAGACACTTCCCAAAGAATGTATAAAACCCAATTTTAATTATAAAAATCTTCAAAAATCACAAACCCTAGGTTGAAAAAGGCTTTTCACGAAAGATATGGAAATGATCGACAACAACTTCTAAAAAGATGATTTCAAGCCTCATTCAAACAAGAAAGACACAAACAAACATGGCCAAACCCCGAGAAAGATACAGAAATGAACAAAATCATTTTTTCAATCTGTACACAACTTTGTAGTTCCAGAAATGCGTATGTACACGACTATTTTTGAAGAAACTAACGTATACGCGAGTTTCTTAGGAATAACACGTGTATGTCTGCTTTTGTATACAAACAAAAGAGCATATAAATGGAAATCTAGGGAAAAAAAATATACTCCTGATCCAAGAGATCAGGTTGGTTGACCAGATTTGCTAGGAGTCAAGAAGGCTAGAAATAACTAGAAACAAAAAACCAAAAACCCAGATCAAATAATAACCCTTATAGGATATACTAGATGGTATTCCCCAGTGGAGTCGCCAATTCGGATGGCGGGAAAAGTTACCTAAGGTAAGGGTTGAAAACCTCAACAAAGAAAAACAAGAAAATCAATAAGAAGCAATCATGTGAGCATGCCAAACATGTGAATTATTATATGTGGACTTAGAAATTGTCCTAGAGGTGCTATGTTTTACAATGTTCCCATAGGGTCCAAACCCTGTGCTTCCTCCACATTCGATCAGACCTGCAGATTGATTCAGAGAAGCATCTACATGATATGTAACTCAATGTGAATATATAAAATTAATCAGCAATAGGTACAGGAAAGGTACAACTTGATCAAGACATGAGCTTCTTTATTGATAATCAACAATAGGTACAGGAAAGGTACAACTTGATCCAAGCCAAAGCACCGATGAAGCCTTCCTCTGGATCCATCCAACTTGAGCCATGAAGACAACCTATCTAAAATATTGAAGGAGATGTTATAAGGATGGTGAACAATTTTGCAAAGGAAATACGAGTTTCCATATAGAATAGGAGTGCAGTAGGCACGGAAAAATCAGACTCGATTTGGGAGAAAAATGGGTATAATTTTGATAACCCTTCTCTTATATCTTTTAGGCCTACCCAAGGTGTGTATAAATACCACCTAAAATTACTTAATTCAGTTGTGCTAGTCTCTCGGTAAAACCCACGAACCCCATCTAGAAAATAACACAATATTTTATGTTTTCATATTTAAAAAGGTATACACGGGTATGCAGTTATAGAACCCGCATATGTACGTGATTTTGAATGGGCAGGGACACGTATGGAATTTGAAATATTGTTTTTTAATAAAGGACCAAGTCGGCATGTGAAAAGGCTTCCCAAGTCCATACAAGAGAATCAAGTGTACAAGAGTGCCAAATGATGCTATAACACACATAATCACAAATGTCATAAAAATGGAATTTGAAGTTACTTTCCCACAAAATAGGGACATAATTTTTAATATGAAGTCATTGATGAAGTGGGTAATTCCATTAATGAAAGGAAACAAAACAAAAGAAATTATAATATCCATAGTATACGTTGACACAAAAAACATTTATTCATATCCTAGAGGAGATAGAATGGATAACTTTAGGGTATCTGTTAAATTTTGAGAAAAAATATCAACCCAATTGAAATTATTTGAATCATTGAGTAGAGTGTGCATTAAATCCATCCATTACTACTTGCAATGCTCAGTTATCCAGGTGGATATTGGTGGCCACCCGCCTATTCCACCTAGATCCCCCAGTTAGTTTCTTATGTTTCCTTAATTATAGCATAGTTTACTATTTTTGGTAGTTGTTCGGGTCTTGAGGCCCTAAACGAAATTTTTCTGGCATAATTACTCTAGTGATTGCTATGGAAATAGAACCAGAAGCTACATTCCTCGGAAAGATCTTTCCAACGAGGTATCATACGCGTCAAATAGAGATAATATGACCAAGTTACAACCCCGGGAAGTTAGCTACCCAACTAACCCCAACGGGGCCCATAAACTCTTGGTGTTACATCTCCTCAAGTTAGGGTTTTGGTTTTTTAGGGTTTTCCCTTATTTTTCTATAACAAAAAGGCCCTTAAGCCTCATTATAACTCAATTCAGAGGCATGTAACAATGACATCTCTTCTCAAAGATAAGATACCATCACCCAAGCTATCTTATTTCCATTCTGTTTGTAAGCATAGTTCAGTATTTTTCTATTAATGAAATGAAGTGTTTTTCTGTTACATCTTTGTGTTTATGATTATATCTGTAATTTGTTGCATTCCTGTTTAAGTTTGGATCAGTGTTATTAGAGCAGTCTGCTCTTTCTTTGTTTTTCTTTGCATGTCCCCAAGGAGGTCAGGGTATAAGGAGTTAGGGCTCGATCTGGTTGAACCATTGTAGGATCAACCTCATAAAACCCAATGACCTCCCATGGAGGAAGAAAATAAAGACAAGGGGGTAGGATATCCTTTCAAAATGTTTCTCGAGGAAGCCCTCGAGCAACACAGGGATGTGACGATGGATAACTTTGCCCAAATCCTTCGAAAACTACCAAAAGGTGATGCATCTTCATACAGCAGCCACTCTGGAGGCACCAATCCTTTTAAGGTACAAGTTAACTTCGATATTCCCATATTCGGAGGCCTGATAGATGCAGATGTTGTAGATAAATGGTTAAATCTATTGGAAGGATATTTTTCAGTTCATGACTTTTCCAATCAGGAAAAGATTACGTTTTCACTCCTCAAAGCTGCACCACAGGTCAAGCACTAGTGGGAAACCTACTGTGAACAAAAGGAAGAGAGTGAACCCTCACTGTTTTCAGCTGCACCCGCTTGGAATTATTTCTGAGACACCAGCTAGGAATAGTATTACCTTGTTAGGAGCTATGAAGATAAATACATAAAGTGGACCACGCTACGGCAGGGAAGGGACCAAGATGTGCCAGAGTTCACAAATATTTTCCATTCCCTTCACACAAAGCTAGGTATCAAGGATATTGGTTGGAATTCATTGCTCAAGTTCTGCAAATGTCTACAAAAGTACATCCAAGACGAGATGGATTTTCTAGACATTTCCTTGCTCGACACGACGTATCGATACGTTGTAAAGATTGAAAAGAATTTTAAACAAAATAAGTGGGACTTTGGATCTGTGAATCCAAAGAAAGGAAAAGGTGCCCACAACCTACAAAACAAGGGACCATGCCAAGGTGGGGCTAACCAGGACAACCTGCTGAATCCGCAAGAAAATAAAAACACCATGAAGACGAAGAAGGACATGAGAAAATGGTGTGAGTTCCATAAGATCTCCACTCACAATACAAGTGAGTGTCGAGCTAAGCAATCACTGGTGGCCAAGTTGAAGGCTTCCGAATCAAACGTAGGTTCTGACTTTGAACTAGAACCCGATAAGGGGACTGACAAAGGGAAGTAGATCATTGATGCAGAGTCTAGTGCCACCATGGCCACCACAAAGATCCAGAAAATTGAGCCTAAAGATATAGAGGAGGGGGAACGCCTCTTCCACTCACAAATGTGGGTGAAGGGTTCTCTGTTGCAATTCATAGTCGACATTGGGAGCCAGAAGAACCTCATTTCAACAGAATTCATGAAGCAGTTGGGCCTAAAGACTACAACACATCCACATCCATACACCATCGGGTGGCTTCACCAAGGAAAATATCTTCATGTTAGCCAGCAGTGTCGTCTTCCCTACAACATCAAGCCCTTCACAGATGAGGTACTGTGTGATGTTTCTCCTCTTGAAGTTTTTGGTGTTTTCTTAGAACAACCATACTTATGGAAGTGACATGATGTATATGAGCCTAGACGTCGCTCTGTGATTATTACTTTGGCTAATAAGTTGTATAGGATACTGACCATAGCCCTGCCTACCACCATCTCTTTGATCACTACAAAGAAATGTAGTAAGATCATTTCCCATACCAGGAAATTTTTTTTCCTTATGATTCACCCCCAAGGCAAGAAGAAGGTTGTGGCCACGGCTTCCAAGCAGGGCTCCTCTGCACACCAGCAGCAGATGGACAAGGTCGTGGAGGAGTACAGGGACATTTTTGCCTTACCCACAGAGCTACATTTGCACTGTCAGGTCAAGCACTCCATCGATCTGACCCCGGGCACGTCGCTGCCCAATGGGCCAATTTATTAACTCTCTGTTATGGAGAATGATGAGATCAAGAGGCAGATTCAGAAACTACTGCAGAAAGGGCACATCAGGCCAAGCTCATCACCCTGTGGGAGCCTGATTGTATTGGTACAAAAGAAGGATGGGACCTGGAGGCTTTATATTGACCATCAGGCGTTGAACAAGATCACTATTCGGAATAGTACCCAATCCCGCAGATTGATGAACTTCTGGACCAGCTCAAGGGGGCCAAATATTTCAGCAATATTGACTTGAAGTCAGGTTATCACTAGGTGCCTATCAAACCCTTTGATGTATGGAAGACTGCATTCAAATCCAAGGAGGGCCTTTCTGAATGGTTTATCATGGTGTACAGATTGACGAACGCCCCTGCAACCTTCATGAGGTTGATGGATGACATCTTGTGGCCCTTCACTAATGCATTCATGTGTTAGAAAATTATATATTACAGAGAGAGAAATGGAACACATAAAATATATTGCAGAAATATAAACATAGAAAAAACATAAAACAAGAGAGACACAAATATACATGGTTCACCCAATTTGGGCTATGTCCATGGGAAACAACCAATCCTTCCTTTTATATTATCCAGCAAACTGAAGAGATACAACCTACAACAGATCCTTTGTAACTCCCTCTTCGCTTTCACACAATCTCCTCTCCCTTTCTCACTCAGAATACATATCTACATAGACACAATACAATTCCCTCATATATAGCGAGGGGTGGCCTTCTAGGGAAAAAAACACTAAATTAAACATAATTTCTACCGTCAGATCTCCCCATAATGCATGGCCCAGATTGACTACGAAATCACAACATTTCACAAGGAAATTTTACATCTATTTTTAGCTTCGGGGGTGCTACCCCCGATCCCCTGCCAAGGGTGGGGGCTCCTAAAGATCGTTATCTCCCCCCTGTACCCCCCTTGCAACGCAAATATTACGGGCGGTGTTTCCGCCACATTAAAAACTGGGTTCCAATGCGATGATACCTCTGAATAAATAAGATAATCAGCCTCCACACCCAACAATCTCCCACTTGGAGACTGATTATAGCAACTCCACCGTTGCTTCAATTTTTGCACAATGACTCCACTTTGGACCTAGTTGTTTCTCATATTCTTCATCATACTTGAAGACCAATTGAAACTGAGTAGAATCTCAGTTTCTACCTAGTTACAACTTTTGTTAACATATCTGCAGGATTCTGGCTAGTGTTTATCTTTTCCAGCTTCAACTGTCCATCTTCCAACACTGACTGTATGAAATGGTACTTGAGCTATATATGTTTAGTCTTGGAATGAAATGCAAAGTTATTTGCAAGATGTATGGCACTCTGGGTGTCACTATATAACCTGCCCAACTCCTGCTTCTTACCTAGTTCATCTAGAAACTTTTGTAACCAAATCATTTCTTTACTAGCCTCTGTAGCAGCTACATACTCTACTTCCATTTTTCAGAGTGCAACAACACTTTGTAGTTTTGAAACCCAACTGACAATTGTTCCACCTACAGTAAACACATACCCTGTTGTGCTGCCCCTGTTATCTCTATCACCCACCATATCTACATCAACATATCCCTATAGAGAAATGTTTGAACCACCAAAGAATAATGCTTGATTTGTGGTACCTCTAAAATACCTGAGAATCCACTTCACCGCCATCCAATGTTCTTTTCCTCGATTGTTCATGTACCTGCTTACAACTCTCACTGCATGTGCAATATCAGGCCTTGTGTAGACCATTGCATACATTAAGATTCCAACTGCTGATGCATATGGAACTTTAGACATATAAGCCATTTATTCCTGAGTCTTGGGACACACCTCCTTACTTAGTTTGAAATGGCTAGCCAAAGGTATACTAACTGGTTTTTCATTTTGCATATTAAATCTTTTCAACACCTTTTCTATGTACTCACTTTGAGACAATGTTAATTTTCGATTCTTCATGTCTCTAGTTCACCAATTTTATTTTGAGCACATTTATTTCCTGCATGTTAGAACCTGCAACAAGCATGTCATCTACATACAATAACAATATAATATAGTTGCCATCATTTTTCCTTTTAAGATAAACACAATGATCAGAGTGACATCTAGTATAACCTTGTTCAGACATAAACCTGTCAAATTTTAGATACCACTACCTTGGAGCCTGTTTTAAGCCATACAAGCTCTTCTTCAACTTGCACACTAGTTTCTCCTTCCCTTTTACCTCATATCCTTGTGGCTGCTGCATATATATATCTTACTCCAAATTCCCATGGAGAAAGGTTGTCTTTACATCTAACTACTCAAGATGAAAATCTTCTGCTGCTACTAGACTTAAAATAGTTCTGATTGAAGCCATTTTAACAACAGGAGAAAATATCTCATCAAAATATATACCCTTTTTCTGTGAAAACCCCTTCACCACAAGTCTAGCTTTATACTTTTTTTTGCCTCCATCTTTTTCCTTCAACCTGTAGACCCATTTATTCTGTAATGTTGTTTTACTTGTAGGCAACCTGACTAAGTCCCAAGTCTGGTTATGTGCTAATGAGTTCATCTCTCCTTTCATGGCTTGCTTCCACTTCTTCATGGTTTCTACCTGCACTGCTTCTTCATAACGTTCTGGTTCACTAGAATCAGTCAACAATACATAATATAATGAAGGAGAGTATCGTTTAGGGGTCTACTTATCCTGGTAGATCTTATAACACCACTTTCAGGTGTTTGAGGTGCTTGTTGTTGTTCTGGTTGTTGATCATTATGATTTTCAGGCACCATCACTTTTTCTATGATCTCAGCAAGGACTATGTATTCTCTGTTTTCTTTTCCTGCGGTTGATCCTTATACAAAACCTGTTCATTGAATATGACATCTATACCTCTAATGGTTTTGTGTTTTTCATAATCATAAAAGCGATAACCAAAATCATTAACATCATATCCAATAAAGGTACATTTCTTTGATTTTGCCTCAAGCTTTGTTCTATTTTCTTTATTAATGTGGACAAAGGTTTCACAACCAAAAGTCTTTAAAAATGAGTAGTTTACCTTTTTACCTGTCCATGCCTCCTCTGAATTACCACCATCCAAGGAACTTGAAGGCCCTTTGTTTATTAGATAAACAACAATATCTACAACATCTGCCCAAAATTGTAACGACAATCCTGCATGCAATCTCATGCACCTTGCACGCTCCATGATTGTCCTGTTCATCCTTTCTAACACACCATTTTCTTGTGGTGTTCCTAGAACTGTCTTCTCTCTATGAAATTCATTCTCTGAACAGTATCTATCAAACTCTTTGCTGCAATATTCACCTCCATTGTCTGATTTGATACACTTCAACCTTTTTCCTGTCTCATTTTCAACCAAGGTTTCCATTTCTTGAAAGTATCAAATACATAAGATTTATTGTGAATACAATAAATCCAAGTTTTTCTGGTTGTGTCATCAATAAAAGTAACATAATAACAAGAGCCACCGAGAGATGATACCTGAGAAGGTCCCCATACATCTGTATGCACAAGCTCTAATTTTTCGCTTTTCATTTCTATCCCAAATCTAAGGAATCTTACTCTCTTCTGTTTCCCATAAACACAATTCTCATAGAATTTTAAATCAACATGCTTCAAACCTGGCAACATATTTCTTGAGTGAAGAATCTGCATCCCCTTCTCACTCATGTGCCCAAGCCTATGATGCCACAATTTCATATCTTCTCCTGTAGAGGTTAAAGCATTAACAGAATTAGAAATACCATTGCATAAATACAATGTCCCAACCTTTTCTCCTTTTGATATTACCAGGGATCCTTTAGTGACCTTCCAGGTTTTATCTGTAAAAGTAGTCACACAACCTTCACCTCCCAACTGCCCTATTGAAATTAGATTTTTCTTCAGATTTGGAACATGCCTTACCTCCTTCAATATCCATTGATTTCCATTCCGTTGTTCTATGAAAATTGTACCAATTCCAATGATTTTACAGGGTTTACCATCACCCAATCGAACCTGTCCAAAATCTCCTTGAACATAGTCATGAAAATGTTTCCTATCAGGTGTGGCATGGAATGAGGCCCCTAAATCTACCAACCAGACCTCAATAATATTTTCTAATGAAAGAATCAAAGCATCTTGCAACACATCACCTATCAAATTCGCTTCTTGATTGTTTTCTTGTTGCGCATATCCTTATTTTCCCTTCCGAGACTTACAATCTTGCTTCAGGTGTCCTCTCTTCCCACATTTTTAGCACACTATCCCCGATCTGGACTTGGATCTGCTTTTCCTTGACTTACTGCAATATCCTGGGCTCTTTCCTCTTTCCATTTTTCTTCCCCTAGTATCTGCAGTCAAAGCATTACCTGATGTCTCACCAGAGCTTTTACGTCACATTTCCTCGCTAAGGATTGCACCAACAACATCATCAAAATTTAACGTACTAGTCCATAGATAGAGTTACTAATGGCCATAACTAAACCATTCCAATTTCCTGGCAATGAGCATAGAAATAACAAAGACCTAACTTCATCATCAAAATTTACCCCTACAGAACTTAACTGTCTGGTAATTGTATTAAATTCATTTAAATGATCAGCAATAGATCCACTTTCTGACATCTTCATATTAAATAAAAGCTTCATAAGAAATACCTTATTTGAGGCCGAGGGTTTTACATATAGTTTGGCCAATGCGAACATTAAACCATCTGTTTTCGTTTCCTTTGAAATATTAAAGGCTACCGATGCCGCTAGGCACAACCATATTGTTCCAAGTGCCTTTCTCTCAAGAATATCCCATTCTATGTTCATCATACTCGTCGGCTTCTTTGTCTTTCCGCTCAATGGTTGGTACAAATAATCTTCCATCTACATCTTCCATAGATGGTAGTTTTGGCCATTAAATTTTTCGACCCTAAACCTACCATCTTCCACCATTGCTCCCACTCGAACCAGGAATCCTTCTCTCCTGTGAGTTTATTAGCAAAATAAAACTGGATCTGATATCAGTTGTTAGAAAATTATATATTACAGAGCAATGGAACACATAAAATATATTGCAAAAATATAAACACAGAAAACACATAAAACAAGAGAGACATAGATATACGTGGTTCACCCAATTTAGGCTACGTCCATGGGAAAGAGCCAGTCCTTCCTTTTATATTATCCACCAAACTGAAGAGATACAACCTACAACAGATCTTTTCTAATTCCCTCTTCACTCTCACACAATCTCCTCTCTCTTTCTCACTTAGAATACAGATCTACATAGACGCAATACAATTCCCTCATATATAGCAAGGGGTTTCCTTCTAGGGAAAAAACCATAAATTCAACATAACTTCTACCGTCATATCTCCGCCTAATGAATGACCCAGATTGACTACGAAATTACAACATTTTATAAGGCAATTTTACATCTATTTTTAGCTTCAGGGGCGCCGCCCCCTGGACCCCCCTTGCAACGCAAATATTACGAGCGGCATTATCGCCACACTACGAACTGGGGTCCAATGCAGTGAGACCTTTGAATAAAGAAGATAATCAGACTCCACACCCAACATCGTGGTGGTGTATTTAGATGACATCTTGATCTTTAGCAAGAGTTGGGAAGAGCACCTCCACCATATTTGACAGGTCCTTCAAATCTTTCGACAACACAAGCTGTGTACTAACTTGGAGAAATGCACCTTTGGTCTGACCCATGTTCAATATCTGGGGTACATCATTGATGAGCAGGGTGTACATGTGGACCCATCCAAGATATAAGTCATTTGGGATTGGCCAGCCCCAACCACTCTAACAAAGCTCTGCAGCTTTTTGTGTCTTGCCAATTTCTACTGTAGGTTCATGTTGGCGTTATTTCATATCACTTGGCCTTTAAGTCAAGTCACCAAGGGCGGAGCGAAAGAAAATTTCCTTTGGTCAGAAACCCAACAACGAGCATTCTCTGATTTGAATAATCACCTTTTTTCTGCACCGGTGCTCACATTATCAGACTTGCAACAAACATTTGAGATTGAGATAGATGCCTCTGACTATGCTATTGGTGCAGTTCTTACTCAATATGGGCATCCAATGGCTTACCACAGTGAGACACTTTCAGACATAGTCCGAAAGTACCCCACTTACAATAAAGAAATGTATTCCATTATGCAGGCCTTCCGTCAATGGAAGCATTACATTCTTGGGAAGGAAATGGTCATTCACATAGACCACCAACCTCTACAATTCATAAATACACAAGAGAAGTTGCAGAACATTCACCATCAGAAGTGGCCCACCTATCTGCAACAGTTCCATTTGAACATTAAGTATAAGAAGGGAAGCACCAATAATGTCGTTGATTGCCTCAGCAGACCACCAATCATGGCACAATTCATTGTGCTCAACTCCTGTGGGCACGAGACAATGGGGTGGCCACATCTTTGCAAGAGCAATCCAGAATTTGGCAACATATCCTAGACACTCCTGGAAGGGAAGAAAGTTCCAAATTTTCACCTTCAGGATGCACTGTTATGCCACTTGGGACACATATGTGTTCCTTCAAGTGAGCGTGCCAAGATTATTTGGGAGGTGCACTACAGTTGGGTTGCTAGACATTTTGGAGTAGAGAAAATAGTGGCGGTATTGCAGAAGTATTTTTATTGGCCAAAACTTCGTCAAGATGTTGGGAAGTACATTAGATCCCACACCACTTGCGCCATTTCCAAACGAACCATCATGAAGCAAGGCCTGTATACTCCTCTACCTACTCCTAGTTGACCTTGGGAATCTGTCTCTACTAAGCATGACAACTATTTTGTTTTCATGGTCGTCGACAGATTCCATAAGATGGCCATCATGGCGGCCTGGAAGAAGAGTATCACAACATAGGCCATTGCTAAGCTCTTCTTTGAGTAGGTGTGGGTACACTTTGGGATCCCACAATCCATTATCCCAGATCGGGATAGTAGATTCTTGAGTGCATTTTGGTCAAGTCTCTGGTTGATGCTGGATACAAAACTCACTAATTCCACAACTTTCCATCCCAAAACTGATGGCCAAACAAAGGTTGTCAACAGGATGATTGTACAAATTCTATGCATGTACAACTCGAAGCATCCATGCACATGGGATGAAAGTCTCCCCTATGTCCAACTCAACTACAACAGAGATCTCCACAGCTCAATAGACCACAGTCCCTTTCAGGTAGGGCTGGGATTTCAGCCATTATGCCCCACTGATGTGGCCATACCACTTGCAGCCACTCAGGTAGATTCGGCTCATGTGCAGTCTGAAGCTGAAAGGGCTAAAAAATTCATTGAGCGCATCAAAAACATCTGCCAATAGGTCCATGATATATTGGACAGATAAAGTGCTAAGTACGAGTAGCGCCATGATCAACATCTATTATCGCACAAGTTCCAGGTGGGCAACAAAGTTTGGCTTCATTTGCAGAAAGAGCGCCTTGCTGGACCCCACCGCAAGCTTTGCCTGCTCCGATATGGGACATACACCATCACCAAGGCCATCGATGACAATGCCTTCGAGCTTAGCATCCCATCGTTCCTTGGTCTGCACCTAGTGTTCAATGTAGATCGCCTTCTGCCATATTTCCCACCATTGTTGGACACATCTAACGTTGTAGAACAATTCACACCAACATAGCTCAACTTGTACTGCATGGAACAAGCTAGAACTGATCAAATCATGGACACATATATCAAGAACACTCAGTAATAGAGGATATAACTATATCGAGTTGTCAAATTAGGTCGACTTCGTCACCAAGGCAAGTGGTTCACCAAGGACCAGGTTCAATAGAAATTTCCTCACCTTATGGAGGCTCTACACGCAATGAGGACCATTGCTTCCTAAAGGGAGAGGAATGATCTAGGCATATATTGGCGGCAACCCACCTATTCCACCTAGACCCCCCAGTCAGTTTCATCTGTTTCCTTAATTATAGCATAGTTTACTATTTTTGGTAGTTTTTCAGGTCTTGAACTTCTGGAGCCGTTTTGAGGCCCTAAACGACATTTTTTTGGCAAAATTTCTTTGCTAATTTTCAAGGAAATCATGTCAGCAGTTGTATTGCTCAAAAATATCTTTCCAACGAGGTATCATACCTGTCAAATGGAGATAATATGACCAAGTTACGACCTTGGGAAGTTGGTTGCCCAACTAACCCCAACGGGGCCCATAAACTCTTGGTGTTACATCTCATCGGGTTAGGGTTTTGGTTTTTTAGGGTTTTCCCTTATTGTTCAATAATAAAAAGGTCCTTGAGCCTCATTGTAACTCAGTTCAGAGCCATGTAGCCGCAACATCTCTTCTCAGAGTTAATCTACCATCTCCCGAGCTATCTTATTTCCATTCTATTTGTAAGCATAGTTCAATATTTTTATATTAATGAAATGAAGTGTTTTTCTGATGTATCTCTGTGTTTATGATTATATCTGTAAGTTGTTGTGTTCTTGCTTAAGTTCGGATCACTCAGGATATTTCTCTCCATATAATCGGGACATTATTTTGATGATAGACTTAATGGGTCTTTTGAAAATGGCAACAAGATATTATTTTGATGACTTAAGTTTTAACCCTTCTCTATCTTATTATAACTAATCTTAAACAACTTTACCATAATTCCTTTCACAGTTCTTGAATATTGTGTTGTTGAAATTATCCAGAAACTAAGTGGTTAAGAAAACTTCTAGAGGACTAAGCTTGTAAATTGTTGAAACTATTTCTAGTTTACAAGAGGCTATAACATTTTTATTGCAGCCTACTATAGTGCAGGTAGAAATATGCACATGTCCCATAACCCATGCAATCATGTCATAGTAAGGAATTTTTTTGGCTCTTACAACAACTGTGTGTAGTTTTATAGCACTGATTTTTTCAAACTAAGTGTTTTTCTCCATACTCGAAGTTTCATAATTTAACCAACTTCTATCCTCAAAGAAATTATAAATTTCTTCCCACTTCTTGATACCTATTATCTGAGTTTTGAAGGTGGTGTCGGAAATTAGAGTTGGGTTGGGATTGTAATCTTTTGGTTTTATATTTTCTACTCCCTTTAGTTGTTCCTTAATATGTTCGATAGCCTATTTTGACATGGTATGTTTGCCTTTCTTACCCATCTTATGTCCTGAAAAGCAATTAAAAACAATATCGAATTTACTAATGGAATTCTCTATGGGAGTTCATGTTTACTGGAAATTAGAAGCCTTAGAGTGAATTTGAACTTATTTCTTTGTAATCATAGAGAAGTTTCAGACAAGCTGTGTAAGCTAGGTGTGAAGAATAGATTGTAAAATAGAAAGCGAAAATGAGGAAACTTTCTAAATTTTGTTTAAACCCTCATGATGAGAAAAAATAAATTCCCATGAAAGTGTTAATTCTTCATTAAATTGATGAGACATTTCAACTTCTTTCATACAAAAATTGAGGTGAGGTTATATGTTTAAATGTCGTGGAAGGTTTTATTTAAACATAAGCAATTAAAATTTGTGACTTAATTTAAATAAACCAAAAGAAAACTAAAAGAAAAATGATGCTTGGCACGCAAACCAATAAATAAAATATTGTATTCATAGTCACAGTGGAAGATAGTCAGGTAGTCAAAAGATAGCATGATATTCTATATAACTTTGTGGTATGGGTGACCTTGACCCTGACATGCAACAAAGTCAGGGTAAGGCATATGTCAAGAGTCGAGAGGTTGGGTATGAAGAATTTTCTTTTTATTATGTTTGAGTATGAATTCCAACCCCACTATAGTAGGAAGTTGGAAGGTCGAGAATAAGAGTTTTATTTTTACAAAGTACATAGATCTGACCTTCGACTTTAATATTTTATATTATTTTTTATTGACTTTTTATGTTATTATTTTTTATATTTTGTGAAAAAAATAAGTATTTATAAATATCAAGGGTCATTTTTAAATAAGTTTTTTTTTTTTTTTTTTTTTTTAATAAGGTCCTTATTATTTTATTTCTTTTATACAAATAATAATAAAAAAGAGGTTCCCTTGATCGGGATGCAACACAAGGAAACAAGAGGGATCAGGGAGGAAGAGGCCAAGTGTGCGAAAGGATAGATGAGGGAAATGGAGTAAGAGGACGGGGGCAAAGGCAAGTGGACGGGCAGAGAAGAGAAGGAACAACCATTGAGAGAATGAGGGTGGAGACGGATAAGCATGACAGCGAAGATGGAAGGGAGATCAACAGGAGGGCGGACAGAAGGACACCAACAAGTGGTAGGGTGAGGGCAGTGAGCATACGGCAAGAGCAGCCGAGAGTAAGCGAGGATTAATGCGAGGAGGTGGTAGCTAGGATAGAGGGTCATCATTCTGAGGTGACGACGTAGGGATTAGTGCAGGGAATGGTGATAGACAAGTGGTGGAAAATGGAAACGACAAGAAGGGGAGGGGAATAAACGATAAGGGAGATCAGGTCATAGACAGATGCATGTAGAAGAAGGAGATGAGAGATGGAGAGAGGAAAGGTGGTCGAAGAACGACACTGCAACTTGCGGACAGAAGCAAAACCAGCCCTGAAAGTTGGTATGTTTATCCTGTGGCCCTTAGCTTTGTAAGGCATAGGATGAATCTCTGCAGTAATATAGGAAATTTGACAAGGAAAAGGTATGAGTCTGGAAAGGAGGTACCTAGGAACTCCTGTGACCCTGGTTGGCCAAAAACAGTAGAAAGGGAAATGAAAGTTCAGGGTAGTAAGCTAAGGAGGGAGGGAATAGAACCCAGGATGGGAAAGGTTTCCACCAAGGCAAATGCTCGAAACAAAATAAGGAAGAGTGAGACTATAATCATCCTTTTTGGAAACTCTGAGAGAAAACCATAAGGTAACAAAGAAAAACGTCAAAGAGCAAGTAGAACTGAGAAAAAAGAGAACTAAGGAAACAAAAGTCATCTAGGGGAGGAAAAATATAGGGTCAGCATTCTGAGGGAGAACATACCCAAACCCGAGAGACCCTGTGAAGTGAGGAACAACAAACCAACCTTCCCTGGTGACGAAACCATGCAGACGCCCTGGACAGGCGGTTTGCGTGACGTTTGTTGCTGTGAGGGAAAAAATTCAAGAGAAATAAGAAAGGAAAGAACCCATAACTTTGAGAGGACTAGTGAAATTCCAAAAGAAATCTCGAAGAATACTAATTCTGGCACTGGAAGGGATAACAAAAAGGACACAGGTAAATGGGAAATTGTTTTGTTTTATTATTATCAAACTGATAATCGTAATGGCTATGTGATAGGTCTCACCTCACACCACGCCCAACACAGTGAGGAAGACAGAGAACAAAAAGAAGCAGACAACAACAGGCAGGCAGGTTGTAACATGGCGACTAGGAGGGGCAAGCGAGACAAAAAGATGGCAGAAGGAACAAGCAACTCAAACAAAGGAAAAGAGGGAGAAAGTTAGGCTGTGAACACATGAAAACCCTCATTGATGCCTACATGGCAGGGAACCCTTCGGACATCAGAGCCCAAATTGTTGGATGGGAGCGAGAACTAAACGACAATATAAAGAACCAAGACATCCCCATGGAGGAGTGGGAAAGTATGGTTCCTGATCCAGGGAATTCTCGAGGCTATCACTCCCTCTTCAAACAAAAAATCCAACAATATTGGGTCATGAAGAACGTGGTGGCATGGGCCATGACCCTTAATCGGGAACAAGCAACTAGCAGTGGAACAGAGGCAAAGGAGAACGCTAAGGAAAAGGATCCTATTAGGGAAGAACTCCTTAGGGAAATTGCAATAGTCCAGATACAGACTGACAAAAACAACTTGGCCTTGGGAAGAATTGAGCAAACACTACAAGACATGAAGAGGAGCGAGATGCTTGGCTCTAGTGCCAAAGCGCCATCCCCAGTAATATCCTCGAATGAGGATTGAAGAAGAGGTCGAATACATTTCTGCTAAAATTTTGATGAAAAGCTTTTACTTGTTTAATTTGAACAGTAGTATAGACAGTAAAGACAATGTCACTAGATGGGTAGAGAAATACCTTTTCAAATTTTGGACAAGTTTTAATGTAGACGGGTGGCTATCTGGTTTCGTACGGGCAGGTAAGCGACCTGGAGAAAATAGAAGTTTTGATTTTGAAAAGCTAATATAAATAGAGGAAGCACCACCAAGTTTACAAAAAAAAAGAAAAGAGGTTACGTTTCTTTCTTTCTTTCTTTCGCAGATAGGCATATATATTTCAACTTTGGGTGGATGAGGACTTGCGGAATTTATTTTTTGTTTATCAAGGGCCATGATCAATTGTTCTCTCAATATTTTTGATCTAATAACTTAAGCTACGACTGTGATGAGAGGGAATGAAAATAGGCATGGAAACATGGTGTCCAAGTTTGTCGATGCTTCTCAGCAATGGCAATGTGGAAGTAGAGGTAATGGAGAAGGAAATGGAAATGATTAAGGGTGTGCGATCATTCTTGCTTCCTGATACATGGATGTAGTGGGGTATTGAGTCACTTTGAGCATGTTGGTGTTGAAAACATGAACTCTATGGTTTTTCTCGGCTCAGTCTGAGTATGTTTTGTCGACATTTTTTTCAATTATTGGGGTTTGTTGGTCATGTCAGATCGAGGTGTTATTTTTTACTATTCCTTTAGTTTTAGTGTGTCGTCTCTGGGAGGTTTGTGTCATACTGAGTAAGAGAATGAAAACATGTATGTTTTGATATTGATTTTTTTGTGAATTATTTGTAATAATAAACATTGAACAATGAATTATTTATTTCCTTCTCAATCGAAATAACCTTGTGATTGTAAATTTTCTAATCGCTTTAGCCATTCCTTAATTTTTCAAACAACCTGCTCTGATGTGATAGACTTATCTTTGTTTCCCATCTTATGCCTTTAAAAAAAATTAAGATTTGTTAAACAAATATGAAATTCAATAACTTGATTCTTTAGAAGATTACTTGTTTACCTTGTATTACAAACATTAGAGTGAAATTGAAGTTATTTATTTGTAATCATAAATAAGTTTCAGAGAAGTAGTTTAAGGAGGGTGCCAAGAAGGCCCTTGGGACCAGGAATAATATATTCACATGATAGGTATTATTTTTTCATAAAAGTCAAATTTTATTTTTCATAGGCATTAAAAATGGAGGTGAGGTCGGATGATTAAAGGTAACAGTACGTTTAATTGAAATATAACCAATTACAATTTATGAATTATTTGAAAACAAAAACAAAATAAAAGTAAAACAAATTTATGCTCGGTGTGAAAATTAATAGAAATAATATCTTATTCCTAGTCGGAGTTGAATCCAATCAGGTATTGACAAGCTGACATGATATTACATACAACTTAGTTGCAGGGATGGCCCTGAATCCAACCTACAACGTACTCGGGGTAAGATGATTATCGGGAGTTGGAAGTTTGAGTGTCAACAAAGTCAGGAGTCGGAAGGTCAAGTGTAAATAAATGTTTTTTTTTGGAGGAGAGGGAAAGAACGAAATAGTTGTGAAGGGAGGCAAAGGAGCTCCTTTGAGATCTTGTCACCCTAAGGAATGCATAAAATAGAAAAAAAACCATAGTATGGTGGCATAATGAAAATCACCTTTAAATAATGCAAAATAAAATTTAACCACGTAGCATAATGGGAACCCCTAGAAATTAAAAAAAAAAAAATGTTTACGGTCGAAGAAGCATCCTGATTTTTTACCTCTAACACTTGAGAAAACATTATTGGCTCCTTCAGGTGATATTCTTGACATGGTGTATAATTATGGTCCTTAAAGGTGAGGGTGGTGGAAAGAATCCTGCAAGACACACTTAATTTATTGGGGACCGTAAGAAATGTGAGAGAAATCAAACACAAGAACGAAAGTTAGAGATAAGTAGAGGGTTACTTTGCATTAGCTATTCTTAGAGAAGAAGTAGAGTGATGAACATGATTCTAGAAGCATAGTTGTTAATTTGGTTCTGGAGAAAAGGGGAAAGGCAAACCGTAACGGAGGTTGGGAACGAAGCTTCAGTGAAACCCTAATAGCTTCAATGAATACCTAAAATAAAAACAAATGAAAACCTCAAAACATAATGCAAACCCATTTTAATGAATAATGACAAAAATATTTTTACGGTCTTCAAGCGTTATACTTCAACTAGTGGAGGATTTCGCCGCAAAACGGTCACGATGGCAGAAATAATCATGTAAGACAACTGTAATTTAACGTTGATCATAGTGAATCTGAAGGAAAAGTAAGACAAGAGTGAAAGTTAGAGTTAGGCAGAGGGCTTCCTTGCCTTCAATATTGTCGGACTCAGACGAGACCCATGAACATAGTTCTAGTAGTGTCAATGTTAATCTGGTTGTGGAGCTTAGGGGAAGAACCAAACCCTCTTGTAGGTCGGAAACCTAGCTCACCTCCACAAGAAAAAGAGTTGAAAATGAATGAGTGAATAATCCTAAAATACAACTGAAATTGAGTGCAAAGCATAGTGTATCTAAAATAAATGTAAGACAAGAATGAAAGTTATATTTAGGTAGAGGGTTGTGTTTCCTGTGCTATTGTTAGATAGAGACCAGAGCCATGAACATGATTCTGGTAGCATCCTTGTGAATATCGTTGTGGAGCAGAGGGAAGAACCAAATCTTGCCGCATGTGGAAAACCTAGCTTGGCTCCATGAGAAAAAGAGTTAACAATGATGAGTCTGAGTTGGTTACCATAGCAATAAGCAGGCAGAAACCATGGCAAGGGTTTAGATCACTAGATGAAAATTTGATTGAACTTGCAATTTAACATGAAATGTAAATTTGTCTTCTAACATTTGACATTTTTCATAAAAATGTTCTTTTTTAAAAATCGTTTTTCCCCACTAATCTTAATTTTTCAAGAAATGTTAGTTGAAATAATGTTATTTAAAACAAAAGGTTTTTTTTTTTAAAATAATTTTAATTTTAATGTAATGTCATTTTTTTAATAATGCTTTTTTCTTTTAAAAAAAATTACGAAGCATATTTTTAGCATGTTTAATATCATAATTTGAATGTTCAATAAGATAAGTATTTTTAAACATTTTATCATTTATAATGTAAGATACAATATTTACTTTTCTTTCGGGGAAAGTTATTGATTTTTTCATGGATACAAGTGTTTCAAAGTTTCTGCCATTTAAGATTGTTGAGCTTATATTTAATTGGATTTCTTTACTGGTGCTGATAAAATTTCGGTTGGTTTGTAAAGAATGGAGTGTTCTATTGGAAAACCTAGTATTTATTATCCCTTGCAATCAATGTGCCAACAAAGGATTTGTATTTATTTATTTTCCAATTGATATCGAGCATAGTTTCTTTGTTGGATCTTACCTTAATGAAAAAGAACAAAAATCTCCATTGCTTTTGCCTTTTCTTCATTCTATATAGAGAATTCAATATATATTTGGATCGATGATTGTGTTCAATGCACCTGGAAGTTCTTTGCATTATAAGAATGATTTCATAGTAAACCATTTTACAAAGACATTTGTAAATCTTGGAGCTCTTAGCATTGGAGAGTGGGGATTCTTCTCTTTGTTTGAGAAATTTAGTCCACGAACATATGATTGGATTATTTTGAAACATGTGTGCAAAAACATGGAATCACATTTTTTATTTGCACAAGTTTAGACATGGTTTGGAGGAGGACGAAACCTCATTTTGGTGGTGTAGCAGCCCCAAGGGAGGCTATCTTTTCTAAAGGAAAAATTTTCTTTCTTTATTTAGACAAACATGTTGAGTATTACCCATCCTATGGTTACACTATCTATTGGGTTTTTCATTTGTTCCCATCATTGACATACAATGTATGTGATTATGATTGTATGGGAACCAATTGATTTTTCTTGTAAACAATGTTTCTACCCTTTTTTGGTCGCTTAAAGAGATAAACAATTTTGAATTTGGCCAAGATTCGAATGGACAAAGCTTAGAAAATTCTGAAGGTGACTGGGAGTTTAGATAGAGATTTATTGATACTATCTCAATGGATATAAATAGTAAATGCCTAGGCTACTTACCTTTTCGTGTAGTTGAAGGAAAAGTGCTTATGTTGGGATCTATGGAAGTGGCATGAAAGCTATATGATTTACATACTAGATTATGCACAACAACAATTTTTGACATTGTGTCCCTCAGAAAGATCTAGGTTCCATTTGCAATCAGTTGAAGGTTTTAATGATTTTATTTAAAATGGAAATTTTTTCTCATTTTTTCTAAATATAGATTCTATTACTGATATACCACTACTGCATATTGATATCATAATTCAGCCTTTGAGGCTTGAAGATGTTTTTTGATAGACATTGTTGCAGATGTCATGTTTGTTTAATCTTTCCAACCATATTTTGAGGTTTAATTTAATATGAATTTTGACTATTTACTGAGATTAGTTGCATTGAAATGTTATTTTATAGATTGAAAATGCACTTCAGTGTCAACTTTTGTTACATTTTTGTGGATTGTATAGAGTCTTTTTCTATTGCTTATATTGAATTACACAATTGATGGTTCTCTTTGTATTGCAATATTTGAAATAATGTTGATTTATATATCTTTTCGATTTGGGATTGTTACTATTTAAACTTATTTAGTATTGAAATTTAGTTGATGTATAAAGTTAGTGAGTATTAAGATTTGAACTTGTTCAAGATGTAAGATGAGATATAATATTGAAAATGAAAATTGGAAAATTGGAAAATAATTAAAATATGTTGTAGAAGTGATAAGTGAAGGAACAAGCAAGCGTACTTTGAAAAGACCTTGGTCTCCTAGTTCACGTGAAAAAGAGAACCAATATCACCACCAATGGTATCAAAAAAATAAGGATGCAATAAATGGACGTAGAAGAGGTGTGTATCAACAGAAGAAAAGAACTTCAATAAATCGACATAATGAAGTCGTAAATCATAAGTATGGTAACATGAGTAGTATCATGGGAAGAACATTTGCTTCAAATTTTCATTTTCGTGGATGTAGATGATGTTCAAATTTTTCCACTATACCAATTTTTCTAACAATAGTCTTCATTGGGAACATTGTGTTTACAAAGAGAGTGTTCATACAAGCGAGAAAAAACAATCCTCTACAAACAATGCAAGAAATGGAATATTTGAAGATGAGCAGAATGATGCCAATGAACAATTTGCAACATATAATTTATTTGGTGATAGTAATATGCATGCTAACATGGTTGAGAATTTGGAACATTCTATTGGTAATGTGGGGTGGCGAATTCCTTGAAACAACTATATAGTGAATATCATCAACCCTCCAAGATCAGTGTGCACTCAGTCTCTTGGAACATAACAGGTGCTTCAAGTAATTTTTTTATAGGATTTCGACATCTCAATGGAATATATTAATTGTTATATGTATTTTTTATTTCACTGCTTTATGCATAATAATGTTCCAAAGAGTATTGTTCTATAAATAGAGTCAGACTGAATACATTCTTTATTCATTTCTCAATTTGAACCTCAACCATTTAACTTCCAAACTTCAATAAATTGTGAGAACAATGAACTCTTTAACTGCAACTATGAAAAGTTAGGTGTTTCACACAAAGAAAATTTTGTTGAAATGTGTGTTTCCCTCGATGTTGAGAATCTCCTGTTTTTTTATGTTTTGAAAATATTTTTGATATTATTATTATTTGATAACATTTTGCTTACATAGATAGCCTTCATAGAAGTGGAAATAATGAGTGTTGCAGAAATGATGGAAGAGATGTAATAATGCAAAATAGGCACAATGATGCCATTCAACAATTAGCGGCATCATATGTTTTTGTTGACAGTAATATGATTGCTAGGATGGTTGAAAATTTGTGACATTCTGTTGGGAATGTGAGAACAAGCATTTCTCGGTGCAACTTTGTAGAAGATATTATTATTCTAGAGTCTATGCATACTTTGTCTCTTCGAACAAGACATGTGCTTCAAGTGGCTTTATTTTCATAGGATTTGTACATATCAATATATATTTTGTAATTACTTAATGCATATTTTATTTTATGTTTTTGTACAAAACAATATTTTAGTGAATAATGGTTGAGATATAAATTTGCAACTAAGGCAACCTTTATCAGTTCGATAACTTCAACTCAGAGGGTGTAATTCGCAAGAAAATGTATATGCTTTCTCGATTTAACTTACTTTTCACTTCAAAAGTTTAACTTGACATTTTTTATATGTTTCATTATAGCATTATGATTTATAATTTATGTAAGAAAAAAATCCCAACTACAACCAATATAGAAGAATGGTTCCCATCATTTTATGGAAACAAATGTTCAAGTCAATTCTCCAATTGGGGAAGTTGTTTCACATCATCCTCAATATGGATTGTTCTCTAGTAGAGAAAATGGAAGTGATCACCATAATTTTAGCAAATAGATGATTGAGGCGCATAAAATTCCAATGCAGGATTGATAACTTGTGTGTTGTGAAAACGTAGCAAGTGTGTAATGAAACTTATCCTAGTATACAAGTTGTGAGATGGCATGAAGGGGCCACCTGTAAAAGATGTGAGAGTGAGAAAAGTTATCACCGTTTCTCTCACTTTAACAACATGGATTGTAGTGAACAACCTATGGTTGTAAGAGTTTTAACACAAGTTGAATAAATTCTTATAGCATGAAAAGATTCGATATTTCAAGTGACACATGCTCGTGGTGGGCAGTAACAACATAGTGGGCATACAATTAGTTTTCCACAAGACATATCTTTCATTGCAAAGAAGCTTTCATGACGAGTAGAACAACTTCATTTTATGATTTTCAGAGGATGTGGTGTTCAATCCAAATATTATGAATGTTATGTGAAGATACAACATGTGATGGATGCATTGATTTAAAATATTAGCTGGATAAATATTATAGGGATGTTGAAATTGATATGGGTTGTGTTTTTTGTCTCTGAGAAAGACCTACTGATGCGTCTAACAAACTACAATATGTAGATAGTGATTTGGGTGAAACAGGGAGAGCCAATGAGGAGATTGAAACATTTTGGGGGATAATTGTTTGCAATGTCATCCATCAACCTTTCTTTATTGAATTCTTAATTAATGCAAGGAAGTGGGTCGAATAAGAAGATTCATCGAAAACATAGATTCTAGAGTTGATGAACTAGTGGATTGGCCAAATATTGGTACATCTCCCATCAATGAATATGATATTGAAGGGTTGATAGAAATGGAATTCCCTACTATATTCCCCAATGGTGGTGTTGATTGGTTGCATCCACGTATTTGTAATGTTGAAATGCAGGAATATGCTTTACATCTACTTAGGTATTATGACCAATATTTGGAACTCATCCTAGGTTTTGATATTTCTTGTTGAATATGATTATGTGGCATAGTAGCCAAGGAACAAATTCTTTATTTTTAAATAATAATATCCATGAGAATGCACCAAAAACTGTTAAATATTTCCACCAACAAGTAGGGGATCTAGCTGACAATAAATTGGCTGAGAAATTAATGCTTTTTTGTTTTTGTCTTAGGGGTACAAGGGCATATTGGTCAAAGTGTCTTTTTAAACTCACTAACATGATCACATAGTTGGGTAACCCAACATTTCTTTTTACATTAAGTGTGCCTAACACAAAGTGGCTTAACTTGCATTGTCATATGCCTTCAAACACACATTGTCATGCACAAAATAAGCACGCGAAAAAAATTGAAAATGTTATTCAATAACTGCATATAGTTGCCAGGTGTATGTACCAAATATTTAACATATTTTGTATGTACAAAATATTTAAATATATTTAATATTAATATATTAGTATATTTAATATATTAAATTTTTAATATTTTGATGTACTTAATATATATATATATATATATATAGATATAGATATAAAATGTATTCAATATATATTGAAATAGCTTGGAGCTAAAGACTTTTTGTATAAGTTCATCCTCGTTTCGTTTGTCGTATTTTCGATGGGTTTGGAACAATGCATTTATATTTTGGTTGGTTTATATATATTAACTACTCTTATTATTTTTGCCAAGTATGAGTGGCCACATAGAGGTTCACTGCAAATCCATGGTTTCCTATGGTCGCTAGGAGCTTTGAATGTGGAAACATTGGGCTGGTCCAAACCTTTAAATGTTCATGTAGCGAAGTGCTAATTTGAAGAATATGTAACAACCTAGAATCCACATGACATCCAATGTCAAAATTTCATGGTTATTTGAAGTTTTAATGATGATCCCTTCATTTTTTAATATCTCACAAATTTTCTCATGCAATCTTTATGAATATTATGAGCATTTGGTGAACAGAGTCCAAATATACACAAAATGTAGTGTTGATTCCTGTTTATGGAAAAACAGGTCTATCATTTCCTGTCGTTATGATGTTCCATGGAAATTCCATGATGAGTCTATAATTTTCATCTATGGAAAAAGGGAAAAAGAAATATGAAGAAGCAAAAAATGATGACCGACTAAATATTCACAATGTTGATCTTCTAACAATGTGGTGAGAAAATATTGATTTCTAACTAGTTGTTTCTCGACATTGGAGCACAAGAAACATGCCATATGTTATTAAATCTACCTATTATTGTGTCCAATTGCATCATTTTCCCTTTAATTTGTCAATAAATTATTCCAAAATCCATTGGTGCATTCTAATGAAATTTCATGCAAAAATGTTTGTGTTCAGGTTTACCAAAATGGCCCCCATTTTCTGCAATATTTTTGTTTGATAGAAACAACAAGATCATGGAGTTTTTATGCAAAGCATAAGGAGGATACATGGATACCACAACATGTGAATTCTATTATTCATGTGTGTCCATGGTTTTATACTGTTCTAAATTCTGGATTGAATTTCTTTTGTACAAGCCATTTCGTGGCATTGCTTCAGATATAGGACTTTAAAGTGAAACTATCATTTAGAATTGGAGGAATTTGAGATATTGTGTGTGACATGTTGATCGAGCTCATTTTTCAAATGAGAGTAATGAAGAATATGTTGAGACCCTTGTTCATGAATATAATTTTGATAGAGATAATGAATAGTGGTAGGTTCTTTCTTGGATTATTCTTCCAAACAATGTTAAAAAAATTTACCTTGACAATCTCGGTAGAAGGGACTGTGATATTCATTATAAATGGCAAGAAAAAATGGTGTCAAATGAAATTGTAGAACAATCTATTAATTTTATAAAAGATTCCTAGTCTGCGGGTGTTGTTAATGGCGACTCAATTAGGGATACAAGAGTGTCACCTTTGTCCTTATCACAAAATTACCGAGACAATTTATTGATGTTAGAAGGAATGAGACTTTGAAAATGACTATTCAAGGAAAAGTTGGAACTGGCAATCTTCACTTATTCATTGTATTTCTAATGTTATTTTTGCTTCTACAATGGATGCTAGAAGTCCACTCTTATTGCTCGCTCCAACTGGTATAACTTCTTTTAATATACATGGAAAAACAATACACTCGGTTTTAAAATTCTTATAAAAGATATGGAACCACTAAATGGACAAGATATAGGAATTTTTCAAGAAGAAATGAGGCACATTCGATATGTTTTTATTGATGAAATGAAATTTATAGGTCGAAGGTTTTTTATACAGATAGATTCAAATTTGTGAGAAGCCTTTCTTGAAAACTAGGCTTCTCCTTTTAGTGGAAGGTACATGATTCTTGTGGGTTACCTTGGCTAACTACCTCCTGTTAAGGATAAACCTTTGTATGCAGGTAAAATAGGAGGGGAATTTTTGTGGAATAGCTTCAATACTGTTGCGACTTTGGATACAAATTTCAGGAAATAAGGATATGATCATAGGCAAACCTATTTTCACAATATTTTAACTAATACCAGGAACGTAGAACGTTCTTTGCACAATTAGGATCTTCTCATGTCATGTATTTACAATTGCTTATGTACAGAGGAAAAACATTTATTTGATTCTTCGTTTCACTTGTTTGCAACAAATAATTTGGTCAACCTACACAATCGAAATATTCTAAAATCATTAAATTGTCCAATTGTGACGTGTGTTGCAGAGCACACTAGAAGAACAAAAATAGTTAACAATGATGAAGATGTGTTGGACCATGAAGTGTTGTTATGCCTTGGAAAGCATGTCATGTTGACATGTAATTTGTGGGTTGAAGCTAGGTTGGATAATGGTTCACTTAGATATATTGACAATCTCTTCTATGTGCCTAGTACAACCTCAACCTTAGCCTCAAGTGTTCACTACAATTATTTTTGAAAAGTACATGGGTGTTCGATTTGATATAAATTGTCAAAGAATTGTGTCCATAACACCTGTTGTTAGAGGGAATATTAAACATATTCCTTCAAAAATGGTTTGGGCCTTCACTATACAAAAATCCCATGGGATGAATTTGTAAGGTGCTACTATAGATGTTGCAGATAAAGAGAGATTGGGTTTGAGATTTATAGCTATATCAAGAGTGAAATCCCTAGATGGTTTACAAATTAAATCGCCTTTTTTCTTTTCAATGTTTTTCTAAAATGAAAAATAGTGCATATGTCACACTTATGAAGAAAGGGGAGGAACAATTAAATTCCATATCATTGTAAGATATTAATTTTCTTTGTTTATAATATTTTTCATAGGGCTACATTGTCTTTTCTTTGATAATTGCATTTCTTCATTAATACACTAAGTTCACCCGATACCATAATTAAATTATTCATATTTTCGCCATTATTCATCAACATGTGCAATTCTATAGAAATAACATCATCTTCATCATCAATGCAGTGGAACATAAAGGAACAAAAGACGAAAAACATGCACACATAGAGACACTAGGATTGGTATGAGACAAGGGAAAAACCCACTATGTGGAAAACCCTTGCAAATCTTATTCTTCTTAGATCATCATCAAATGATTTAGAAAAATAGAGTACAATGATACATAACTTTATATATGAAACAAAAAAGTATGATATCGATGAAACAGATCTAATCATGCTTATTTTAAAACCCTAATTCTAATGACTGTAATGTGGTGTCACTGACTGAAGTCAACTGCTGGATATTGTTGTCATTGATCTGAACAATGTTTTCACTGAAAAAAATCTTCAGAATACTAAAATCTCATCTTTGAGTCTAAGACATAGGGAGGTAGGGTTGTGCCAGCGTCCATAGCAGTTTTGGATGCTCTTTACAGAACTAGATCATTGCGTCTGGAACAGATCTAGATGCTCCCAGGTGAACTTGATGAGGGAGTCGATGGTTAAACATGCCCAAATCTACCTCAAACCCTGGAATCTCTCGTAAGGCTTATGTGCGAGTGTCTATGGCAGCCAAGACACTCTTTGTACCATACTATGCATGCATCCGGGGACTGAAATGAGCAACGGAAACCCTGGACTCCTCGGCTCTCCCATAAACACTATGTGTCAACGCCCAAGGTTCCCTCAACACTATCAGTACCACATTTTGACACCGTATAGCTAAGAAAACACTCAGTTACATCCCAGCGTCTGAGATCCAAAAAACCCTAGATTAGTGCGAACTTTGACCCTGTAGTTTTGGACACTTTGCGCGAGCTTTCCTCTGTCAGACCTATGTGAACCAAGACAATAAGAGAAGAGAATATGGCTTGATCAATATGTCAAAATGATCTTCAAGTCTCTTCTATTTATATGCTTTCATGAGGGTCCACTTGGGGTTGAGACTGACCTATCTAATTTAACATGTACTTAAGGCTGACCTAACCCAATATACATGAGTGAATAAATAAATTCAAAAACCAATTTCCCTTGTCCAAATAAGGTGATATTTAGATCAATTTTTTCCTCTTAAAAAGAGGAATTTAATGCAAGCATCATCTCGTTCATTTGAGATGTCCAAGGTGGAATTTAGCCGCAATTGCAAAAATTAACAATCCCTCTCAACTAGGGAGAATTCCACCTGCCAATATCTATCCCTCGATCAATATTCCATTCTTGTGTCTGCAATTGTCATCATGTATCATCCCTTATCATTTGTGTCATGTGTTCATCATTCCATGACCACCGAAAGTATATCATCGTCACAAATCATAAATGTACATCTCGATCTATTTCTTGCTTATTCTTTCTTATCTCTTGACTGTTCCTGCTCATATGCTAAACATTCTTGAATCTAGAAGAAGAAGATTGTTTTATCGGATGGGAGCTCAATATACCACCCTCTATCCGTCAGGCTACTACCTAGAATCTCTGCTAGTGGGATATTACCCAAAATATCTTCACCAATCATGATCAAAGAGCATATCATTAAGGAGTGCATCTCAACCTTGAACCCCATCAGGTATTTACATCTCGACCCAGAATACCATGGGGGAGCTATACATCTGCAACCACACTTCAAGCAATAGGACATCCAAACAGACAGGGGATCACATCTCAACCTTGGGATCTCATCAGGGAGCTCAATCTCAACCTGGATCCGCATAGGGTTATCTCAAACCATCCTATTACCTATTGATCTTCCCATCGATGACCTTGAATAGTCATTTGGTATAACATTTGCATCATAATCGACTTGGGTTGTACACCCCAAGTACACTCTCAAATTATTGGCCAAGTGAGGAGCGGTATTCCCGACAAGCCCTACTTGTGGGTATGATGTCAACTAGGGTATACTCTACAAATGCCAAATAGGAGAGCAGTATTCTCCAACCCTATGAATATAGGGGAGCAGCATATTCAACCCCATGGGTAACATATAAGGGTCATACCCTATTGTATAGAGTTCCCTCAACCCTGGGAGCCCTCTATCTCAATTCCTCACCGTGGGAGATTAGATAGGGAGGAAGAGTTGGTTCAATCTCCTCGATCAGTGCTGCTCTCATCACACTCAAATATGGTATTTTCTTGTATCAATAGTAGTTGTTTCCTGTTCATACAAAACATCAAATCAGATAATCATATAAATCACTAAAGGATACCATACTCATCCTCCCTCTCAATAAGGTGCCAATCAAAAGACTGAGCTTGTTTTGAACAACTACACTGTCTCAATATATGAGAGTATCTCGGTCCCAACTATAAATATGGGATTGTTTTTTCCAATCAAATCTCACTCTATGCCATCACAATGTATCAATGTCATATCCATATCATGCTTAGACATCTCTCTAAGGAGCTTCTTCATCTTGCCTCATTGCTAGCCATGCTAGAAACATCGTACTCATCCTCAATCTTACTATGGACCTCTCATCCAAGACATCGTGAAAGATCTCATGCTAAAGCAACATCCAAATGTGATTAACAACAATAATACATCCATGTAGTCACATATCATAGGATAAATATCTCAGCCTCAAAAATAGAATATCTCATGCAGATATTTCAAAGGATGCTAGGTGGCAACTTTATGAGAATGAAGTGACTCACTCATGAATTTATTCAGGTTCTATGTATATCATATATATACAGATGGATGTTCAAAACAGAACATCAATGCTTCAATCAATAGTTGTATTCCATGTCAAGTTCAACAACATGTTTGAACTTCAAATCGAAGTATCCAGGGATTTTCATTTTAATTATTTAAAAATATTTTCCAATAGTTTTTCAATATATAATTTCTTTCTCAAATTCTATAAATCAATTCGTCATGCCATGATACATCATTTCAAGCTTCAAAAGTTATCTCCCTGTGATTTAGATCATCAAAGGCTCATCACCTATAAATATTAGACCATCGGGATATAAAATAAAAATTGTAATCAAAATCAAAGCCATACCTTAGAACTCATCATCCTAAATTAATCATATAACTATCAAATATAGACATATCTAGATTGACGAGATTGCTTCATGCAATTATCTCAAGCATATATCCTTTCTAAATCAATGTTGTACTATCATATCAATAAAGTTAGTTTATCAAAGTTTAGAAGTCAGATAACAACCATTATTAAAGTCAACAACATCACAATATCAATTCTTTAAACCAGGAGACAGGTGGAGCTCATATCAAATATTGACTTGATTTATTATCATTCTAATAAGTTGTAATCAGTCACACAATATCAATCCAAACATCATTAGGTCATTCTCACAAGTCATTTATGTCGCTAGGTGTAAATGCATACACCAAGGTTGAGTCATGCAGGTTTCAATTTCATTATGAATCACAACTATCAGTACCTCAACCATTGTGCTAGGAACAAGGAGGCCAATACAAAATCATTTTTTTGAATGCCGACATAATTCATTATCCCCACATATCATAGACATCAGGAAAAATTAGCAATCGTCAGATCAAATCATTAGACAGGTCATGTCCAAATTTTCTATCGTAGAGAGATCTATAGTCAAATCATATATCAATCATCAATTCAAAGTTATTGTCAAGAATCATGAAAAAACATTGTTCATCTATATCAATCAGCCAAATCATGCTAACCTCTTGTAGCAAAAACAAACATATCTATATGTATGTCCCAATCACTTGCAAACACAATTTCAGTCTACATTTTCATGTTATGGAAAACATTCAAGCTTCTCCTGCTTCCAGATCTTATTATATATGAAACACATCAGTGGAACTGGCATCTTCCATGTGACCATCTAATTTCATGCACAATAATTCATTCTTATGTGATTAGTAATTTAACTCAACAACTTCATAATCATATTACAGTGGCATAATATGTTAGAGACACTTTGATTTAGAGTTCATACAGCTTCAGATGATGGTCAAATGTAGTCAAACCCCTAGACACTCTCTTCAGGTTAGCATGGGAGCATCTTTAGCTACCAAGATGTTGCGTAGGCCTTACCATGTTTTCATCTAGGGACGATATTTCCTAGTTTTGTACAAGCTTCATATATGAGACTTTTCTACAGACTAATAATTTCATATGCACATAAATCATACTTCAATAGTACATAATGAAAATAGTAAAAGAGTAAGAATATTGAGCAGAGATTCTCCCTTTGACTCAGAATCGTCATTCATCTCATCAACCTATCTCTACAGGAAACAACAGATATGTTAGATCATAAACATATATCTATCATGGCTATCAACATCATGACATCAATATTTCATTAAAGGTTAGACTCAAAGCATAAGATATATGCAACATCATATCTTAGAGATTATGAACAAAATAATACTTTCTATCAATTCACTCCATCAAGTTCGGACATTCAATTTAACTATATGTTATCAAGACATGACCAAAGGTAGTAAGAGAACTAGAATATCAATCTCATATTTATACCTATAACATCAAGGTTACCATGCTTACCATGATAAATAAGATCAAGTAAGGTCATTCAATAAAACTTTACCAAAACAATGAGAGTGTCAATCTCTCTTTCCATATGCTTTCATCATGCTTATCACAAGAATTATCAGCAGAATCATGTATAGGAGTCAATGAGTTATCCTTATATACAAAATCCATCATGACAAGTATCAAGAGTATTATTTACTAGATTCAAGGTGCTAGCCTTCTTTATAGGATCAAGATGTCGAACAGATGGATGTTAGCCAAACATCAGCTGTATCATTGTACCAACATTAGATAAACTCATAGAATTCAAGAAGATCAAAATGTTCAACGTCAGGTGCATCATTTCATCAAAGGAAACATAGATCCAAGTCACTTTCATATGCATGTATGAGCCATCAAAAAGATACATTCTCATCATACATTAGGCTTACCGATCCATCCAATGTTACAACTGAAATACAACATACCATGCATACCTGTGGTATTCAAATACCTGTGTACCTTTTCATTAGACAGAGGTCGCTTTAAGCACTTTATCATATTTTCATATAGTGCCTTTAGACTTGTTCCTACCCTATCCATACTTCCTGTATTTCAAATGATTCTCAAGAAGGATCTATAAGTCTAAATAATGATATCCATAAGTCTAAATAAAAGTAAGAGGCATCATGAGTCAAGAAATACTTATCTTCAATGAGAGGTTATCTCGTCCCTCTTGAACCAATATTCAAGAGCCATCAATGTCCATGGTCCATATACCCATCTTGCCTTTAGTTATCCAACCAGGCCTGCTAGGAATTTTCCCATCTAGGGCTTAATTAAATATCTATCAACTGCTTGAGCATCTTCACATTGACTAGATAAGTTCAATATCTCATATCATTTCCATAAACTAGGGTTTTTTATCCAACCCTAACCTCATAGAATCCATCATACCCTAATAATCAAGCCTAGGGTTTTCTTCAAACCCTATAATTATTTTAGGTCTTCACCATCCTCTTCTTTCTTCCATCAAAGTTATCATCATCAAGGTGATCTCCATGGATTTTCTTCACCCTAACACAGATACCATGTTAATTTTTCATAGGGATACATTGTTCTTTGCTTTGATAATTGCATTTCTTCATTAATACATTAATTTTACCGCATATCATGATTACATTATTAATATCTACACCATTATTCATCAGCCTGTGAAATTATATAGAAATAAAAAAACATCATCATCAATGCAATGGAAAATAAAGGAACAATAGAAGAAAATCATGCACACATAGAGACACCATGATTGGTACGAGACTAGGGAAAAACCCACTATGGGGAAAACCCTTGCAAATCTTCTTCTTCTTATATCGTGATCAAATGATTCAATAAAAGAGAGTACAATTATCCATAACTTTATTTATTGAACAAAACAACTATGATATCCATGAAACAAATCTAATAATGCTTAAAATCAAAACCATAATTTTGATGACTGTAATATATTGTCACTGACTGAAGCCAACTGTTGGATATTTTTGTCACTGAGCTAAACAATCATGTCAGTGAGTGGCATATTCAGAATACTGAAATCTCATCTTTGAGTTTGGGACACAGGGAGGTTGGGTAGTTCCAGCATCCACACTCATATCTACCTCAAACCATGGATGCTCTCATAAGACTTCTCTGTGAGCATCTATGGTAGCCCAGACACTCTCAAGACCATATTGTGCATGTGTCCAAGGATCAAATTGAACAATGGAAGCCCTCGCCTCCCAGACGCTCCCATAAACACTATGTGCCAATGTCCAAAGCTCCCTGGATGTTATTAGGACCATGTTGTGCTAGCATATAGGGACGAAAATACTCAGTTACATGGCACTATTCGAGAACCAAAAAACCCTAGATCAGTGTGAGCTTCAACCCTATAGTTTCAGACCCTTTGCACGAGCTTTCCTTCGCCAGACCTATGCGAACCAAGACAATAAGAGAAGAGAAGATGGCTTGATCAATGTGTCCAAATGAGCTTAAGGTCTCTTCTATTTATAGGCTTTCATGGGGGTCCACTTGGGGTTGAGGCTGACCTATCCAATTTAACATGTGCTTAGGGCCAACCTAACCTAATATACATGAGTGAATAAATAAATCCAAAAACCTACTTTCACTTATCCAAATAAGTTGATATTTAGGTTGATTTTGGTCCCCTCGAAAAGAGGAATTTAATCCAAGCACCATATCGGTCATTTGAGTTGTCCAAGATGGAATTTGACTGCAATTACAAAAATTAACACAAAAATCCCAGGGGATGACTTTGTAACACACTATTATAGATGTTGGAGATAAAGAGAGGTTGGATTTGATATTTACAACTATATCAAGAGTGGAATCCTTACATGGTTTATGGATTTCACCACCTTTTTCTTTTCAAGGTTTTTCTAAAATGCAAAATAGTGCATGTGTCACACTTAGGAAGAAAGAGGAGGAACTATTAAATATCATTGTAAGATATTGATTTTATCTATTTATAATATTTTTTCAAAAATATATTTGCATGCAATGTTAGAAATAAATTACTTGAAAAGAACTTATGTTGAAAATGAGAAGAATTAAGTGCATTATAGTTTGAATATAAGGCTTCATTCTCAAATAGATATGCAATCATAGAACATATAACAATTTTCTTTGAAAGAGAAAATAATTTGTAAGATATCCTAAGAAGTTTTTAACATAATATCCTAATATTCAACCAAAGATAAACATGAATAAAGTTATGAATTAAGTACGAGATACATCCATTGAGAAATTAGAGTGATGACAGGAAATCAATGTCACAACTCAATATGCATTGAAATCTGATTTTTGGTCTTAAAAAATATTTCAATTCAAAAAAATTACAGATATTTTTTCAAAAGTATATTTACATGTAACGCTAGAAATAAATATCTTTAAATGAATCTATCTCGAAAACGAGAGAATTTTAGTGCAATATAGTTTGAATATCAAGGTTCACTATCAAATAGATATGCAATGAGAGGAGATAGAAAATTTATTTGAGAAAGAAAATAAGGTCTAACATTTCCTAGCAAGGGTTTAACATAATATCCTAATATCTAGGCAGAGATAAACATGACTAAAGTTAAGAATGGAGTAGCATGTATACCCATTAAGAAATTAAAGTAATGACAAGAATTCCATCTCATAGCTCAACATGCATCTAGGTATGAGTTTTGGTCTTCATAAATATTTTACTTCAAAAATAGATTGCAAAATACAAGTGTTGAGCTTCATCGAGTTATGGATATGTTGTAGTTTATAGAGACAAACTCCAATTTGAGAAGAAGTTTAGTTCCTAGCACATCTTACTGCATCTTGGAGATAAATTCGTTCTACTCAAGGATTAAATATAAAATGATTTAAATCTCATTCAATTATCCTACTCATAGGAAAATCCAATTTTATACATTGCCGATATTTCATTCCAAGGACGTAATGTTTAGTTATATTTCCCTACACACATAGAGTGTAGTTTTTTTAATTGTTGCAGTATAGGTGAAAGAATAAATGCAAGACAGAAACCTAGTCCAAAGGGATAGTGATAGAACGATGTACACTAAATTCCAGTAGAATTATGAAAAACAGAGGAAACGATATACATAAACCATGGAGTGCATTTTAAGGCCTTTCACCTCACACATTACATGTATCATTTTCCATAAAATAACATAGGAAAATATGTTATACAAGATAGAATTCCATCAATGACAATTACACAAATTATGAGAGGAAAGAAACACATATGAAATGATAAAAAAAGACAAAATCACATACTCCACATCTCAGCTCTTGGAATCACCAAAAACTTCTTCATTAATATTCAAGAAAAACATACATCTCATAAGCTTCAAACCTTTCAAAACTTGCTGAAACTTTACAACCCCTAGAATAAAAGATAGAACCCATACTACTGAGCTCCTCCTCTATTTTATATGGAGAGTAAAAAAAAGAGCAATTACCAAATTATCTTAGAAGTTTTACAATTGTCTAAGGTCTTAGTTGTGCAAGCATGCCACTAGCCTAATAGTCCTAATGATTTCATAACATATTATATTCCTTCTTGGAAAAAAAATACCTGCATTATTACAAAATGACAATGATATGTCATGATTTCCAAATCAGAAAAATCTTCATTGTTGACTCGCTTGATCTCTTGAAGTGGACCCATGCTCCACTATTCAGACTCGTGGTGGGTTAACAAATTGATCACATCTCTTCCATAGTACTAGGTCTAGTTTAGGAGCACAAAAGGAGGTGTTATATGATATCTTCATATTTGTAAGGTCGATGTAATTGGGATTGGATGCAAAAAAAGTATTCACCAGCCAAAGTAGCTGGAAATCCCTCTAAAGATAGTTGACTCTAGTCCTTCCCTTGAAAGCGGCATTATTTTCATGAGAAGAGTCTACCTTACTCTTGGCATCCACTAATAGAATCTCATATGCTCCCATGGAAGCAAGCTTCCTTGGGAGTCTCAACAGGTAGATATCCCTACATTGGTTCTCTAATCAACATTTGAATTGAATGTAACTACCACTTTGACTAAATCATTCTAAAACTCCTATGCTTTAGCCCTTGTTGTTTCTTTCTGTATCACTTTATTAATCTCGATGATTGCACGTATCCTATCTATAATATATATGACTCTCAACTCATTTGTTGATTTCTTATTGAGTTATCTGGTAAACTTTTATGCAGTCCTAACATGTCTAGCATCTTCATTTTTTGGTGATGCGATGAAGAATTCATTATCGTTCACTGCAACCTTTTGTTATGAAACTAAGAACACGTGTTCTCATATCTTCATTTCAAAAATAATTTCATCCCAGATTGTTTGCCTAGCCTCAATGAGCGACATGTTTCCTTTTAATTTATTCTTCTTTCATATAATCTCATCTTGTGCGACCTGATATTCATTATTAATTTTCTCCACACTTGCCTCGGTGGACAAGAGTTGTTTCTCCTTCTTCTCAAGCATGTACTTAGTGTTTTCCAAGTCGATATGTATCTTCTTAAGCTCGCTCTCTGATATTTTCAAATCGGTGAGATCCTTGGTCAGTTGTTTAGTGGGATTCTGTAGTACAATCATAGCGTAGATATCAGAGTCGATTATTTGTTGAAGCTTTGCAACTTGTTGTTTGAAGGCCACCACCTCATTATTTCTCTATATTAGTTCTTTGGCTAGGATTTATTTTTCATTCTCCACTTGGGCCAACTCTTTTGTGTGTACATGCTCTGTAGCAATCATCTTGAGCTATTTCCTCAATGATTGGATTTCAGATTGTGAGCTCTTTATAATACCCCACACAACAAATTGTTCATTTAGGTATACCCCAAGTTTGATAATCAACTCCTTATAGCTCTTATATTGCATATGAAGGGATCTTAAATTGGCCTTCTCTTGCTTTACCTGGATGGAATCGTTTTCTATAAAAAAATTAGCCTTGCTAATGGTCAAGACTCCCTTTCTCAACTCACTATAGATCATCTCTCTCGCTTGCCTATGAAAATTGGTCTTGTCTTGCAATGGGACACTTTCCATGTTTGAAAGAAAATATACTATCATGAATTGTGGTCCATATGGAATGGAATACACTAAAGGGTGGTATAAGAAAAAAATAATATGATTTCTTTTCATGTCCATGGCATCAAAGAGCTTGGTCTGATATGGACCTAAATAGGAGGCTAGCTGTGATAACATTTCATCTATGAAATTATTGTTCCTATCCTATGTGAGTTTCCCTTCATCCCACTTAGGACCTATTATTGATGTACTCCCCAAGGAGCCCAATACTGCTACCTAGGTTGAAGTGGAAGTGGAAACCTGCTTAAGTTCTTGTAAGAGTACCTAGAAACCTGGCTGGTCCATATTTTCTTAGGTCAGTTTTACCTCAATATCCTCATAATTATACTCCTACAATTTAGCTTTCTTTGTTAATGATGCTTCCTCCATTAGTGTATCCCCACCCTCATCAATGTTCTATTTCTGAGTTTTCTCCTTGATGGTTAATTTTTCAACCTCCATCTCTATATTGATAGGTTAAGATTCCAAATTAGCTTTCCATTCCAACTCAAGCTTAGACTCATGTTCATAAGCAAAGGCATTAATTTCCATCCTCCTCCTAGATATGATACGATGAGGATACTACTACTAAACCTCTCCTAATTCAAAATTTAATTCTTTTGGCATATTTTCAACCTCCTGGAAAGCTTCTGTGGAGTTTACAATGAAGGGAACTATAGTCACTAAAAGCTTGAACATATAACCCTTTTTGGCAGGGACAAGGTAGATTTGGTCAATATTTAGTCTATTCATGATGAATTCCAAAGAAAAAATTATTATGGGAATAAACACAGGCAACTAGTATGGGGGAAGCTCAAACCCATATACTCTAATTTTTGTATAATATTCAAATAGGAACCAGTCGCCTACCCTGGTATCCTTGCTAAGATGTAATATTTATCTCTATTGTGGTAGGACTCTTGGGGGAGAAACATTGTTGAAAATCTTGTAGGAAATAGACATGAAGGTGGAAATGAATTGTGAAAACACCTCATTGTTGGGTTTCTTCTTTAGAACACTATTCCAGTAAACTAAAAAAATTCTCTGTTTGTTGGTGTCTATAATTCTCAAGCCTGTGTAGTCAAATTCCTCCACATAAGTATAAAAGAAAAGGTAGACCAATATAGAAGAATATCATAAGTAGGAGGTGAGGTAAAATTGGTTGCACTGGAACTTGATTTCTTTAGCCAAAATAGAGGGAATGCTAATTAAAACATATGGTTTTATCATTGTATGTAAAAACCCCAAGGCTAGATTGGAGACATTTTTTGTCTCATCCTTAGCAAAAAATAGTATAATCATATCCAAAATGGGTTGCACAGATTCTGAACACAAGGAAACAGGAGAAGTTTTTGAATTGGTAGGCAATTGGGTATTTGGAGCCAAAATTAGTTAGAGAAAAAACTGCTTCTCTCTATCTAAGAGTGCATGGTAACCGTAGTAGAGGGTGGTCACTGTAAATTTCTCTAAATCGAGAGATTTTGGGTAAATGAAGGAATTTTGTATCAATTCTAGGGTATGTTCTACAAAAATTTCCCTAATGGATGAAATACAACAGTTCCTATCCTTGAGATTGGTGGCCATTGTGGAGCGATAAAAAGGTGTCTTTTGAACTCCTAATTACCTTCACATTAATTATCAACCCAGGGACGACTTTTTATTTCAAGAGTGTACTCAGTCTGAGGCGGCTATTTACTCAAGAGTAATGTTTTGTAGTATAGTGCTTAAAAGCTGCAAAAGTAAATGAATGCTTGAAGAAGAAATCTAACAACAACATAAACTCAAATGCTTTGAAATCCAACTATTCACTCAGCAAACATCAATTGAGGATACAGTAGCAATAACTCATTCCTCTGGATATTGATGTAATTGAAATCAAACCGGAACAAGACAATCAATCTGGGAACGATGAAGCAATAACCAATGTTCTCTACAGTTGACAGTCCTGCTTTAAAGCAATCAAAAGGAAATCGAACTTGAACTAAAGCTGCCATTGAAAGTAAACCAGGAAAACTCTTTAAAAGAAAACTATTGTAATTAATCAACAGAAATGAACAACAAAGTAAATGGCTGCATGTATATAACTTAACTACTTCAAAAGGCTAAATCACACCAAGCATTGCATCAGTCGAAGGTTCGGTAGCAATAACCCATCCCTCTAGAAACTGATGGAAAGGAAATTAGAGCATGGACCATAGGTCTGGGAGCTAGGCAGCGACTGCTGAGGCTCACTACAACCTTAGACCTTCTCTCACACCAAAGCAGCAAATGCAAGTAAATGGAACGGCAGAAAGTAAAATGGAACAACAAATCTAAAATGGAATAGCAGTAAATGGAACAACAATCAAATATGAATGTACAACAATCCAAATCAAGCACGCAACACACTTATCATTAAAAGGGACAGTAATCTGAGCTTCGATACAATATGCATGAATCACGACCATGAAATAATAGAACGACACTTCCGAATAAACATCAGTCATGATTTAAGAATAAATCATACGTTAGTACCAATTCAGGAATATACAGCGCAGTTAACTTGTAATCTGTAAGGAACAACAATGCTATATGATTTGCCAAAATAAACAATAATGTGATGCATAGCATTCCCTGTTGTAAGTAACAATAATATTCAATCAAGTATAACAGAGCCGATATGTAAAATGGTAAAGTGCGTCAGATTACTGAACAGAGTAAAAGAAAAAAATCAAACCACACATGAAGCATAAAGATATAATACAACAGCAGCGTACTCCACCAGAGGCTGGACCCTTAGCCGCCAGCGGATGCTGCTGGGTTACTTCAGGATCAAAGATGAAATGGCAACTAGATTTATATTAAAATATCAAAGCAGAGTTACAGTGGATTACAACAAGAAATATCTCAATCTCTCAGCCATTATCCATTCTCTCTGCCATCCTCAATTCTGAATCTCTAATTCATCCTCAATTCCATCATTCGAATCCCCAAAGTCCTCTCCTTCTCTGATCTCTGTTTTCATTTAAATAAAGAGAGATCAGAGAGCAGTTACAATATAGATAACTACAACATGATTTTTATTAAAAAATTGGAATGTTTCCAACCAATTGATAAACAAGAAGATATATATCCATCCAACTTTCAACAAGAGCAAGACGAATTTGGCTTTTGCAGCTGAGATTTGGAAAACGGCCACACAGTGAATCTGAGAAAATCGTGCTCAAATAACCCTTCGTTTCTCTCAGTACAAGTCGAATTTGGGCAAACCGTTCTTCACTAAAGTTAATTGGGCCCGTTCTGGACAAAACCCATGTTCCGGATTTTCCAGATTCTGCTTCATTTGCTCAGAATATCAACCGAAAAACCGTCACTTCTTATTCCAGCGAATTTCTGAGTTGGCACTTTTAATGATCAAATCTTCAATCTGGAGATTATCTTGGAGGCTAAAAATGGTGAATAATGTTACAACTGATTTATTAAAACTATCATTGATAAAATCACGCATAATCATCAATTTATTAGAAATAAAGGAGAATAAATAACATTAATTCATAAGAGCATAAATCATCATAAAATGGATTTAAATGATAAATTATAATAGATGATATAATAGAGAAGAGTAAAAATGGATGACATAAGTGTTGCAAAGGTGGTCGTATTCATGGCCCAACATACCCCCACACTCAATATGTTGCATGTCCTCATGCAACGAAAACTAAATATATTGCATGTCTTCATGCAACCCAAAGACAAAAACCCATGTGTTAACCAAGCGATAAAAAATATGTTCATCTCAGCTCATGAAATGGATAGAACAAATGAATTCTTCCTTAATTGATGAATATTCACTTTTAGTAATCTTGATGAAGGCATAACAATTTTTACATTGACATTCAATTATATGTATATATGAAGTTGCAACAAAATATGATATAAGTAACAGCAAACTTCATTAACCATTTTCTCAAAAACTACAAACCAGCTTTTGTTGAAATTTGGCAAGTAAATTTATAATATGTGAATGCCTTTATGATCCAAAAATCGGACTGTTTTGATGCACGGATCATGAGATATAAACAAAATGGCTGTAGGTGAGAGTGCATGATTTCCGAAATTTTATGAACCAATTTATCTTGAAATTATTTGGGTTTGTATTGATGATACGTCTGTGTTTTCCAAAAATCACAAGAATTGAGTTCATATTATGGAAATCAATTTCTACACTGAAATTGTATGCCTTAAATGAGAAAGAAAATAGAAAACATCCATCATGCGTAGCAATTCCTCCCCCTCTCTGAAAAATTAGCATGCCCTCATGCGATGCGAGAAAACAAATAGAGGTGGTTGCTACCAGCTATTGAATCATATGCTTGGTGTAAAACAACATGGAAGAAGGGATGTGTTGAGAAGGAATAAGAATAGTAATGGATGATAAAGAATGTGGTGATAAGAAAGAAATGAATGAAAGCAACACTCCCCCAAACTGAAAGATGATATGTCGGTGAAAGATGGGAAGTGGTACAGATGTGGAGTGAAGGATGATAAATAATGCTCAAAATGGATTTTTATTAAATTCTCCTAAATTCGTAATAAATTAGAAAATTATGCTATTTTACCTCAAGTTTTACCTCCAAAAGAAAAATGTAGAATGACATATAGGTACTGGCATTTGTTGAAGCTGATGTAGGCAGAAAAGGTGGAATCTAGGCAAGCACATCATGTCTGAACAATTGTTCACGTTCGTGAGTTGCTCGAGCCTCTTCTGTTAGTTGCAATAGTGTGGTCATGCTGCGAATAGAATTTTGCCCATACTTGTTGTTCTCCTGTAAACAAAGCACTATTTTGCATACAATGTTCTTGAATCCATAGTGTTAGTTTTGAATAGAAATAGATAAAATGCATGCAAAATTTCAATTAGAAAAACTTATGTATACATGAAATACTAATATGTTGTCAAATCAACAAGGTATGGCAAAGTGCAGTAATCATATCACATGCAATCCCATAATGCATACATTCCCCCCTCCAATTGGAAAATGGGTTCCATAACCATAAAGCATATGAAAGGGGTGGTGCTGACGGCAAGGCAATCAAATGAACAATATATCAGTAAGTGAAGCAGAGTACACTTATCAATGATAGGACGGTGAAAGTTATGGTTATATTGAGAGCAAAGTGTGTAAAGATAGTTATGAATAAGAGATAGGACGCTTGGGATTGATGATAGTTTATGCAAAACGAAAAAGGACAACAATATGCTAAAAAGATGCTTTGCTGACGGTATTCTAGCTGAAAATTATGTGATTGATCATAAAGCAATTTCTCATGCATAAAGGTTAAAAACAGGGAAAAAATTAAGGAAATAACTTCTCTGATAAAAAGAAAAAAATAAGAAAAGGGTATTATAATAATAATTGACGATAAGATATAACTTCAATACCATAAGCAGAGCCGCTGCTGCCAGCAGGCGTCCATAGCCTCGGCAGGGTTGCTTTTTAACCCATATGAGCCAGGATCCTCAATTTATAAATGGAGAGTTACAGTGTTGTTCTATAGAAGAGATCAGTGTGCTGGCGTGGTAACCAGATAATCACACTGCCATTCACTGGGATGTAGCAAAAGTGATCGGCTCGTGATGAGATCTCCTGTTCCAAGGATAATCTGGCTATCTAGTGGATCATAACCCTGGTGTGGTGGCCATAATGGTAATGTCACTTTGTTACAGCCTTATGAACATGGTAGGCTGGCTCGTAATGAGACCCCCTATCCTCCATCTGCGAACAAAATTTTGTTATTATTACACATTTTGATGATAAAAAGAGGGAGGCTCAGTACTCCTTAAGAGCAGGGATGGTGGAAGAAGTTGAACATGTCAATAGAAAAAAATATACCCATAATCTCATTTATTATAGACAGAGAAGATTATAACCAGGAAGGGTGGAACCAGCATGGTATTAAGATGATCAATCAATATCATGTTCAACAGAAAACAATGCAGTAAAGTGATATATAAATAATTGTGTCCCTTTTGAAAAGAATCTATCATCAAGGAGTTGTCCTGTTAAAGATCATAACGTGAATGATATTACCTTTGCTTCAAAAGAATCCATAATTCTTGTCCTCATAAAAGTAGTGTACTTCATGCCATAAAAAGGAATCAGTAAAATGTGGTTGAGATGAACTAGGAGTAATCCTACAAGAGGAAGGAAAGGGTTGCTCTAAAAAATATTCCCAAAGTGTTTCTCTTTTGAATGAACAGCAAAAACACTCAAAAAGTGGTGTTCCGTGTAGGGAACAACAAAGAAAATGCACCCCAAAAAAAACAAAAATATACACAAAAAAACGTGAAAATGGAAATGTCGTTCCTTTGGAAAAAGAAACAGCGAAAACTAAAAGTGTTATTCCTTTAGAAAAGGAACAACAAAAACGCAAGTGCCGTTAAACAACAAAAATCAAAAGTGTCGTTCCTTTGGAAAAGGAACAACAACAACATAGGTGTCGTTCCTTTGGAAAAGGAACAGCAAAAATCAAAAGTGTCGTTCCTTTGGAAAAGGAATAACAAAAATGCAAGTGTCGTTCCTTTGGAAAAGGAACAGAAAAAATGAAAAGTGCAGAAGTGCTGTTCCATTAGAAAAGGAACAACAAAAATGAAAAGTGCAGAAGTGTTGTTCCATTCGAAAAGGAACAGCAAAACGTGAAAGTGCAGAAGTGCTGTTCCATTGGGAAAGGAACAACAAAACGTGAAAGTGCAGAAGTGCTGTTCCATTCGGAAAGGAACAACAAAACGTGAAAGTGCAGAAGTGCTGTTCCATTCAGAAAGGAACAGCAAAACGTGAAAGTGCAGAAGTGTTGTTCCATTAGAAAGCCAGGACACAGATTCTGGGAAAGGGTATATAGTTGGGGTGATTAGATAGCACAATACCGACTCAATGAATTGAAAGGGGTCCTCCTTTTTTATATGGTTGCCATAGAAATAAAAATGGAGCTCTAACATGTTTAGAGGGAAAAAAGGATCATGAATTTATGCATATGTGTTCATGAAGGGTTCCATGTAGCCAAAGGGTTTTGATTTTTGTGGATTTGTGGTTTTTGGCATATTTTTCTTTAATTTAAGCATAGAGATAATGATGCAAGGAAAAATAATTGTGAATTAACTGGTGACAGAAGCAAATTGGATGATGTAGACTCAAGGTGAGCTCTACATTGATCAATAATCAAGAGAATGGTGTTGCAAATCGACATCGAAGCATGAATCATACTGATTTGAAATGGACCAATTTGAATCATAACAATCAATTTATGGAATTTTATGGGTGGGAAAATAATGAGTTGAATTTGGGGAGACACGTAGTGGAGTCAGATTGGGTGAAGAGCAAGGGGGAAAGGTGAAGCATTATAAAGTTTCATGATTGGTAGCCACACTTACTTGACTATGTTCTCCATTGATGTCATGGTCACCACACAAGATTGATAGGTTGCAGGCCCATATATCCTCCTCTGCTGGGGTGCCAGGGCAGGTTTGGAGATGGGGCCCGACCCCCTAGAATCCATCATAGTCGTTGATCTACACTCTCACTTTATTGACTTTGGCCTCTTTGGGGGGTAGGTGTTTCCTTAATAGTCACACTCAATAACCTACTGAAGCCTCACCATGATGGGGCCGCTCTGAGATTGACGGTGATCCACGCAACAAGTGACCATTGTTTAACCATTAGATTCAATGAGCGGGGGAAGGCCCATGTTCCATAATCTCTTCTCATTTTTATTTTTTCCTTTTATTTTTATCTTTCATATAAAGTCCCAAACATTATTTGAGCTCATGAATCAAAATCTCCTGCAATATAGAAAAAATTAAGGAAAACACAAAGGGGAACAACATTGGATCCTACTAGGGAGAGTGCCTTGCCCACGAGGCACTAAGAAATTATAGATTAGTGCCTTATCCATTTGGAAAGTTGTAAAAAATATGTATATTTATGTGAGATTGAAAAGTAAACAAACCACTGGTATTTACAATTACTCACTGGAATTTACAATGAGTGTGGGAAGATGTCTTTATTGCTGAAAGTAGTGCTTGAGGTACTACCCATTTACAGGCAGCTCAAACACTTCACCATCCAAATTTTCCAGCAAGAATGTGTTGTTCCCTTTTACTTCAGATACCTTGAAGTGCCCAAACGACAATGGATCAAATTTCCCATGTCCTCTCTCCTAACATCTCGTTTGAGCACAAGGTTACCTCACTGAAAAAATATGTCATTTTCCTTTTTATCAAACAAAGCCTTCATCTTGTCTTGGTAATTGATCAAACTGTGGGTCACATTTCTTTATTCTCCTGTAGTTATACCAACATATTCATCCTTCTGGTCAAGGAATTAGGCTCATTCTCTACATCCTGAATCATTTTTCCTTAAGCATAGCCAATTGAGCAGGAAAAAGTGTTGAAGTCCCCGACACTAGTTCAAAAGGATACTTACCAGTTGCATTAGAGGACATTTTAGCCTAAAAGTGCCCATGAACATTTCACATAATTTCCATTTCATAATATGTAAACCAATCAAAATCCTCTAAATTTAAAAAGAGGTACATGTAAATATTTTGGAGGGAAAATAAGAAAAACTACCTTTTTTAATTGTATTTTTGGCTTATCTCCTTACATGTTTACTCAAATAGTGTAGACACTCTTTGGATGTGGAATTAAATTATGCATCCAACGAATACCCATTATGCATACTTTTGAGAAGACCCACATTGATAAAAAAAATGAGTATACACTAACAAAGCATGTTTCAACACGCTTTTGTTTTATCAATCTGGGTCTTCTCAAAAGTATGCATAATAGGTATTTGTTGGATGCGTAATTTAATTCCACATCCAACAAGTGTCCACACTTGAAATTTGAGTAAACATGCAAAGAGATAAGCCAAAAATACAATTAAAAAAATAGTTTTCTTATTTTCCCTCCAAAATTCATAAATCTTATTTTATTGTTTCAACTATTCTTTTATTATCTTCCCTTAGGAGGCCACTTTTAGGCTGAAATTTCCTGTAATGTGATCTCTTATTGGGGACTCTATTAGCCCATAATGCAAATCTGAGTTGAGAATCCAAATTCTTCTTATTTTGTGCTACGATCTTCTTGAGCATCTTGACTAAGGTCCTATTGGATGATTTTTCCAAGCCATTCCCCTGTGGATAATAAGTTGTGGAGTGTCCCAAAATGATATTATATCTATAATAGAAACTAATAAAATTGGTATGTTTTAGGGCATGAGCACTATCGGTAACTATCTTCCTTGGACAACCAAATATGGCTATAATGTTTTCCTCCATGAATTTAATGTTGATGGCATCAGTTGCATTACTAGCAGGGAAAATTTCCAGCCATTTAGTGAAATAGTATTGTTGTAAGGATCCACTTGGTTTTTCCACTAGATGGAAGTTGTATTTCCCCAATGAAATATGGGTCACATTTCCTAAATGTTTCCTCCACAAAAACTGGGATTAGAGGGATGGGTGCTAACCTCAGTTTTTAAGAAAATATTTGGCATTCTTTACAAATTTTCACTTGATTATGCACATCACTAAATAGTTTAGTTCAATGGAAGCTAGCCTTTAGAATTTTGTCAGGTTACATTTCAGCTGTACTTTCCTCCACAAGCACAAGTGTGAAATTCATCTATTATTTTTTGGAATTCTTCTTCGACCAAGAAAAGTAGCAAAACTCCCACAATATCCTTACAATACAACTGCCCACCAAAGATAACATTTTTTTATGCATGGAGCCTCAAATATCTATAATACACTCTATTTAACTCGAGTGGGAATTCCGAAAATAGCAAATAATGGACATTGAATTTGTACCAGCCAGAAATCAAATACTTCATTGCAATTTTCTATATTGCTCCCTTTATATCCTCCTATTTATCTTTCCTTACCGATTCAGACATTTCAACTAGAAAATTTATACCTAATGCCTAAAAATTGGCCTCTCACAAAACCTTAGCCAATCCCTGACCTTTTACCAATTTTGTGGGCTTGATTTCCATATCATATTCTTGGATTTTGGCTATCCACTTGCCCCTCTTATCCTCATTGTCTCCTTGTGTAATAATTTCCTTTACAATTGTTATGGGAATATAAGAAATTACTCTAGACAGTAAAATATGGGTCCTGAAATCCTTCACGACCTTAACTAGAGCGTAGGCCTTCTTTTCTATGATATTATACTTTAGTTCTGCATCTCTTAACACTTGACTAAAAAATGCAATTGGTTTCTCCTTCTCTTCTTTGTTTTTTTGCAATAAGACAACTGCGACAATGTTAGAAGAAGCAAAGGAGAAGATGAAAAAGGGCTTTTGATAGTATATTCTTCACTTATTTTTGTATCAAGGGGAGAAGGATGGGATTAATCTACCTGATTTTTTGTTTGTAATATTTGATTCCTCATTTAAGAGGAATCTTATGTTGAATGATACTAGCATCATATATTTTCAAATCATCTTAGAACCAGAAAAAATAATCAACATACTCCTTGAATAAGTCTGCATACCTCATCTTGTATTCCTTCGAGATCCCCTTAGCTAATTTAACTAATTTAGGTTGTTACTTTTTTCCAATGTTACAATCTTATATATCTTCCTCATGCTCCTACTTGGATGGTTTGACTACCACATCATTTGTATCAAATAGATTTTCCAATGAAACCAACCCTTTTGGGATTATGTTCCCCTTCAACTACAAATTTTTTTTCCCAGCTATAGATTCTTCCCAAGGCACATGTTGTTCATCTCCATCAATTTCATCCATATCTTCACCTTCCTTGTCAATTATATAATTGGAAAATTATCCTATCACCCCCATAAACCGTTTAATACGATCTTCATCCTCAAACACTTGCCAATATTTTACATTGTCTAGTACTAAAGGTCTGTACCTAATCTCAACTACATATCTCAACTGGGGATTTTTTGGGGGCTTGAAGGTGTTGGTTGTTGTTGCTAAGGGATAAACCATTCTATTTTTATCTATAAGAAGAAACTAAATATTCAATGCCAAGAATAAATTATCAATCGGATCCCATAATTCATTCTTGTAAGATTTCAACCTCGGGTGCTTCATTTGGCATTGATTCCTAATTTGTATTATATTCAGTTTAGAATCTCCAAAAATTGTTAAACATTTAATTTAATTTTTTCAATAGTTTGTAAGACCAACACTATTGCTTCATATTCAATAATGTTATTTTTGGTGTCAAAGTCTAACTTGTATGACAGAGGGATAAGGTTACCTTCTGGGGATATCAACAACACAACTACTCCATTTCCTTCTTTTGAGTAGGCCCCATCAAAATATAATTTCCAAACCTAGTCAAAATTTATTTCTTGCTTTCTCACTTGTGTGGGAAACTCCACTTGAATTTCTTCCATAACTTGATCATCTATCTCCAATAAGAGGCACGAGACATCCTTTTATTTTCCACATACTAGATAATTGTTAGGACTATCTATTATAGTGACATTTTTTTAAAATTTGGATTCCCTGTACAACCTACATTCTTCTCCACCAAACACTGGAATAGTGGCATATATGAGGTCTCATTCGATGGACCCTCCAAACTTCATTTCCCATGATATGGAAAGAACAATGTTGAATCTTGCAGGAATATCTGCAACCATAATATCCATTACCACACTCTTCATAGGTACTTGAGCCAAATGAAAAACAACATCCTTAATCATCGCAAGTCATTTTACTTTTAGAATCAAAGGAAATATAGGTATTTGTATTCCTTTATTATTTGTAGGCCTAAATGCTCTGTAACAGATAGAGGAATTAAATTATGGGAAGCTCCTAAATCAAGCATACAATTATGTAGCAACAGATCATGAATCATTAATGTAACATAAAATGGAGGGGTGGAAGGGTCTTTCTCCTCCACATGTGGGCCAAACATGACTATAGGTCTCTATTCCTACAAGTTCAAATTGTCTTGTGTTGAGGTAACATGAGAAAAATCCATGAATTCAAATATTTTATTTTTATAGGTAGGTTGTTGCAATAATTCAATGAAAGGACAAACATCTTCACTTCTTCTAGCTATTTTTGCAAACTAAAAGCAGAAGGATTCTTCTCCAATTTTACTTGGTCAACTCTCTATTTACTTGATGCAATAACTTAAGTTGTGTAGGTTGTTGTCTTCTATTTGCAATTTCGAGTTTGGAAGGTGTAGGATGGGAGGTTTCTCCTTTGATTTTTGAGTTATAATTAAAAGGTTGATTTCCCTTATCATTTAGCTTTGGTGTGGTGCGTAGAGTAGGCTCTTCACCTTGATCTTATGTGCAAGATATTTTCCTAGACCTCAAGTCGTATCTCCTATGTTGGGTGTGTGTTATATTATTTCCTTGAATACCCCAAGCGCGGGGGGGCGGTATCCCCCCTATACGTTGCGCCGAGTGTAGCAAGGGGATCACAGGGCAAGTAGTTTCCTCCACTGTCGGGGTATGCAAGGGGGTGGTAGCCCCCCTGCACAGATTTTAGGCTAGCACCCACGGAAAAATTTTTTTGGACCCTATATTAGGTGGGTGGACCTACCTATGGTTTTGTGCATGGATTTCACACATGGTTTTGGAAGTGATGGTTTTATGTCCATGGTATTTTGTAGATCTGGTCAAGGGAGCTACAATTATGTTCTAATCCAGGGTTAATGGATTGGGGTTTATGGGTGCTTCAACATATATATATATATATATATATATATATATATATATATATATATATATATATATGTATTGTAACATTGAAAGGAATATAATGAAAAATCAATATGGTAGTCTCGGTTTTGGGATCCAGGGGAAAATCTCTTTGTACATCTGTTTTATGTTTTATGTCGCTGCCATTGTTTATTTTCTATTTTTAGAATTCATATATAGGTATTTTTGTACGGGGTTAAAACCTACATCCTATACATCTATTATTGCATGAACTATGAAAACTACCTATATTAAGCATATGTCCCTTCTTCATCGAAGGGAACATTCAAATCATCCTCCTATGCTCCTTGTGCTTCTATTTCATGCTCTTCTTCTGATAGAGTTGAGTATTGATTTTGTTGAACCTCAAGAGCATCTTCAATTCCTTCCTTAGGATCATCCTCTATATATAAGGGAGGTTTTATTATCATCTTGCTTTTCTTTTATTTCTCTTTGCAGGAGTTGTAAAGGAGGTCTCCTATATTGGGGATTGAAGTTTTTGTTTGGACCTTGTTATATATGTTGAGGAGGGTTTTTGTTCTCCAAATCTAACTTCACTAACTTGTTTGAGATATTTATAATTAACTTATTCATTTCATCTAACTTTTTCTCATGAATTTCCTTTAGTGGACTAGAGGAATTGGCTTCCTCTTTTCCCTTTCTCCTATCACTATGTTCTCCTTTTCCCTTCCACTTCCCTACTGACACAAAGTTTTCTTCTACTTCTAGAGCATCAGTTTGGATCTGGTCCAATGTGGGGGATTTCCTTTCTCTGAGAGTAAACCCAAAATATAATTTAAATGCTTTAACGAATACCACCTTAGTTGCTACCTATGGAGGTTTAATTTCAATAGGAAATTTTCTATACAATTTATTAAATCTTCTTATAAATTAGGTGACATCTTCATTTTTCCTTTTCTTTATTGCATTAAATCCAGTCAAAAAATATCCATGGTCTTTCTTCTCACCCCATTTTTCCATAAAGATGTTCTCTAATTCCTCCCATGTGTTGATTGAGTTGTTTGGAAAGGAATTGAACCATTTTATAGCCTCCCCATTTAAATACTGAACAAATAGCCTCAGGAATATGTCTACATGTTCTATATTCAAGTTTTTTGCAAATGCATAAAAGATATCAATAAGTTTTTGGATTGTTACATCATCTTACCAGTGAATCTAGGCAAGAGTTTGAGTCAGTCTTGAGGCATTGCGTTCATAAAATTTGTATATTCAGAGGAGCATATCCTTTGAGTAAAAAAATAGGTAAAACCATATTTTGTATGGGAGGTTGAAGAAGATTTACTATAGGAGTTGGTTGAAGGGCTGAATGGGCAACAACGACTGAGATTAGGTGTGAAATAATTGTGAATGTTTGAGATGTGGTAGGAATGAGTATATATTTGATTTCCTCGACTTTAGAGAAGATATGGAAATTGAAAGGATTGGATATGTCAGAAACTTCATCAAGTTTTGGTTCTGAAAAATAAAAATCAGATGCGAGAAAATGTTATTCTGAGAAGTCCAACTCCCAAAATGAGGTTTTAGGAGAATTTATCTCAGCTCTCTGAGAACCAGAAGTTGAGATGTATGGGGCAAAGATAACATGATCTGGAGCTATTGGGGTTCTTTCTTTCTAGATTTTCTTTGAGATAATTATTTCTAGGTCAAACACAGGAGGATTTTGCTGCTGAGAAGTATTTTATCAAGCACGAGGCCTCCTAAAATCTAGGGGTATAGTCTAAAGAATCTGCTAGGTGAGAAATATCAACCCACACTTCCTTTTCTCACCATACAAACAAATTCCTAAATTTATACACAGTGAAATATTTTCTGATTCATTCCCCTATGATGGTGCCAAAAGATGTTGTAGTTCCTAGAGACAACCTCTTGGTTGAGAAGAAGGTTAGTTCCTAGGACATATTAATGTCTCTTGGAGATAAATCTATTCTTCTCAAGGATTAAATATAAAATTATTTAAATTTGGTTCAATTACCATACTTAGAGGAAAATATAATTTTATACATTGGTAGTATTTAATTCCAAAGACTTAATGTTCATTTATGGTGGCCTACACACAAAGAGTGTAGTTTCTTTAATTGTTGCAGTATAGGTGAAAAAAGAAATGCAAGAGAGAAACCTAGTGTAGAGGACTAGTGATAAAATCTTGTACACTAAACTCCAATAGAATTTTGAAAAAATAGAGGAAATGAGATACAAAAACCATGGAGCGCATTTTGAGGCCTTCAACCTCATGCATTACACGTACCATTTTCTATAACAGAACATAGGTAAATATGCTATATAAGATTGAGTTTCAGCCGCCATAATTACACAAGTTTTGAAAGGAAAGAAACACATATGAAATGATAAACAAAGATAGAATCACATGTTCAACATCTTAGTGCTTCGAATCACCAAAAAATTCTTCATTAATATTAAAGAACAACATACATCTCATAAGCTTGAAAACTTGCAAAACATGATGAAAAATTATAGCCCCTGGAATATAAAATTGAACCACTACTATTGAGTTCCTCTTCCCTTTTATATGGAGAGTCAGAATGAGAATAGTTACTAAAATATCTTGAAGTGTTACATATGTATAATATACTCAGTTGTACAAGAATTCCACTAGCCTAATTATCCTAATGATTTCATAACATATTGGTTCCTTCTTGAAAATAAAATATCTATAGTATTAGAAAATGATAGTGATATGTCATGATTTCCAAATCAGAAAATTCTTTATTGTTGGCTTGCTTTATCTCTTGAAGTGGACTCGTGTTCCACTATTCAGACTTGCGGTGGGTTAACAAACTGATCACATCTCTGCCATAGTACTGGGTTTGGTGTAGGATCGTGAAAGAAGGTGTTAAATGGTATCTTCATATTTTTAAGCTCGGTGTGATTGGACTTGGTTGCAAACAAAGTCTTCACCAACAAAAGTAGTTGGAAATCCCTCTGAATATAGTTGAATATATTCCTTCCCTTGAGAGTGGCAGCCTTTTCATGAGAAGATTCTACCTTAATGTTGGCCTCCACTAATAGCTTCTCATACTGCTCCCATGGAAGTATGTTTCCTTGGGAGTCCCAATAGCTAGGTAGCCCTACCATGGTTCTCTAATCACAATTTGACTTGAATGTAGCTACCACTTTTCCTAAATCATTCAAACACTCCTTTTCTTTATCCCTTGTTTCTTCTTTTTGGATCACTTTAGTAATCTCAATGATTTATCTTGTCCTATCCCTGATATCTATGAATCTCAAGTGATTTTATTACTTCTCATTGATATATTTGATATGTTGTCCTAGTGTTGGCATTATGTTGTGCATGGTTCCAGCTACCTAATGTTGGCATTGGTTTATGATGTCATCTAGCTCATGTTAGTATTCATGCCAACCTTATGTAGCCTAGTTTATGAGTTTATGTTCCTACTTTGTATCATGGTTGCAACTAGTTAAGTTGACATTGAGATGATTGTGTTGGCATTGATGTCAACCTATGATGGCAAGGATGTGGTATGATGGCTTGATGGTTGCTCTTATACTTCATGTCCATGACCTTAGTGCAGGAACCTAGTGCAATAATTGTGTGTTAATTTGTTGGTCTTATGAGGATCTTGCTGAGGGGATAAAGTGTGTTGTAGAGGTGTTATAGGTCAGTTCAGATGAATTGCAACTTGGGAAGGTGTGTGTGGAGAGTTGAGGCCTTATTGGCAGTAATGCTAACCCTTATTTGTGGGCTTCAAGGTCAACATGGTAGTGTCACTTGGGAGACATGATTAGGCTATTTGGAGAGGTATTAAAGGACTTGGAAGAGGCTTGCAGGCTTATTCAAGAGATGGAGAAGGTGACCAAATAATTGTAGAAAATCTTGTGGATTCACAAGCTCATGAAATGTACTAAAGCACAGGACAAGAATATACTTCTACTTTCAACCAACAGAAGCCAATAGATCGATTAAAACAATATGAACAAAAAGAAGATAAATCAATGGCACATAACACAAGATGTATCTAGGGAAATCCATTGCTTAAAACCCCACTATCTATATTTCATATATCATAAATATGAGTGAAGATACAAAGCGTTTTCTCACTAGAACAATTCCGCGCAAGTATGATCAACTCTCTTAGCTGACAAGCTAGCTTAGACCAAATCCTTAGCCTATTCAACAACTCTCCAAGCCCCTAATCTCTTGTGTAATTCCTAGGATGAATAGCTCGTATTTAAAGGGAATTCATGCTTCCAAATCTGCGCAATCCAAACATAGGTCCTTTTCTAATTGCATGCATGATCTATACAACTCAGTAAATCTTACAACTTATAGTACATTGTCCCTACACTATAGTCTTAATTGGGTCTTTCTGATAATCAACATGCATGAGTTTCTGATCAAGGAAGCTTCAGTTAACTAGAGTCACACTTGTGAATGCACTAGTGCATCAACTGACTATTAACACTCTATTAGTTCCACAAACATTTTGGAACTAATTTAATTGAACATAACTCAGTAAATTGCATTATCTAATTACAACTCACAATTAAACTCATCCTGGACCCCAAAAATTTAGGGAGAACATATACATGACTTCAAAAAGACTTCCAACTTAAAATTCCTAAGCTAATTAAGTTAGTTAAACTTAATTAACTATTTACAAGTTTTTATGAGAATAGAATTCAATTTTAATTCTCAGCTTAATTCAAGGACAAATTAAACTGGAATTTCTTATTGCCATTTCTCAACACTAGCTCTCAACAAGAAAGGGATTATCAGCTACCCCGATCATATCCCTGTGAAACTTGAATTTACATCTTGATAATGCCTTTGTCAAAATGTCAGCATCTTTCTCCTCCATGGGAATGTAATCTAACAACATAATTCGCCTCATTGCACAATCTTTGAGGTGATGATATTGGATATCAATATGCTTGGACCGATCATGAAAAATCGATTTTCAGAGAGTTTGATACAAGTCTGAGTATCACAGTAAATCACAGTTGGATCCATCTACTGACCAAACAAGCCAACCAAGATCTTCCTCATCCAGATGGCCTCATATACTGCCTAACTCGTAGTCATGTACTCTACCTCTACCAAACTGAGTGCAATTGATCTCTGTTTCCTGATGTACCAAGAAAATATCATTGACCCAATACTGAAGATCCCTCTTGATGTGCTCTTCCGGTCGGATGGACTCCCTGCCCAATCTACATCGGTGAAACCTTGAAGCTTCACTCCCTCTGTTTTTCTATACCATAATCCATACTGAGAGGTGCCCTAAGGTATCTCAAAACATGATTTTTCTCCTTCCAATACAACTTGGTAGGCCTAACCATCGCTTGACTAAGTTGGCTAATTGCATAGAACATATCAGGTCATGTGTTCACCAAGTACATGAGTGAACCCACAAGCTCCATGTAAACAGTAGTGTCCACTACTTCCCCTAAAGTAGCATCCTCCTTGCTCCAGTGATCCAGGTGGATATTGGTGGCCACCCTCCTATTCCACTTGGACCCGCACCATTGTTTCTTTCATTTTTTTAGTTTCCTTAATTGTTGCAAAATTTACTAGTTTTGACAATTTTTTGGGTCTTGAACTTCCGGAGCCGTTTTGAGGCCCTAAATGACGGGTTTTTGGAAAATCATCGGTGACAAATATGATCCTTCAAATTAACATTTGCCATTATCATTTGTATTCCTTAGATAGTTCTTTCTAACAAGGTATTTTGTCCATAAAATGAAGATTGTATGCCAATGTTACAACCCTGGGAAATTGATGTACCAATTTACCCTAACGGGGCTCATAGTTTGGCATTTCATCTCCTAGGGTTAGGTGTTTGTATGTTTAGGGTTTTCCATTGTTTCTTACCAATAAATAGGCCTTCAAGCCTCATTATAACACAATTTAGAGGCATGTAGCTGCCACATCTCTGCTCAAATATAAGTTACCATCGCCCGAGCTCGTTTATTTCCATTCTATATGTAAGCATATTTCAGTTCTTTGATATTAATGAAATGAATTTTTATTTATGTTGCACTTCTGTGTATGGTTTTATTTGTAATTCATTGTGTTCCTATTTAAATTTGGATCAGTTGTATCAAAGGAGTCTTCTTTTTCTCGATCCTTCTTTGCATGTCGACAACGAGGTTGGGGTATAAGGATTTAGGGCTTGATCTAATTGAGCATTTGCAATATCAGCTTCGCAAACTCCAACGGCTGCCCATGGGGGGAGAAAATAAAGATGAGGGAGCAGGAGATCCTATAAAAATATTTCTCGAGGAGACCCTTGAGAAACAAATAAACACGATGACGGATAATTTTTCCCAGATCCTTCAATGGTATCCCACCGGCGGTGCATCCACATGCAGAAGCCACTCTCGAGGTGCCACTCCTTTTAAGGTACAAGTAAACTTTGAAATTCCCATATTTGAGGGCCAAATAAATGTAGATGCCATAGATAAATGCTTAAATCTGCTAGAAGGATATTTTTATGTTCATGATTTTTCCATTCGTGAAAGATTACTTTTGTTCTTCTCAAAGTCACCCCCCACGTCAAGGATTAGTGGGAAACCTACTGTGAGAAGAAGGATGAAAGTACACCCTCACTGTTTTTAACCACACCCATTTGGAATTCATTCTGAGATTCCATCAAGGAGTAATACTACCCTGTCGGGAGCTATGAGGATAAATACATAAAGTGGATCAGGATGCAACAGGGAAGGTACCAAGATGTGCTAGAGTTTACCAATGTTTTTCATACCCTTTGCACGAAGTTGGGTATCAAGGATTCTAAGAAACATTTGTTACTCAAGTAAATCGACTGCCTACACAGGTACATCCAGGATGAGATGGAGTTCCTGGACATCTCCTCACTCGGCAAGGCTTACTGATATACTGTCAAGATTGAGCAGAGCTTAAACAAAAAAAGTGAGACTTTTGATCTGGGAATCCAAAGCAAGTGAACGGTGCCCCAAAACTGCAGAACAAAGGACAAATCCAAGGTGGGACGGCCTAGGGAAACCTGCCAAAGCTGCAAGAAAATAACAACGTTGTGAAGCTAAAGAAGGACATGAGAAAGTGGTGAGAATTCCATAAGAACTCCACTCCCAACACAAGTGAGTACGAGCCAAGCAGTCACTGGTGTCCGACCTGAAGGCTTCTGAATCATATGCATGTTCCAACTCTGAGTCAAAACTTGACAAGGGGAATGATAAAGGGAAACATATTATCGATGCGGAGACCAATGCCACTGTTGCCACCACGAATATCTAGAAGGAGGAACCCGAAGATCTATAGGAGGAAGATAGCCTCTTCTACTCCTAGATGTGGGTAAAGGGTTCCCTGCTATAGTTCAGTGTCAATAGTGGGAGCCAAAAGAACCTAATTTCAAAAGAGGTCATGAAGCAGTTGGTCTTACTGACTAGAGTACACCCACAATCGTAGACCATCAGGTGGCTTCACCAAGGACAGATCTTCACTTCAGCCAGCAGTGTCGCCTTCCATATAGCATCAAGCGCACGGATGAGGTATTATGTGATGTTGCTCCTCTTGATGTGTGTGATGTATTATTAGGTCAACCATACTTGTGGAAGGGACATGTTGTGTATGAGTTAAGGCCTTGTTATGTTAGTGCTACCTTGGGAAATAAGTTGTACAGGATAGCAGAGGTAGCACTGCCTATTGTCATCTCTTTGATTACTACAAAATGATGCAGTAAGCTCATTTCCAAAACCAAGACATTTGTTTTCCTAATGATACTTCCTCAAGGAAAGAAGAAGACAGTGGCCATGACCACCAGACAGGGCCCCTCTGCATGACAACAACAGATGGATAAGGTCATGGAGGAGTATGAGGATATGTTCACCTCCCCCGCAGGGGTGCCTCTACACTTTCAGGTTAAGCACTCCATCAATCTAACCCCAGGTGCGTCGTTGCCCCATGGACCAATATATTGGCACTCTGTTTCTAAGAGAATGACGAAATCAAGAGGTAGATTCAAGAGTTTCTACAAAAAGGTCACATCCAGTCAATTTTATTGCCCCGTGGGGGCCCGATCGTGTTGGTACGGAATAAGGATGGGACTTGGAGACTCTGTATTGACTATCTGGCGCTGAACAAGATCACTGTCCGGAATAGGTACCCAATCCCACAAATTGATGACCTTTTGGACCAACTCAAGAGGGGGAAATATTTCAGCAAGATCCACTTGAAGTTCGGATATCACCAGGTACCAATCAAACCCTCTGACATGTGGAAGATTGCCTTCAAATCCAAGGAGGGTCTTTTCGAATGGTTTCTTATGCCTTTCAGGTTGACGAATGCTTCTGCAACCTTCATGATGTTGATGGATGAAATATTGTGGCTATTCACTAATGCATTTGTAGTGGTATACCTGGATGACATCCTGATCTTTAGCAAGAGTTGGGAAGAGCACCTCCACCACATCCGACAGGTTCTCCAAACACTGCGGGAACACAAGCTATGTGCTAATTTGGAGAAATGCACTTTTGGCATGACCCAGGTTTAGTATCCGGGATACGTTATTGATGAAAGGGGGGTGTATGTGGATCAAGAAAAGATCCAAGTCATTCGAGATTGGTCGGCCCCAACCACTCTAACAGAACTCCACATCTTTCTAGGTCTTGCCAATTTCTACCTCAGAATTGTGTTGGAGTTCTCTCATATCACTTGGTCCTTGAGTCAAGTCACCAAGGAAGGAGCAAAAGAAAATTATTTTGGTCTAAATCTCAATAGAATGAATTCACAGAGTTGAAACATCGCCTATGCTCTGCACTAGTGCTCACATTACCATACTTGCAACAACCATTTGAGATCAAGACAAATGCTTCTGACTATGCTATTGGGGTAGCCCTTACTCAATAGGGGCATTCAGTGGCATATGACAGTGAGACACTTTCAAACACAGTCTAGAAGTATCCCAATTATGTTTGAAATTCGTCCTGATCGAAACATGTTCTCAATGTCCCAAGCATATATATTTCACAAGATATGGCAGATAAGGGCATTAGATATACAAAGAATATTGGATCACGAAAAACCACAAGATCTGAAAGAGAATGACTGGAAACAATGGTTGAGATGTTTTGACCGGTACAATTTATCCCCACAGATTCTAGCAATTGAAGAGGCAGCTACTGGTTTTAGTTGGAAACTGAAACTATACCCTATTCCCACCCCATGGGAAGCACTCACCACTCCAACAAATGGCTCCGGCTAGAATGAAACTATCGACGAAGAGATAGAAGGTGACATGATGGAATTCTCTTTTTTCTGCAACTGCTTCGTTTGGCTCGGGAGGAATAAAAAAAGGGCTTTCAAATGAGCTTGCCTACTGTCTCAACTTTGATAACTTACTTGCCCCAGCACTCCAAACGGCTTAAACTTTCTACCACTCCATGGAACGAGATAGAGATTGTTGAGCCAATCCCGTAGATAGAAGCAGCTAGTTTTTGTAATTTGATCCAATAACATTCTGTTAGATAGGAACAGATTTGATAAATATTGATAACTCTCGAATAGAGTATTATAAAGAAAAGATTCATTAGATAATAACCTATTGGTTCTGAGCCATCTTTGACGATGAATTAATGATTGGAAGCGGTCAACCCTTTCTCTCGAATTTTCGGTCAACCAACGGTTACATGAATATATAGGAAAATATGGCTGCATACGTTCCAATTGGATACCAATCGCTTGAATGCGTTTGAAATGCTCGATATGTCTATGTCTAAGAGACAATGGTTTCCACCAATTCATGACCAAAACCGAATTGATCGTGGATTTTGAATCATATCTACGAAAAAAACTTTGGATACTTTTTTTAGGGAAAAAATTAGGTTGTGCTATTAATCTTCTTGCACCATAAGTAATATAAAGCCTTTTCAACAGATCTTCATTTGCGAAAAATTCTCGGCGTGAAAACACAGGGCGCTGCTCTTAAAATAGGAAGGAATCCCAAAGAAATCGTCTTCCTATAAAGAACAGTGGTTTCTTAGAGTATTTATATTGCTTCGGATATTGTATAGGAAATAGAGATCTGTCCATCTGCCATTTTCTTAACGATCCGAACTGATACGAAGATCCCAATGAATTGGGTGTTTTTATATGATCGAATCTATTACTGTGAAGAAAAATAAGACACCAGATCCTAAGAGTCCAAACTACATTATTTATTAATTCTTCATCCATATCCCTTTGTTTTGCGCCAGGAGTAAACTTCAATTCATATTCTTTCATAAATCATATCAGATCTAGATTATCTCTCATTTTGAGTTGAGGAGCAAATGTGATCTGATCCTTATCGGACTTACCCCGACATATTCCTAACCTAGAAAATGGAAACTCCACCAGAATACTTTCTAAAAGACTAGAAGCTATATCAAGATCATGCTCAGCTAATTTATCGAAAGGAATCCAATTCTATCTATTTCGTTCTGATATAGACCAAGAATCTCGAGCCGCTAATCCGGCCAAGCAACCCAAAATATGGGGAAAGAGATGTATTCCATTTTGCATGCCTGTCGACAATGGAAGCATTACATTTTTGGGAATGAAACGATCATCCACACAGACCACCAACCCCTACAGTCCATACAGACGCAAGGGAAGTTGCAGAATTATCACCATCGAAAGTGGTCCACATACCTGCAACAGTTCCATTTCAATATCAAGTACAAGAAGGTCAACACCAATAATGTTGCAGACTTCCTCATTCGACCATTGATCATGGCATTAACCATCGTGCTCGACTCTTGTGGGAATGAGACTTTTGATTAGCTACGTCTCTACAAAAGAGACCCAGAATTCAGCCACACATACCAGACACTCTTGGAGGGTCGACAAGTTCCATATTTTCAAATCTAGGATGAACTGTTATGCCACCTGGGACACCTTCGTGTTCCTTCAAGCGAGCGTTCCAAGATGATTTGGGAAGTGCACTATAGTTGGGTCGCTAGGAATTTCAGGGTCGAGAAACCAATGTCAGTACTGCATAATTATTTCTATTAGCCGAATCTTTGACAGGATGTTGAGAAGTACATCAGATCCTACACTGGCTATGCCATTTTAAAATTGACCATCAAGAAGTAAGGCCTCTATACTCCACTTCCTACCCCTGGTCAGCCTTGGGAATCCATCTCCATGGATTACATGTCAGGACTTCCTTCTACTAAGCATGGCAATGACTGTGTTTTTGTGGTCGTCAACAAATTCTCGAAGATGGCCATTATGCCGGCCTGCAAGAAGAATATCACAGCAAAAGCCACCGCTAAACTCTTCTTTGAACGATTGTGGTTAAACTTTGAGATCCCGTAGTCTATCATCTTAGATCGAGACACCAGGTTCCTCAGTACATTTTGGTCCAATATCTAGTCGATGCTGGACACCAAGCTCACTAAGTCCATAAACTTCCATCCCCAAACATATGGCCAAACAGAGATCGTCAACAAGATGATTGTACGCATTCTGCACATGTACAACTCAAAGAATCCATGCACATGGAATGAGAGCCTCCCCTATGTCCAACATAGCTATAATGAGGCTCTCCATAGATCAAATGGTCACATCCATTTTCATGTGGGCTTGGGATTCCAACCACTATGTCCCATTGATGTGGCCATACCATTTGCAGCTACTGAGGCAGATTTGGATCATGTCCAATTCGAAGTTGACAAGGCAAACAACTTCACTGAGCACATTCAACAGATCCGCCAATAGGTCCATGACATATTGGACAAAGCCAATGCTAAGTACAAGCAACATCATCATCAACATCAAGTGCCAGACAAGTTCCAGGTGACCGACAAAGTTTGGCTACATTTGCAGAAGAAGCGCCTTGATGGGCCCCACCGCAAGCTTCACTTTCTCTGATATGGGCCATACACCATCACCAAGACAGTAGGGGACAATGCCTTCAAGTTTAGTATTCCACCATTCCTTGGTCTACATCCAGTGTTCAATTTGGACCGCCTTTGGCCCTACTATCCATCATTGTTGGACACATCTGACATTGCAGAACAACTTACACAACAAAAGTTAAACCCATACTGCATGGAACAAGCCACAACTAATTAGATCATGGACACATGGATCAATAAAACCTGACAGCAAAGGATCCAACTATACCGAGTTGTCAAAGCAGGGCAACTCCTTCACGAGGGCAAGTGGCTCACCAGGGACCAAGTTCAACATAAGTTTCCTCATCTCATGGAGGAACTCAATGCAATGGGGACCATTGCTTCCTAACGGGGGAGGAATGATCTAGGTGGATATTGGTCGACACCTTCCTATTCCACTTGGACCCCCAACATTGTTTCTTTCAGTTTTTCACTTTCCTTAATTGTAGCACAGTATACTAGTTTTGGCAGTTTTTTGGGTCCTGAATATCCGGAGCCGTTTTGAGGCCCTAAACGATGTTTTTTTGGAAAATCACTGGTGGAAAACATGTCTTCCACTCAATATTTATTGTTAGCAGTTGTAATTCATGGATATATATTTCTAACAAGGTATCATGTGTGTCAAACAAAGATCGTATGCCAAAGTTACGACCCCGGGAAATTGATGTACCAATTTACCCCAATGGGCACCATAGGTTGGTGTTTCATCTCCTAGGGTTAGGGTTTTGGATGTTTATGGTTTTCCATTATTTCTCGATAATAAATAGGCCTTGAAGCGTCATTGTAACAGAGTTCATAGGCATGTAGCCACCACATATCTTCTAAGAGATAAGCTACCATCGCCCGAGCTAGTATATTTCCATTATGTATGTAAGCATATTTTAGTTCTTTGGTATTAATGAAATGAAGTTTTATTTTTGTTGCATCTCTATATGTATGGTTATATATGTAATTTGTTGCGTTCCTGTTTAAATTCAGATCATCCAATTACCTACTAGAGGAGTTTCCATGGGTTTTTTGCTCTCCATGCAGAATCTCCTGAGTATCTCGTTGCCATACTTGCCTTGAGACACAAACAACTCCCCATCTCCCTGCCATACCTCCATGCTAAGAAAGTAATGCATGGGCTCCATGTCCTTCATCTCAAACTCTCTTGCAATGTTCCCCTTGCAAGATTTGATCAGTTGACCATAACTTGTTAGTATGAGATCATTAACATAAAGTACAATGATCAACAATTTACCTTCCACCACTATGTGGTACAGGATCGCATCTGCTTCACTCTTCATGAAGCCCAACTTAGTGAAGTAGCTATCTATCCTGGTGTACCAAGGACAGGGTTATTCCCAAACAACGATTTCTTGATCTGATGCATAGGCAACTCATGGTCAAAGATCTCAAAATATTTAGGCTTCTCTATGTACACCACTTCCTCAAACATGCCATTAAGGAAGGTTGTCTTCACATCCATCTGATGTATCTTTCAACCCATCTATACTGATAGTGCCAATATAGATATGATCAATGAGTACCTTGAAACTGGAGAAAATGTCTCACCATAGTCAATCCCCTCTACCTGTGAAAAGCCACAGGCCATAAATCTAGCCATATGATTCTCCCCACTACCATCTGCAGTTTTCTTTACCTCGTAAACCCAACCAGAGATCACCACTAACTTGACCTTTGGTCTCAGGACCACATCCAAAACACTGTTACGAACTATGGATTCATACTCCTCCACCATGGCATCAACCTAAACTAGTTGCTGCAATGCTTCCTTAAAGGAATATGTCTATGCCAAAACACATTCGCCTATAAGATCCATGTATCCAGCGTACGTATCAGGTGACGTCCTTTGTCTGCACTGAGAAATGGGTGCTCCCACATTCTCCCGTGCATCATTCAATAATATTTCAGCCTCTCTGGTGTGCTTTCTTCAATCTATGGAAGACTCTGACTTAGTGGATGTCTACACTCTCAGATCCTCTGCATGTGGCTGGTCCACATCAATCTGAGGCTCCTCAACCTTAGGAGATAAAATCTCCTCATCCGCATGTAGTTGAAGCTCCCTCTCAAGGGAAACTTGCATGGCCTTCTCCTCATCTGATATGACATCCTTGCGAACCATTGTGATCCTGTTGTTCGGCAAGTACAACCGATACTTGTGAGGCGTATCAGTGTACCCCACAAATATCCTCAACTCTGTTGTCGACTCAAACTTATTCCATGCATCTTTGGTCATGTTGACGGTGCTGAACCCACCAACATTTAGGGGATCTCCCCGGTATTAAGTCCCAACTAGATCTCACACCCTTTGGTGTAGGAGTCCCATCCGGTATGATGGCCTGATTGAAATTATCTTAAAGATATGCCTTAGCTCTTGCTTTTCAGCACGTGAGAATGGTATGCTTCATCTTTGAACAATGAGGTTCACTTGCTTGGTGAGTGCTAGTGTTATTTGTGTCAAGGTCCTTTCACCATAGAGAGAGAGGGTGGAAGAGTCTCCAGTCAAAATGGAAAAATTCCCAACTCTATCAAAGATACACAACACAACATGACATGCATAGCTCCGAGAGGAGCAGTCCACATGGATGTGGCAGTCACAACATATAAGAGAAGATAATACATACAACACCCAGTGGAGCAGTCTGCGCGAGTGCAACCGTCGTTATAACAAGTTCATGGGAAATTTTTTGTCTAATGTCCGGTGAGGAAACCCATGCGGGTAGGCCAATGTTAACAACTCATACAACACATCTTCATAAATATATGTATTAGAGCAAGCGAAAGAGTTCAATTGTTTAACACAGGTTAAAGCAACATTCATTACAAGTGTTCAAGATTAGTCTCACAAATAGTTAGAATACATGTGTGAAAACTTGATGGCCTGTTATCAGGCTTCTGAATTAAGAGAAAGTTCCAAGACACATTGGTACACCATACATCACTAACCTCGTAGGCAGGGCATTGGATCCACTGATCGCACGTCAAAGAATTTATTACAGACTCTCAAGGCTATGTGGGAGGAGCCAAGGTGAAAAGTCCTTTGCATGTACAAATGAGGGGGTATTTATAGCCAAGGGAAAAAATGGCCCTTGTGACCATCCACCATGACTGTTTGACTTATTAGACTCTTCAACTTTACATGAATCTTCATATGACATGTGGATCTCTTGGACTTCCACATTACATTACATTGATTTACACAGTATGTCCCACAATAGTGATGTGGCCGACATGACACATGACATTACTCGACACAACAATGTTGGTATGTCCATGTTTCTGTTGGTGTCCATGTTGAGCTGCAGTGCTGCTGAGTGATGGATGTTCTCTAGGTGTATCATAGCTTCACATCCACATGGAAAGGTATGCAGAGTCTTCGATCGTATTGGTGTTCACTTGACATTGCATGTGCACATTGCTCCTTTGCCTGTAATTTGGCAAGCTTGACATGTTTATCTGTTCGTAAAAAAAATTCCTCGCATGTCCATTTGTTCGAGAAAAATTCTCCCCACATGCATCGTCCATTCGTCTATTCCCGAACACATCTCCTTACATGTACTCTCCTTTTTCATCCCATTTGTCACCGCATCATGTCTTATCCATATACCTATATCTGCAATAACTCATGATGAGATGACATCAAATCCATAAACCTTCTAGTCTACCATGATGCATTGTTATTCGCTTTCGAATGCAGGTGACTGGGAGAGAGAGGATGAGGCTATGAAACTATGCAAGGAAATTTTCAAGTTGGGATGCAGGCTCTGGGCATTGCTGGTGAAAATTGCGCATAAGTCACTGGGAGACTGAGATGGACAATCCGGATTAGCAGTGACTATCTACAAGATCTGGCTTGGCTAGAGGGAAGATCTGCACAATTTATCGAGGAAAATAGTGTGGGCAGCAGAGTGGCTTGGCAGAAAAAATAGTTCAATTCCTAGAGGGAGCTCGCAGCGGGCTGCGGGAGGCTTGGAAGCAAAAGCTACGCAATTCCTAGAGGGAGTTGGTAGCGGGCTACAGGAGGCTTGCCGGGAAAAATTGTGCATTTTTTCCAGGGAGTTCGCTGCGGGGTTGCTAGTGACAAAAAATGCACAATTGCTGGGAGGCTAATCTACTGAAAACCTATATGTAGTTTTTGAGCTAAGCAGGATCTTGGGTAGCTGAGGGGCTTGCTCATGAAATCTGCGTAGTTTTCTGGGTGAGCAGTCGGCCAACTAATTAGGTGGCTAGCTGGAAAAACTGCATAATTTTTTTAAGGAAACAGGACGGACACTGGGTGTCTGTCTGGCATGTCTTCTTAGTTTCCTCAATTAGCGAAGCGGGCAAGGTCTGCAACTTTCACGAAATTTTGATGGGAGTGAGTCCCGAAGTCATTGCTCGGTCAAAATCTCTGGTTGACTAGCAGGAGGGTTGGTTGATTAGCTTGCGGGCAACGCATATTGAAAATTATGGCTTATTGAGAAACTTCTGCATTTTCCTGGGTGATATTTGGTTCGGTCGATTCCAAGATTTCACAGTGTAGGCTATCTAGGAGATAGCCTCAAGTCCTACACAATTCTGGGCAACAATACATGGTCACTAAGTGTTGATACTACGCAATGCAACTCAGTGAAGGTCTGACTGTTGGATGGTGGTCCGGTCGTAAAAAATTCAGCAAAATTACTAAGTGTGTGAGTGAGTGAACTTGTACATACGTGATCTTGAAAACACACATTCAACATGACTTGAAGACAAGATGCCTCAAACCATCAAGACAACACATAGTTTGTATGACTGACCGACGGTGCAAGCCACAAGCGCGACGCTTGTGATGGATCGTTGAAATACCACAAGGACGCCTTCACAATAGTGCATACACATTCTTCTATGAGTGTGACAGATGTTTACATAGCGAATACAACTTCTACACACGAAGTGGAACCTTGTGCATGACTAGAACATGGTTGTAAGCGTGATGTTGTGACCAACATGCAAAAAGTTGTTCGTTGAATGGTCAAGAAAGGAGGGTGCAAAGAATCAACGCGAGCTTATGGGGTGAGCTTGAGTGCTTACAAACATCAAGTAAAAATCCAAGGGAAGCTCCAAAATTGGATGCATGCCAAAATTTTGGACGGTGTTGCAGCTGCTACAGCACTTGGCGTCACACTGGTTGAATTCCAGATTCTGTGTTTTGGTCCATTTACAACATAGGGCCTTGGTCCTTCATGGAGTATTGAATCATTGTGCGGGTTACTTAGCCTCCCCATTTACCCCATGGAAAGATATGGTTCACCTTTCACCAACTAAGACAAACACAACAAAAAGTTTCAGCTTGATCACAATGTTTCAAAATTGGGAAGGGTAGTTTGGCTCACGAGTTAAAAATTTTCAGAGTATAAGACCTTTCACCAGCTAAGTCAAACACAACAAAAAGTTTCAGCTTGATCACAGTGTTTCAAAATTGGGAAGGGTAGTTTGGCTCGCGAGTTAAAAAATTTCAGAGTATAAGGTTTCATCTCTAGTGCTACTCCGCTACGAGAAGGCCTGGAAATTACCCTGGTGGAGTCACGTAGGAACACACGCATTGCTCCACTGCCAATGACCCTGGTCAGTACCCCGGTGGAGTTGGATGCTTCACCTCTCTGCGCAGGAAGCCTTTCTCTTCTTTCACCTTTGTATTTTTTTAAAGAGCACTGTGCATAGGAACTTATTTATTTTTGTGGTAGAAGAGGGATCTTGACTTATTGAGAGGGAAAGAGGATGTTCCTTAAGAGAAGCATGTAAGACCTATGACATAGGTTTTCTCATTTAAATTTTCCCCTTCTCCGTTTCTACTAGTTGGTTGAGCTTGAACACATAGAGCAGAAGGCTGAGTACATGCATGGGGTTTCCCAATGTGGACATAGGTTCATGGTTGGGCCCAAGCTTCCCTTGTAGATGGCTCGTATTTTACTTCAATATTTCATTGGTCGAAGGTTATAACCAAGCATAGAGAAGGCGGATACAGAACTAGCCAAGTGTTGCAGTGTCACAAGACTCTTTGGATCTCGGCCACATACTCATTCAAAAGCCAGAACTCAGTAGAGGGTAGCACATATTTACAAAAATAAAAATAGAATGATACTAAGAAAACAAAACAAAAATAGTAAGAAAATCAAACAAAACAACAAGCAAGCAAGCAAACAAACTAAACCAAGTCATCAAGCAGATAAACATGCAAACCAGAAAGCAAAGACAAGCGAGAAAGAAAACACTACTCCTACTAATATGCTAAACGGTTAGGGTTATGTGAAATGAAATTCCCAGAGAAGCCACCGTAGGTGTACTCGACCGGCAATCACAAAGATACAAGCGGTTAAAATAGGTAAAAAACTGTGTGCAACAGAAAATGCAAAATATTGACAAACTTTCACATTAGAGAGAAGGTCTCTCTTGTGGGCAGAAAGATGTGTCATAATGACCCAACACACATGCTTACCTTTTTGGTGACTACCGATTTTAAACAAACCTCAGAGGCCTCTTGCGAGTGTGTGTTCTTTTGCACCAAATTTCTTAACGATTACGAAGAAGGGTTGAATATTTTTACCTACAACATGACACGCCAAGTAAGATTGTTCCAGCCATTCAGTGATTGGATCATAAATTTCGTGATGGATGTTTTGAAAGACTCGTGCTCTTTCAGAAGATGCATTTCTGGTTTGAGAGAGGGGATCACGATGGGAAACTGATACAGATAGATAGATTTGGTCATTCTCGTCGATCATATCAAGACAGCCACGACTTGCCATAACCATCAGCGCAGGCTAAAGTGCCTCACCTGCTTGACAGAAGTCTGAGGAGAAATATGTTACATGGTGAGGATCATAGTGCGCGAAGCAATTGTCATTGGACATATTATTGGGAAAATGATAAACTGCATGACAACCAGCCAAGATAGAAGAAAAATTAGACCAGTTGGTCGAGATGTCAGATTCCCAGTTTGACACGAACAAAGAAAAATTTTGAACAATCCTACGAATGCTTTGAACAAGGGAACCAATTTCGCTGTGCACTAGATATGATGGAACACCCACTTGCAACTGGTGAAAAATTGTGCAGGAATCATGGTCATCACATAAATGTAGAAAGGATGCCAGCACTGTGAATCTATGAAGCCAGTTGGGGTGTGGTGAAATGAGAGTAAATTTATTTGCGTGATAGGTTTTGTGCTTGTAATCACACAAGGAGATTGCTGGTATGATGAGCGAGCAGATTTGACGTGAAAAATTCACAAGAAGACCAAGCAGTTTATTATGAGAGAAAACACCTGATAAGTATGATTCTGGACAAAGATAGTCTTTGAGACGATCAACTTCATTGTTCCATGATTGCGTGAGGGACGGACACTCCCTACCCCAATTGAATGTAAGAGCGGTGCATGAAGACAAACATCCTATAACAGACTCATGGATTCATTCATTAGTGAAAATTTGAAATTTTGAAATATCGCACCTAGAATAGTAAATATTTTTTACATAGTGATCCACATCAAGTGCAACCATGCATATAGAAATATTGTGCATGAGAAATGAGATATAATTTGGTTCAAGGGGCTTACCAGAGTCATGAGGTCTTGACATAACCATCAAAGGACGTTGAAGTGCCTCAACTCCCTGGCACATCCCAAAACTTTCCAGAATTGAAATATTACATTTTGAGATGTGAACTAGATCATGCATGGCTTGAGGATGATTGTTGTTTTTTATTCCAAAACTTCTCTTAGGATAACAGTCATCTCTGTCACAGGCTTCATCAAATTTTCCAACTTCAGCAAGCTGGCTTGACGAGTTGTCTTCATGAAACACACAGGATGATGACGAGTGGGAAGATTCTTGCCCATTGAGACTGTTTTCATCATGGAAAGCCCCACTGCTTTGTGTCGATCGAGGAGATAACTCATCGGATGAAGAAACCAGAGAACGCAGAGTATCTCTAACGCATGTCGATGTGCTGTGAATGGTAGGACACACAGGCAAGTGAGGTTCAAAGGAAGCTTCGATATGGACGTCTCCTTTGACCGATGCGCATTCTAGATCTTAGTTAGAGTGTACATGAGATGACAGTAGATGACATGATGTGCTTGGGCGTTCATCACAAGATACATAAAGCATGAGAGTGATGACAACCTAAGGCTAGAGGTTGATCGAAAGAATTAATTGTGCATGATGTTTCAGCAAGATTCACGGATTGAGAATTGGTCAAGAATGGAAGCTTAATGTTTTGATGTGAACCACTTTGAAACATACAAGAGGAATTGAATGTGTCTTCACCTTCTTACTCCTCCACATGTATAATGAGACTGCCTTGCAAATGACCATAATTTGAGCCAACATATTGAGAATCAAGAGGGTGCGTGCAGCTAGCGTGTGAAGCGGATGGTTCAAGCGAGTCATGGTACAAGGAGTCATGGCTTGTAAATGATGGAGGATGGAAGAGATGCAGATTAGACTTGAGACTTGGATTACAAATGGTGATTTCCTCTCGCTGAATCAAGGAATGAGTTTTCACCATAGGCTTTCTGAGCAATTTTGGAATTTCCTCTGTTGGAGTGGGAGACGGCTGAGAAGAAGGGTTGGGAACATGCTACGCAAGTTTCACAGCTTTGCAACTGCTTTGAGGGGGTACCCGCTCCATAGATTTCTTAGTTTTCCGAACACTGCAAGGGGGCACCCTCTTCGAGACACGAGGGGTATATTGATTCGCTAGAGTCGAGGTAGAAGGAAAATCAGGAGGTTTACCATTTCGGGAGATATGAACCAAGTGTTTCAGCTCTCAGCTCATGAAGTCAAGGTCTACAAACCATTCAGGAATTTCAGGACAGAGGTGAAGGAAGTGGGTAGAAAATTCCTAAACTGATTCGCCAAGCTTCATTCTTAAATGAGAGATTCTTTCATAGACATCCTAGTGGTTAGACTTATCGAAGGCTTGATGGAGCTCCTTCAGGAAAGTGAGAAGGGAATGGGCGAAAGAAGGTGGCAGGGTATGACACCACCGATTAGCATGACCTTCAAAAGTGAGGAAGAAAAGTATGCAAACAAGCTCATCACTATTGATTTCATGAGATTCACAGAAATGAAGAAAATCATAAATATGCTCAGTTACGAATTTTCTGTCCTCACCGTCAAACTTTAACAAGGACAAGTAATCGAGAAGCTCATCGGGGATTGATAGTTGATTAAGGGAGAAATGAGAGAAACACCCCAGGAGCACGAATTGTGTATGATTCATTGGGTAAGAGATTCAAATCAGATGTAACAGGCTCAGCTTGTCATCTAGCCCTCCTTATAGCACCAAAATGTTGATGGTGTTGTACCCGCCAATATTCAAGGGATCTCCCCAATATGAAGTCCTAAATAGACCTTACACCATTTGGTGTAGGAGTCCCATCGAGTATGATGGCCTAATTTCCATTATCTTAAATATATGCCTTAGCTCTTGCTTGTGAGCACGTGAGAGTGGTCTGCTTCATCTTTGAACAATGAGGTTCGTATGCTTGGTGAGTGCTATTGTTACTTGTGTCAAGGTCCTCTCACCACGAAGAGAGAGGGTGGAAGTGAGTCTCCAGTCGAAAGGGAAAAATTCCCAACTCTTTTTGAGACACACAATACAATAGGACATGCACAGCTTCTGAAGTAGCAGTCCACACAGATGTGGAAATCACAACACATACGAGAAGATAGCATGTAAAACACCCAATGGAGTAGTCAACGCGAGTGCGACAGTAGTTATAACAAGTTCATTGGAAAGTTTTTGTCTGATGTCCGGTGATGCAACCCACGTAGGCAGGACAACGTTAAAAACTCATACAACTCATCTTCGTAAATATATGTATTAGAGCAATCGAAAGAGTTCAATTGTTTAACACAGGTTAAAGAAACATGCATTACAAGTGTTCAAGATTAGTCTCACAAACTATTACAATACATGTGTGAAAATGTGCTAGCCTATTATCGGGCTTCTAAATAAAGCGAAAGTTCCAAGACACATTGGTACACCATACATCACTAACCCCATAGGCAGGGCGTTGGAGCCACTGCTCACTCCTCAAAGAAGATATTACAAACTCTCAAGGCTATGTGGGAGGAGCCAAGGTGAAAAGTCTTTTGCATGTACAAATGAGGGGGTATTTATAGCCAAGGGAAAAACTAGCCCTTGTGACTATTTGACTTCCCTCATGACTGTTTGACTTATTTGACTCTTCAGATTTACATGACTCTTTGTATGACATGTGGGTCTCTTGGACTTCCACATTACATTACATTGATTTACATAGTATGGCCCATAGTAGTGATGTGGATGACATGACTCATGACATGACTCGACACGACAATGCTGGTATGTCCATGCTGCAGCTGGTGTCCATGTCGAGCTGCAGTGTTGTTGAGTGATGGATGTGCTCTTGGTGTATCATAGATTCACCTCCGCATGGCAAGGTGTGTAGAGTCTTTGATGGTCTTGGTGTTTGCTTGATGTTGCATGTGCACGTTGCTCCTTTGATTGTACTTTGTTATGCTTGACATGTTCGTCCGTTTGCGAAAAATTATCCTTGCATGTCCATCCGTTCACGAAAAATTATGTGTGCATTTACCGTTCGTCTATTCGTGAACACATCTCCTTGCATGTCCTCTCCTTGTTCATTCCATCCATCGTCACATCATGTCTTATCCATATACCTGTATTTGCAATCACTCATGATGAGACGACATCAAATCCATAAACCTCCTACTCTACCATGATGCATTATTATTCGCTTTCAGATGCAAGTGACCAGGAGAGAGAGGACAAGGCTATGAAACTATGCAAGGAAATTTTCAAGTTGGGATGTGGGTTATGGGCACTGCTGATGAAAATTGTGTAGAAGTCACTAGGAGACTGAGATGGAAAATTCGGATCAACATTAACTTTCCATAGGATTTGGCTCGGCTAGAGGGAAGATCTGTGGAATTTCTGGAGGAAAGCAGTGCGAGCAGTAAATGGGCTCGGCAGCAAAAATTATGCAATTCTTAGAGGGATTTGGAAGTGATCTGTGAGAGGCTTGGCAACAAAAACTGGGAAATACTTGGAGGGAGCTCGTAGCAGGCTGTGGGAGGCTTGCAGGGAAAAATTGTGCATTTTTTCAGGGAATTGGTTACGGGCTGCAGGGTCGTTGGTGATAAAAACTACACAATTGTTGGGAGGCTGACCTGCAGAACACCTCTACGTAGTTTCTGAGTTGCGCGACATGCTAGGCAGCTCATGGGATTTCTCATGAAATCTATACATTTTTCTAAGTGAGCAGTCGGTTGGTTGACTAGGTGGCTAGCTGGAAAAACTACACAATTTTTTGAGGGAAACAAGGTCGGACACTGGGTGTTTGTCAACCCTATCTGTGCAATTTCCTCAGTCAATGGAACGGGAAAAGGTCTACAAATTTTGCGCAATTTTTTAGGGGAGTGTCTCAGGGTCACTACCCAGTCAAACTCTCTAGTTGATCAGCAGGAGGGTTAGTTGGTTATCTTATGGGCACCGCAGATTAAAATGGCTTGTTGAGAAACTTCTACGTTGTTTTGGGTGATAGTCAGTTCGGTCGATTCCAGGATTGTGTAGTGCCGGCTTCCTGGGAGACAACCTCATGTAGAAAATTTCTACAAATCCAGGCTCTGATACCATGTAGAAAATCTACTGGTAGGTTAACCTGATAATGCAATATAAATCAAAGCATAATATTATAACTTGCTTCTACTATCAATTTGCGAAAGCTTAAAGATCGAGCTGAACAATATAACCAGAAGAAGAAGAATCAATGGAACAATACACATGAAAATACTTTTGGGGAAATCCTCATATAAAAACCCCACACTATTGTATTATCATACATGGTGGAAATACATAGGATTATACAAAGCCTTAGCTCTCACAGCTAGCCAGCTCTCAGTACAATCCTCACAGATGTTGACAAGAAATCTTTGCTTCTCTCTAGCCTTCCTCCCTGCCCTCCAAGCTCCTATTTCCTTGCGTTGTTCCTTGTGGATGATTCTCCTGTTACCAAGTGGATGATCTCCTCCAAAATTTCCAATCCTCAAGGTTTAAATCCTTGATTGCATGCATGAGTTTTCTCCATGAGAAAACACATGCCACTGATAGTACACTGTCCTTGACTTTAATCTCAACTGGTTCTTTCTCATAATAGACATGCATGAGTTTCTGATGATGGAATCTTCAGTTAACTGGAGTAGCACTAATTGAGTGCATGCATGCATCAACTGACTATTAACTCTCTATTAGTTCCTCAAACAGTTTGGAACTAATTTAACTAGACTTAACTCAGTAAACTGAGTTAACTAATTACAAATCAAATATAACTCAATATTATCTCTTTAATTTAAGCGATAACTCTTGCATGACTTCAGAAAGACTTCTAACTTGAATTTATCCAACTAATTAATTTAAAATGAATTAATTAATTATTTCCAAGTAGCTGTTAAGACTAAATTTGATTTTAATTCACAATTTAATTCAAGGACAAATTAAATTGGAATATTCTTGTTGCCATATTTCACCACTCCCTCTCAACAAGAAAGGGATTATCTTCCACCTCGATCTTGTCTCTATGGAACTCAAATTTACACTTTGACCATGCCTTTTTCAAAATGTCAGCATCTTTCTCTTCTATTGAAATATACTACAACAACATGATCTGTGAAAAGCCAAGGGCAACAAATCTTGCCTTATGATTCTCCACACTACCATCAGTAGCTTGCTTTACCTTGTAAAGCCAATAGGAACTCACAACTGACTTGTTCTCCGGTCTCGAAACCATGTCCCAAACACTGTTACGAAATATGGAGTCATACTCCTCCACCATAGCATCAACCCAAATTGGTTGTTGCACTGCTTCCTCAAAGGAAGATGGCTTGGTCTCAACACATTCCCTAGCAAGGGCCATGTATCCAATGTACCCCTCAAGTGACCTCCTCTGTCTGCACTGAGAAGATGGTGCTCCCACATTCTCTCTCGCATCCTCCAACAATCTGTCAGCTTCTCTTGTGCATTTATGTCCATCTCTGGAAGACTCTGCTTGAGTGGATGTCTCCACTCCTGGAACTTTTGCATGTGGCTACTCTGAATCAGTCTAAGGCTCCTCCTCCTTAGGAACCAACAGTTCCTCCATAGCCTATAGTTGGAGCTCCCTCTCAAGGGAAACTCGCATGGCCTTCTTCTCATCAAACTTAAGATCTTTGTGAACCACTATCCTCCAACTGGTAGGAAAGTACACCCGATAGTTGTAAGGTGTATCAGTGTACCCCACAAATATCCCCAACTTTGCTGTCGGCTCAAGCTTCTTCCGTGCATCCATTGTCACATGGAAAAATATCGATGAGCCAAAGATCCTGAAGTGACCCACATCTGGTCTCTTACTGGAGAAGGCTTCCTCTGGTGTCTTCATCCTAATTATGCGATGCGAGCTTCTATTCTACAAATAGACCGATGTGTTGCATGCCTCAACCCACAAGTGAAGTGGTAGGCCTTAGTCATGCAGCATTTCCCATGTTGCCCCTACAATAGTTCTGTTCTTCCTCTCTGCCACCCCATTCTACTGTGGGTTATGAGGTGCTATCAACTCTCATTTAATTCCTTCCAATGCACAAAAGTCCTTAAACTCTTGAGAGACGTATTCTCCACCATTGTCGCTTCTCAAGGCCTTGATATTCTTCCCTGACTCTTTCTCGACCAAAGCTTTGAACTCACAAAACTTTTTGAAGGTTTGATCCTTCTTCTGCATGAAATAAATCCAACATTTACAAGAATATTCATCAATGAAAATCAAATAATACCTTTGCTTCATTGTGGATTCCGTCGAGAATGGTCCACACAAATCAGTATGAACTCGCTCTAAGACAGCCTCTGCTCGACTGTCTTGATCATGAAAGGAAGACTTGGTGTACTTTCCCAAGGTACAACCTTTGCATGTGTCAACTTGCTCAAGTTTACCTTTGGGAAGTCCTGTAGATATCTGTTGCATTATCTTCAAAGCCCCATGATGCAAATGGCCCAACCGCCTATGCCACAACTCACCAATATCTTGGCTTTGCACCAATTCTGCTTTTGTACTCAATGCTACACAATCATCTACCTCTAGTTTATAGAGATTCTTCACCCGAATCCCTATCCTCTTGATCTGACCTGTGTCTTTGTGTCTTGGGAACACCTTTCCTTTATTGAAGACAACATCGTAGCCTTTGTCCTCCAACATCGTGACTGATACCAAGTTCTTCTTCATTCTAGCCACATACATCACATCTATCAAGGTGAGAGGAGCTCCATGCTCCCTCTTAAATGCAACCATGCCTACTCTTGAAACACTATACCTTCCATTGTCACCCATCTCTATGCACATCTTGAGGTCTTTCTCCTCCAAGGTACTGAATAAATTTTTATCACCATTCATGTGGAATAAGGCTCCACTGTCAAGATACTAGACACAACCCATCATCGATGACACCATGTGCGCGATGAGGGTAAAGTCCATTTCAAACCGAGAGTCTAATGCCTCACCTTCCGATCCTTCTGAGGATCCCTTCTTGGGCTTCTTCGATGGGAAATTAGTCGCATAATGTCCCATCTTGTGACAATTAAAGCATCTTAATTTAGAGATGTCACCCTTCTTCCCTCCATGAGAAGAATTCGATTTGAAATGGGAAGCCTTCCCCTTCCCCTTCCTTGCCTTACTTGCTAAGAACCATCTCATGTGCTCCTCTTGATCTCCTCCTGCATAAGATCCGACCACAGTTGTTCCCAATCCGGCAGTTTCTACCTTCCATTCACAGAGTCCTGGTAGCTATTCCAACTCTTTTGAAGGCCAAGGAGAATGAGGCTCACCATATCATCATCAGCAGTAGTTATTCCCACACTGCCAAGCTCATCTCTGTAGGTGGTGAGCTTTTTCAGATATGTGGAAATAGTATCACCCTTCTCCATCTTGATTCTTCGAAGCTTATCCTTGAGCGCCAATTTCCTCTAGTCGCTACTATTCTAGTAGAGGTCCTTCAATGTCTCCCACATTAAAAATGGAGTATCCTTCCCATGGAGACTCAAGACAATATGGTCTCAAACTCCCTCAAGGATGATCCATCTCGCCTTCGCCACACACTTCTTCCACTCAGCCAACTCTTGTGCATTAGTTGAAGTTGGCCTTGGGATTTCTTGATCAATGAATTCCTTCAAGCCATTGTCTTCAATACAGCCTCCATTCTATCTTTCCATGCTATGTAATTAGAGCTACCTTCCAAGGCATACTCGAGTCTCAAGCCATAGAATGCCATTGGCCAACCTTGAAGTATGATATGAATTCGATTTGCACCTTTAACCCCGAACTTCAAACTTCAATTTCTCTTCTCAGTATACTGTTCACAACTCCAATACCATGTAGAGATTTCTCTACAAATCTAGCTCTGATACCATGTAAAAAATCTGCTGGTAGGTTAACCCGATAATGAAATATAAATCAAAGCATAATACTATAACCTACTTCTACTATCAATTTGTGGAAGCTTAAATATCGAGCTGAAAAATATAACTAGAAGAAGAAGAATCAATGGCACAATACACATGAAAATACTTTTGGGGAAATCTTCAGATAAAAACCCCACACTATTTTATTATCATACATGGTGGAAATACATAGGAATTATACAAATCCTTAGCTCTCATAGCTAGCCAGCTCTCAGTACAATCCTCACAGATTCTCATAGGAAATCTTGGCTTCTCTCCAACCTTCCTCTTTGCCCTCCAAGCTCCTATTTCCTTGCGTTGTTCCTTGTGGATGATTCTCCTGTTACCAGGTGGATGATTTCCTCCAAAACTACGCAATCCTCAAGGATTAAATCCTTAACTGTATGCATGAGTTTTCTCCATGAGAAAACACATGAAACTGATAGTACATTGTCCTTGACGTTAATCTCAACTGGGTATTTCTCAGAATAGATATGCATGAGTTTCTGATGAGGGAATCTTTAGTTAACTGGAGTAGCACTAGTTAAGTGCATGCATGCATCAACTGATTGTTAACTCTCTATTAGTTCCTCAAACATGTTGGAACTAATTTAACTGGACTTAACTCATTAAACTGAGTCAACTAATTACAACTCAAATATAACTCAATCTTATCTCCTTAATTTAAGGGATAACTCTTGCATGACTTCAAAAAGACTTCTAACTTGAATTTCTCCAACTAATTAATTTAAAATAAATTAATTAATTATTTCCAAGTAGCTGTTAAGACTAAATTCGATTTTAATTCATAATTTAGTTCAAGGACAAATTAAATTGGAATATTCTTGTTTCCATATTTCAACACCTCAAGCTCTACATAATTTTGTGTAGCAATACATGTTCACTGAGTGATGACACTGCAAAATGCAGCTCAACGAGGGTCTCACTGTTGGAGGGTGATTTGGTCGTCAAAACTTCAGCAAAATGACTAAGTGTGTGAGTGAGTGAACTTGTACATACGTGATCTTGTGAACACACACTCAACATGACTTGACAACAAGATGCCTCAAACCATTAAGACAACACATACTTAGTGTGACTAACCGATAGTGCGAGTGATAAGCGCGACCCTTGTTATGGATCGTTGAACGCTCGCGATGACACTTGTGTGACAATGCATACAACCTCGTGTGTGAGTGTGATGGATGTTTACATAGAAAATACAACTTGTACACATGAAGAAGGACCTTTTGTATGACCAAAACATGGCTGCAAGCGTGACATTGTGACCAACATGCAAGAAGTTGTCCGTTGAATGGTCAAGCAAGGAGGGTGCAAAGACTCAACACGAGCTTACAGGGTGAGCCCGAGTGCTTGCAAACATGAAGTAAAAATCTAAGGGAGGCTTTGAAATTGTATTTAGGCCAAAATTTTGGAGGGTGTTGCAGCCACTACAATAGGTCACATGGCAATATATCGATGACCCAAAAATCCTAAAGTGACCAACATTTGGCCTCTCACCGCAATAAGCCTCCTCTAGTGTCTTCATCTCAAGTATCTGATGTGGGTTTATGATTCTAAACATAAAATGTTGTGTTACATGCGTCAGCCCACAAGTGTAGTGGTAGGCCCTGATCGTGCAACATTTACCTCGATGCCCCTATTATGCTTATGTTCTTCCTCTCAGCCACCCCATTCTGCTGAGGGTTATGGGGTGTCGTCAACTCCTGTTTAATCCCTTCCACTACATAGAAGTTCTTAAACTCATTTGAGACATACTCACCACTGTTATCACTCTGTAGAGATTTAACCTTCTTGCCTGACTCTTTCTCCGCCAATGATTTAAACTCACAAAACTTTGTGAAGGTTTGATCCTTTTTCTACATGAAAAATATCCAACGTTTTCGAGAAATGTCATCAACAAATATAACATAAGACCTATGTTTGGTTGTGGATGTTTTTGGGAATGGTCCACACACATTTGAACGGACTCATTCTAGAATAGCCTATGCTCAACTATCTCTATCATGAAAGGAAGACTTGGTGTATTTTCCCAAAGTAAACCCCTTTCATGTATCAAATTTCTCAAGCGTACCTTTGGGAAGAATGGTAGAGATCTTTTGCAATATCTTCAAAGCCCCATGATGCAAGTGGCTAAATCACAGGTTTTACAACTCACCAATGTCTTGGGTCTGCACCCTTTCTTCTTTTGTGATCAAAGCATCACACTCCTCTACCTCCAGCTTATAGAGATTCTTCACCTGAATCCCTATCTTCTTTACTTGACCCGTGGCTATGTGTCGAAGGAATGCCTTTCCTTTCGAGAAGATCACATCATAGCCTCTATCCTCAAGCATGGAAACAAACATTAAGTTATTCTTTAGCCTAGACACATACATAACATTTTGGAAGGTGAGTGGAGCCCCATGATCGCTCTAAAAATTAATTGTGCCCAATCAGGTAACACTATACTTCTCATTGTCACGCATCTCGATATGCATCTCGATATCTTTCTCCTCTAGGTCATTTAAAACCTCTTTGTTTCCAGTCATGTGGAATGAACCTCCACTGTCTAAGTACCATACACTTCCCATAATTGATGACAACATGCATGCAATGAGGGAAAAGTCCAATTCGAATTGAGAGGCCAAAGTCTCACCCACCACTCCTCCTGAGGACTTCTTCTTGGACTTCTTAAGTGGACAATTTGTAGGAAAATGGCCCAGCTCATGACAATGAAACCACTTAACTTTCGTCATGTCTTTCTTCTTACCTCCATGATAAGAATCTGATTTGGAATGGGAATCTTTCCCTTTCTCCTTCTTTGCCTTAATCTCTAAGGCATAGTTCTCTTCATCATCATTCTTTGATGAAGAGCCATCCCTAGTGTTCCTCCTGATCTCCTCCTGCATCAAATCCGACCACAATCATTCCCAATCTGGAATCTTCTCCTAATCATTGATAGAGTCATGATAACTATGCCAACTCTTTTGGAGTCCTAGAAGAGAAAGACTCACCATATCATCCTTGGCAACCATGATTCCAACACTTCCAAGTTCATCACGACACTGAGTGAACTTGGTCAAGTATTTTTGAATCGCCTTACCTTTCTCCATTTTGATTTTTCGAAGTTTGTCCTTCAGTGCCAATTTCCTTTGGTCACTGCTATTTTGGATACAAATCTGTCAATGCTTTCCACATATCATACGGAGTTTCATTTCCATGGAGACTCAAGACAATGTGGTCTCAAATTCCCTGAAGGATTATCTGCCTCGCCTTTGGCACACACTTCTTCCATTCGACCAAATTCTGTGCATTCGATGTTGTTGGCTTAGGAATTTTTTGATCAACGAATTCCTTAAAGCCATTATCCTCTAGCATAGCCTCCATTTTGTCCCTCCAGGCGATAAAATTCGAGCTTCCTTCCAAGGAATACTTGAGCCACCAACTATAGAACGCCATCTATCGATCCTGAAGTATGTATTGCAAATTATAATGTCACCTGCAACCCAAAACCCAACACTTTGAAATCTCCTATAGTATATTGATATCATCTCTGAAACCATGTATAAAATCCTATAAATTCACAAGCTCATGCAATGTACAAAATCATAGGACAAGAAAGTACTTCTACTTTCAACCAATGGAATCCAATAGATCGATGAAAACAATATAAACAAGAAGAAGATAAATCAGTGGCACATAACACAAGATGTATCTGGGGAATGCCACTGCTCAAACCCCTCTATCTGTATTGCATATATCAGAAATATGAGTGAGGATACAAATATTTTTCTCACTAGAACAATTCCTAACAAGTATGCTCAACTCTCTCGGCTCACAAGCTATCTCAAGCCAAATCCTTAGTCTATTCAGTAGCTCTCCAAGCCCCTAATATCTTGTGTAATTCCTAGGATGAATAGCCTACATTTAAAGGGAATTCATGCTTCCAAAATTTTTCAATCCAAACATAGGTCCTTCTCTGATTGCATGCATTATCTATGAAACTCAGTAATTCATACAACTGATAGTGCAATGTCCTTGCACTCTAGTCTCAACTGGGTCTTTCTTAGAATCGACATGCATGAGTTTCGGATGAGGGAATCTTTAATTAACTATTGTGACAGTTGTGAATGCGATGCATCAACTAATTGTTAACTCTCTATTAGTTCCATAGACAATTGGAACTAATTTAAGTGAACATAACTCAGTAAAATGAGTTATCTAATTATAACTCACAATTAAACTCATCATGGACCCCTAAAATTTAGGGAGAACATATACATGACCTCAAAAAGACTTCCAACTTGAAATTCCTAAGAAAATTAATTTAATTAAACTTAAATAACTATTTACAAGTTTCTATGAGGATAAAATTTGATTTTAATCCTCAGTTTAATTCAAGGAAAAATTAAACTGGAATTTCTTGTTGCCATTTCTCAACAATAACTGGCAGAGGTTCTGAGCTAAAGTTTCATGTTTTCCTTAGGTTTTTCCCCAACTGCCCCCATGCAAGCTTGTGCATGTAGTTGAAAGGCTCCAAATGCTAGCATATAATCTTGTGCATGCGGTTGCAACCCAAGTCAGCTAGTTTTTTCCATACAGTTGAGGTTTTCCACGAAACAATCCTCAAGATTCATCGCGCACTTTGGGTGTAATTTGGCATGGAATTTCCCAGAGGATTCTAGATTAATTTGTAAAGGTCAGTAACGGTTTAAAAATTTCCTGCAATGATGAGGACACCTTTAGTCCAAAAATATTGGTGATATTGAATTGATTGCATCAACTTTGTGCACACGTCATCCAAACCCAAAGCTGAATTTCACCCATCACATTTTATATACGTTATTTTGGAGCTAAGTCATGGTTGTTTCAGTGTGTGAGTGAGTGAGTGAAGGTTTCAGAGAGAAGGAATGCTTCAGGTGTAGTTGAGAGTAGAGATGCATTGTGCAAGTTTACAAATGGAAGTATTGTAGCATAATTCTGAAGCAGAGCATTAGTTTTCAGATTAGATTTGAGATTGTTGTAGTAGATTTTCGTTTCGAGGATTCAAACAGAGATTATGCTACTAGATGGCCATCATATTACATTTTTTATGCATGGATGAGATCCACTACTTTTCTTGTGATGAGAGAATGTTTGTGGTTGTATTTTTTTTTGTTTATTGATGGTGTCTTGTTGCTGAGAGTTGGATTACAAACTTGAATTCTTGTTGAGCAGAGTATCTAGGATCTAGTTTGGAAATTTATGAAAAGAGGTCCACAAAGAGTAGAGGCAAAGTGACTTCAAGAGAGAGAAGCAATGATTTAAAATATTCAACAAATGGAATAATTTCTCCATCTAATCATAGTTGTATAGTCCAATCAAAGTTGGGCGAGGATTGTTGATCATGATGGCTTTTAGTAGATGGTAGTTCACAGATCTGTGTGAGAACAAAGTATTATGAGCTGATCAGTAGAATCAAGTGTCCTGGATGATTGGTGCCAACCTATTTTATATGAGGTCAAGTCTCAAAGCTGATCAAAGTCAACTATATATGTAAAAGACAAATTGCTTGTCATAATAGAGACTTAGAGAAGAGGAGCAACAATAAGGGTGGTTCTTCTCCTGAAAGGGTTTCCACCAGAAATCTTGTGTGTCATGTGCGATGATGTGATTGTGTACATTGTTTATTTTTTATTTTACCTCTTGTGGTTTTTAGTTTGTGCTCATATGGTGCACATGTTATGATTTGTTGTTAGTTGTTGGTTATTATATGAATGATTCAATAAGTGAAGTTTTAATTGGGACAATTGTATAATAAGTCACACTATTAATTCGCCCCCCTTCTCAGTAGTGCTCAAATTTTCCAAGAATTGGTATCAGATTTGGGCTCTAGGTTGCAACTTGACCACTGGAGAGTATATATGGGGTTTGTTAGAAGACAATTGCAATTTTTTTTCTTTCAAAATTGATCTGAAATCCTAAACAAAATTGACACTTAGTTTGTTAACTTTTTAAAAGTGTTTTCATGTATTTAAGATCACCATTAAAAGTATCTCAACTAACTAATATAGAAAACTTGAAAGGAAATTGTAACAAATAAACATTAACAACAAACCACAGAAGAGAAAATGACACCAGCAAGTTGATAACGAAGTTCGGTTATCTTCAAGCTTATGTCTCTAGTCTCGGTCTTCAGTGGGGACCCCTTTTCTATTAATTAATCAAAGCCAACAAAGTACATTCATTTTACATAAAAATGAATCCTACTTGGTCCTGCTATGTTGTGCTCGATGCCAAGAACCCAATGCAACTTTTGGCACTCAAAAAGACCTCTTACAACTCCCACAACAAGCTTTCAAAGTTATGTTGTCTCGTTGTCTTTCTCTGCATAAAAAGTCCTTACTGCATAAAAATTTACATCTTCCCTCCTTTTTACAATGGTAGAATTATATAATAAAGTTTTAGAGGTTAAGGGATCAAATTCCGACCTCCCCCTTGGATGGTTGGATACATTAGGAAATGGTATAATATTAAAATTTTTATAATAGTTTTGGTGGCGAGGTCAACGGACCCGCCGCCCCACACCACACCATAATACAATGTATCACATTAATGTTTATGGCCCTAGGCCTTATGTTAGGTAAACTTGACTCGGGATAGAGTCAAAGTTGACCAGGTTAAACAGTGATGGTTTTGGGGCAAATGGTATTGTGCACCCATAGTATTCTGCCTGTGGTATTATATGTAATGGAGCTTATAAAAGGCTGGAAGGACTTCATTGTAATGCAAGACCTGGAGGTAAGCGGTGAAGGCTCACTTGGTCGGATTGGCCAGGGTTTTGTCCAATGCTAATGAGATCTTATTAGGTTGGGTTTTTTCCTGGATTTGGGGTTTTCCTGGATAAACATTTGTGTTTATGTGTTTATGGTTGTTGCTGGTTATTTTTATATTTATTCCTCTCGGCAATTATTTATGTTATGTAGTAAATTTCTTAACAACTGGTATCAGAGCCATATATTGGCTTCAAAGGGATTCTTTGATGCCAGGGGTTTATAGTGCCTGATGAGATCAATGCAGCGTTTTTACAGATCTGGGTTTGAAAATAATGGTGGAACAATCGTACGCGGAAGAACCTGGAGGAGAATGTGCAGAAGATAGTGCCGTAACTGCTAGGTATCTCAGTGCATTTGCGATATTTACCGGTTTGGAACATGCTGACAAATTGTTCAAGATTCATGTGGCTATTTAAAGAAGGTTAGCAGAAGAAAATTGTTCATGCGGCTTCGAAAATTGTTCGTTTTCTACTACGTGAGGCCACCGGTGCTGGAATCTACGAGGTTCTCGTCGGGCTCGCAGTTATTGCATGTAAATGGGCATACTATTGTAAGACCTGGTAAGGCATGTGTACCCCTCGGTGATCACCGGAAAAGTCTGGGTTAGACCTAGGTAATAAGGGGGATGTCGGGTTAACAATACCCCGGGTAAAAACTCTGAGGGGGGTAAGGGCTAGAGTGAGCGGGATTGTCTCACTTAGCAGGTTTGGCTAGAGTTAGTCAAGGAACCCCCACCCCACACCACACCATAATACAATGTATCACATTAATTTTTATGGCCCTAGGCCTTATCCAATAAAACTAGTAGAGGTTAGAATAGATAGCGAAGGGCGGAGTATGATATGGTGGAGTTTGGTATGGCGGGCTCTGCCATTTTTTTTTGTTTAATAATAAACATTATCCCATTAAATATATGAAATGCCATATAATTATAAAGAGCCAACTGTATGGTATTATGGTGAGGCATGCAGTTCATCGGTGGAAGGTCTAGGGTAAATCCCTCCAAGTTCGGTCCTTGATCCATAATTTTGGCCGATAGCACAAGGGCACATGGCGTTCATGGGTTAGGCTATGCAATAACAATCAAAACTGCCCAATTATTTCCATATAAATAAGCCATGCACCATGTTCAGTTTGGGTTGCTTGGTTTGCTCTAAATGTGCCACATGTAAGCTTGGAACCATGACCATGACTCCTCAAGGCATAACCTTTATTGTTGACCATCCTTGAATTTTTCTTGTTGACCTCCTTTGACAAAAAATTTGATGTTTACTAACTTTTTCATACGGAGTTGAATTTTTCCCATTCAAGTTGCATTAGCATCATTTTTTTTATCTCTAGGTGATATAATCAATTTCGCACGATTCCAATGATTTTGAATTTTTGGCATTTTTGGATCCCATTTGAATCACTCCTCCCCACTGAGACCTTTTGGACCTCCAAAAGGTTATCTACACTATTTGAAGGTGAAGACAATATCTCTCCACCTGCCCGATATCTTTGGACCAACCTATTCTAAATTTGTACATGCTACTCATCCACAGAATCACCAGTACAACATAAAAACTACAAAGCAAATTGTTCCATTTTCCATCCATATCCACATTCATGTTTCTGGTTATCAACCACATACTATTGAATAGAAACAAGGTGAATAAAAACACTCAACATACTGACATAAATGAAATTGTACCCTGTTGAATCTTCATAGCTGGAACACAACTCAAATTATCATGCAACGATTCTTGTTGTACAATTTATGGTTCCTTAATCACATCTTTCTGATTTGTTTTAGTTGGTTTATGCTTAAGTTTTGTTCATGTTGCACACATAGTTTTACTTGCATAAGCTTCCCTCTTTAACTATTCCATTGTTTGAAAATATTTGTTTGCCGTTATAGGTTGATAATGAAAAATATATTCCTTTCCTCTTTTAAACAAATGATACTAGTTTTTTCCCTGTAGAAAATTTCCTTTTGATCATACAAATAAGGGCTACCTAAGACAAATAAACATGCATCTAGCGACACTACATCACATGTTACCTTATCCACAAATTGATATGTAATTGTAAATTGTAACACACACTGCTTAATTATTCACAACTTATGACTTTTACTCATCTAATTCAATGTATAAGGTTTATGATTCATTTTAGTTTTTAACCCAAACTGTTTAACCACTTTCTCACATATTAAGTTAACTTGAGATCCATTATCAATTAAAGTTTCGATCTTAGTTTTCTTCATAATGACCCTTATGTGAAATAAATTACATCTCTTCTTGTCACAAGAACCATCAAAATCAATGCCATCATTAGATTTACCTTCCAAACCTACTGCAATTTGAGCCTCATCACGTGATTCTGAACCCAAATTTGTTAGCCATGTTGCTGCTAGAACTCTTTGCTTTCCCTTATTCTCTTTAAACCACTTTGGTCGCTTGTGAGGGTGTAGTTTCCATAAATTTTCTTCATCATGCCCTTCCTTCTTGCAATTCTTTCAAGGGAGCTTCTTTTCCTCTTTCATAATCGAGTTTGATTTCTTTGCCTTCCCCTTTCCTTTTCCTTCTTTTCTTTAAGTTTATTCCGTTGACACACTAGGACCAGATTTTACTACTTTATTATAAGTTTATTTCAAAGAAACCTCATCCAAAATGGTAAGACTAAACATAAATATAGTTTTACGGATGTATTTAGGAAATCCTCTTATATACTTCATACTTGTTTCCTATGTATGCAAAGGGATATTTTTGCATTAAATCCTTCTTACGGAATTCATTTATATATTCTTGGACTGGTTGTCCTTTTCTTAATTTAAGACCTTGTCATTCTATCAAGGTCTTCTCCTTATACCCCAATGGATAAAATTGTTTTCTAAGTGAATAAAGGAAATCATTCCATGATGGAAAGATCTTACCAATTCGATAAGTTTTGGGTTGCAACTTACTTTGCCACCAGATGAGTGTTGTGCCCTCAAGACGAAGTGATGCCAATCTAATTTTGACCTCGTCATCAGTGATTTACTACACACTTTATAATTTTACTTCTAGATTTAACAACTTATGTGATATGCTAAAACATAATACAAGAATCTACTCTATGCTTCAAAGGAAAGAAAATTGATCGATAAAAACAATAAGTAGAAAAGGAATAATATCAATCACACACAACACAATATTTCTCTGGGGAAAGCAACTTATAAAAACCTCGACTATATATATTGCATTAATCAGAAGATCTAAGAAGAAAATACAATTCTTGTTCAACCCCAAAATATTCCTGCACCGATACAATCAATCTCTCTGCATCATAGGCTAACTCTGGCCAACACTTAGCCAATTTACTAGCTTTCCAAGTCCTTGCTTCCTTCCCAATTTCCTCAAAGAATTATCCTATATTTAAATGGAAATCCTCACTCCATAACTGCGCAATCCAAACATATGTCCTCAACTAATTGCATACACTATCTGTAAAATTCAGAAAATTATACAACTGATAGTACATTGTCCCTGAAATCTAATCTCAACTAGTTCTTCCTCTTAACTCGCATGCATGAGTTATTTAGGAATGAATCTTTAGTTAACTGGTGTGGTACTCATGATTCATTGGTGCACTACTCCACTACTAGACCTCTACTCGTTCCTCCAACAATTAGAGCTAGTTTAACTGACTATAACTCAATTAGACTAATTTATCTAATTACAACTCAAAAGAACTCAACCTGGGCCCCTAAAATTCACTTTACATCACTCTACATAGACTTCCAAATCAAATTTCCTAAGTCAATTAAGTCAATTGAACTTAATTAACTATTACAAGTTGCTATGAGAATAGAATTACAATTTAATTCAAGGGAAAATTAAATTATACTTTCTAGATGTTATTTTTAACATTTATTGTTGATATTTTTAACACTCCCTCTCAACAAGAAAGGAATTCAACTCTATCATGATCCAGTACCTTTGGAATGTTCTGCATGCAACACTTCTCTAGTGTTATTTCTACTGCAAATTCTGAAATCGAAAAAACATCTAACCTGAATAAGTATGATGCATTTTTCACCAAAGTCTCTGATGTCTACTAGCTCTTCCTTTGTCGACTCAAACATATGTGCTTCTGCTAACTCTACCTCTTTGCAATCTGCACTATTGTCAACTCCGCTCTATGCTCTCCAGTATCTTGTGCTGCTAGTCACTTCCTTTGTCACTTCGATATTTGACTGCATCAACGCCATTGATCCATCCTGCCACTATGTACTATGGACTCCCGTAGCAAGGTAATGATCCATGAGAAAAACCTCTCAATGGACCTTGCCCATATTTCTTCACCCTTGGGACTATTACCTCACATCGCCCCACCTCTCACCTAGAGGTATGGATGCATGTGCTCCCTCTGCCCACTTGGCTCAAAATTTTGCCCCTACTGGAGGTCTCTAGTTGAGTGGATTCCTCCACTCGATCTCCTCTCTGCTTCTCTAATTATGGTTGCTCCACAACTTTCTGAGGTTTCTTCTGAGGCTTCTTCTGGGGCTGCATCTTGAGAGGTAATTCATGCTCCCCCTCAACCACCAAGTCTCTAACCTTTTCCTTTCTCCTCAAGGCTTTGCATGCATCTTCAACCTCGAGAGAATATAGGTTCTTGACTCTTACATCGATATTTTTCACCTGTCTCGTGGCGATGTGTCTAAGGAAAACCTTTCCCTTACTAAAAATCACATCATAACTACAATCTTCCAATACCAGGACAAAAATAAGATTCTTCTTTAGTCCAGGAACATACATCACATATGTGATTCTGAGAGGGGAGCCAAATTCCCTCTGAAAGGTAACTGTATTGATCTCGGCAGCATTATACCTCCCATAATCTCCAAACTCTATGTTCTTCTTGAGGTCTTTCTCTTCAAAATCACTCAAGAGATCTATATTCCCCATCATATGGAACGATGCACTGCTGTCGAGATATCACACACTTCCCATTACAGAGTTGGCCATGCATGCAATGATAGTGAAATCAAGTTCGAATTGTGAAGCTAGAGCTTCACCTGCTTCCGCTACTACTAGATCCTTCTTGCTTGTTTTCTTTTGTGGGTAATTCATTGCATTGTGTTCATACTCCTGACAGTGAAAACACTTGAGTTTTGACAAGTCCTTCTTCTTTTCATCCACCTTCATTTGGGACTTATTTCCCTTAGATTTATTTTCTTTTCTCACTAATGAAAATTCCTCTTCCACTTCTTTGGAAGAGGTCCCATCTCTGGTGTTCCTTAGAATCTCTTCCTATACCAAATCTGACCATAGTCATTCCTAAAATGGTAGCTTCTCCCTCCCATTAAAAAAATCCTAGTAACTGTGCCAGCTCTTGGGAAGTCCTTGAAGAGACTCACCATATCATCTTCAGAAATAGTAATCTTGACACTTCCAAGATCATCCCAACAATGGGTGAACTTGCTCAAGTAATTTGAAATTGAGTTGCCCTTCTCTATCTTGATCTTTCTGAGTTTGTCCTTCAGTGCCAACATCCTATGGTCATTGCTATTCTGAAATAGGTTTGTCAATGCCTTCCACATTGCATATGGAGTATCCTTACTGTGGAGACTCGAGATAATTTGATCTCAAACTCCTTCCAAGATAATCCTTCTCGCGTTTTCCACACACTTTCTCCATTCAGCCAGATCTTTAGCATCTGATGATGGAAGCTTAGGAATGTCATGATCTATGAATTCCTTGAGGCCATTGGATTCTAACACTACCTCCATCCTCTCCTTCCAGGGTATGTAATCTGAGATGCCCTCCAAGGAATAATCAAGTCTCAAACCGTATAAAGGCATATTGTTATTTCTGAAGCATGAACTGCAAAATCAATTTCACCTGCAACTAAACTCGAATTCTCCTATTCTATACTGTCTTTAGCTCCAATACCATGCATATTTTTACTTGTAGATTGAATAGTTTGTGTGATATGCTAAAACATAAGACAAGAATCTACTCTACTCTTCAGTAGAAACCAAAATTGATCGATGAAAACAATAAGCAGAAAAGGAAGAATATAATTCGCACATAACATAATATTTCTCTGGGGAAAGCAACTGCTAAAAGCCTCCACTATATATATTGCATTAATCAAATATCTGAGAATAAAATACAATACTTGTTCAACCTCGAACAATTCTCACACTAGTACAATCTATCTCTCTACTTCATAGGCTGACTCTGGCCAACACTTAGCCAATTTACTAGCCTTCCAAGCCCTTACTTTCTTTCCCAATTCCTAAGAGAATTATCCCGTATTTAAAGGAAAATCCTCACTCCATAAATACGAAATCCAAAAATAGGTCCTCAACTGATTGCATGCACTATTTGTAAAATTCAGAAAATTATACAACTAATAGTACATTACCCTTAAACTCTAATATCAACTGGGTCTTCCTCTGAAATACAACTAATAGTACATTACCCCTGAACTCTAATATCAACTGGGTCTTCCTCTGAACTGACATGCAAGAGTTATTTATGATTTAATATTCAGTTAACTAGTGTGGTATTGGTGATGCACTGGTGCACTACTCCACTCCTAGACCTCTACTAGTTCCTCCACAGTTAGAACTAGTTTAACTGATTATAACTCAATTAGACTAAGTTATCTAATTATAACTCAAAAGAACTCAGCCTGGGCCCCTAAAATTTAGCAATCAATATATATGAATCTAGATAGACTTCCAAATATAATTTTCTAAGTCAATTAAGTCAGTTTAACTTAATTAGCTATTACAAGTTTCTATGAGAATAAAATTACAATTTAATTCCTAATTTAATTCAAGGACAAATTAAATTAGAATTTCTAGATGTTATTTTTAACATTTCTTGATTTTCAACACACACTACAATAGACCTCCATCTTTCTAACCCAATTATCAAGATTTTCATTTTTGATCTCGCCATTATACATGGGTAAATCAAACTTCACATCAAGTTTCAATAATGGTTTCGAAGAAGAAGTTTTAGGTGGTTCAAAGAGACAAGAAATACGATATTTATGCTCACCATCAGTTTCTTCCTTTTTACCTGAATCATATGGTCCTTCATCTTTATGACCTTTTTCTTCTTCACCTTTTGGCTCATCCTCTTCCTTCAAATTTTTGAATTCATGGTAGATCTCCGCAACCATGGATCGCAAGGTCATAAATGCATCCACCAACCCGACATCTAAACAAAAAGGATGATCACCTCTTCCTTCTTCAACCACCTCATCCCCTTGAGTTGTTCTTCTTTGTGAGCCAAATTTTGGATCTCCTTCAAAAATTTATCCTTCACCACATCTTGACTTTCTCCAGGTGATTATGCACACTTAAACCAAACTATCAATAACCACGTTGATACCACTTGATCTAAAATCCCGATCTAAATTGATACTTAGTTTGTTAAATTTTCAAAAGTGTTTGCCTGTATTTAAAATCACAAATAAAAAGAGCTTAATTAACTGATGTAGAAAAATTGAAATAAAATTGCAGCAAATAAACATTAACAACAAACCCCACAAGAGAAAATGACACTAGCACGTTGATAATGAAGTTCGGCTATCTTGAAACCTACATCTCTGGGCCCAATCTTCAATGGGGAGGCCTTCTCTATTAATTAATAAAAGCCAAAAAAGTGCATCAGTTTTACATAAAAATGAATCCTTCATAGTCTTGTTATGTTCTACTCAACAATAAGAACATAACACAACTTTTGGGACTCAAAAATATGTCCTACAAATCCCACAAAAAGATTTCAAAGTTTTGTTGTCACACTAACTTTCTCTCGATTAAAAACCCCTTGCTACATAAAAATTTAGATATTCCCTCCTTGGCGCAGTCGTAGAATTTTATAATAAAGTTTGAGAGTTCGAGGGATCAAATCCTAACCTCCCCATCAGATGGTTGGATACATTATGATATGGCATCATATTAAAAATTTATAATAGTTTTGGTGGTGGGGTTAACGAACCTGCAACCCCAGACCACACCATAATACAATGTATCACATTAATTTTTATGGCCCTAGACCTTATCCAATATGTTTTCACTCAGGTTTTTCCCAAAAGTTGTAAGAAAGGGAATACTGCTGAGGTAACCATAGACCAATCTTTTAGATACAGAATCTAGCCAATCTGTATCCAGAGAGGGCTCTCTCTTTATGATTTAGCTTTTTTTTTTAAAGGTATTATGCTAGTTATGAAGTTCAAGGGTTTTGTTTGAGTTTGGGTGGTGAGATTCAATAGAACAGAGAGGTAAAACAGAATAGTTCAGTCCATTGGGCATGATGGAGTCAAAGAAGATGGCTTTCTGGATTTGGTTTCTTAACAAAGGATGGCTTCACAGAGCAAGGTAGTCAAACAGGGAACAAATAAAAGACTTGAAGCAGATGGAATGGGCTCAAATGGGTGAAGGGCAGTTAAGAATCCTTCAACATATTGAAAGAGGGAAAATGGATGATTATTGACAAAGAGCAGTTAAGAATTCTTTAACAAATAATCAACATGAGAGAATCAGGAAACAGGAGCAATTAAGAGTTCACTGTTTATTCTAATTCTGAAGAAAACACAAAGAATAATAAAGACTGAATACAGAGTGCAATCAAGCAAATTCTAAAATTAACCTTTTTCTTTATCATTCAGATTATGAAACACAAATGATATAGTAAACCAGAAAACTGTAAAACACAAGATATAGGGGACTTATTGATCCGGAGGTTGATTCAAGAATTTTGTGACAAGTCCTCTGCTTCAATTCTTCATCCAGTAGGCCAGACAATAGTTGGTTCCAACAACGTTGTAATCCAAAATATTGAGTATTACATCATAGTCTAAGAAAATCACACACCACACACTACTCACTACTCTAATGGAGGGGGTATTTATACAACAAAATATGTACAATAAATATCTCATAACAGCTGTGAGATAATATCTAGGTTTAACCTAAAATAATTTACAAGTGAAATAGAAACAGCTAACTGATGTTTGTGCTGGAGGCAGGCCTTTAGGGTTCGACTTGCAGCTGTCTTCTGTAGTAGCTTTGCGCCGACTGCCTGTCTTAAATGTGCTCTTTAATTCTGATCTGCTGCTTTTAATTTTGCTCTGACACTCTTTACTGTTGATCTGATACACTTTAATGCTTGAACTGATACTCTTTGACTTGTTTGATGCTCTTTAATGCTGAAATGATACCTGCTCACCACTGTCTGGAAAAAATAGAACTGCTAACGTGTCTTTTGATTACCATTTCTCTGGTAATTCATGCGCTGACAATCATGTATTGAGAAAATTCACAGGTACCTGTGTCAAAAGAGGAGGAAACCGTACACTTGAGGGTCGGTTGACCGATGGAGGGGCTCGTTGATGGAGCCTCTCTGGTCGGATAGCAGCTAAAACTGGAACAATGGTCGTCTTCTCTGCACGAGAATTCGGGCGCTATATGCAGCGTATAACACTGAGAAAACACGATTTTTCCCGAAAGCGCGATATGCAGAGAAACATAGTGAAAATGACCTTTTTATCCTTTTACTCGACAAAATACAGCTTGGCGGGAAATTTTGAGCTAAAGGACGGATGACGTAAGAAGAAGTATGGATGACATCAGTGAGAGTATGGGGCAGATGACGTGGCAGGTGATGTGGAGGTGACGTCAGCATAGGATGGAGGACGTCAATAGATGACGTCAGCCGGGGGGGTGGTAAGCGGTTTTGGCCCGCACCGCTTTTGGGGTTGGATGGTTTCGAGTGGAGGGCTAGCGAGCATACTAGGAGCACGACGCGTGGCTTTGTACGGGCGCCAAAACCACCAGTTCCCCGTGCGTTAATGTTTGGTGATTAGGGGGGTCACGAAATGATCGTGGACCGTCAAATGGTGGATCGGTTGATCGGACGACAAACGCACATGGATTATGGTGAAGGTTTAGCAGCGGGCCCAACCTATAATAAAAAAATGTTTTTAATGCATCGGGGTTGTTTTCATTGGTCGGGGGAGATGTTATTAATTAACCCAGGCGGCTAATTAACCCATGATTGCGCGCGGTGGGGAGGTTATTAATAGGTTTCAGATAAACCTGCTAATCCCTGTTTTCAATATAGTGACTATGGTTATAGTTAACCGGGGCGGGGATATATAAAAGTCGGGGTTTTTACAATATATTTATATAGTACGGGATGGGTGATAAATGTAAGGGAATTATATAATAGTGTTAAGAGTCAATATGAACAAATAAATTAAAGTGACAGCGCTAAGTTATAAACTCAGGCTAAAAAAGGGAAAAGTGGTTTTATATGAGAAACATGTCTATTCCCCTAAGTAAAATGGGGTTTTACTTAGGCAATTGATGAAATGGAATGAGTGGCTTTGTGAGTGATATTAAGCAGATCTCAGTACCTTTGGGGAAGTTAGTGAATGATTTGGGAAAAGTATGAAGGGGAGTTAGTTATTCAACCTTGCCTCGCTTGAGCTGCTTCAAGTGAAATGTCCGCTTGGCACTTGTGATAGAGGTGAAAGTTAACCCATTTTTAGAAACATAATCCATCACAAGTCTCATTCTGCAACACCATTCTACCTACCCAGCCTACTTTGCCTATAATTTTCTCTTCTTTCTATGGGTGCACTTAGACTGGCAAACCCTCGTCAATTTTTCTTTCCTTTTCATGGTAAGCCTACCTAAGTCTGCACTTATTACATCCAAGGGCTCAGATTAAACTGTTGAGCTCCTTTGCTTCTCTACCTAACTACTTATCTGCCAAGATTAAATAGTTTGGTCATATTTTTATTCTCTATCTCTAAAACAGGAAATTCAAACATGAACTAGTCAAGATTAAGTTGTTTGGCCATTCATCAATTGTGGCATAAAGTTCACCAAGCTGCACACAATGCTTTATTTACAGAAAAATGAAAAAGTAGTGGTATTTGGACTTGCACACTTTCTTGGTCTTTCTTTGTTTGGGGTTCATTTCTTTCACTTTTTTCTTTTGACCATTTTGTTCTTTTTACCCTTTGATTTTTCTTTTAGGGCATACCCTCTTTACATTTTTTACATTTTATTTTTATTTTTTCATAATATGGAAAACCTTTGCAACAAGGAAAGGGATGAAAATATTACAGAGCTCAACCAGTCAATCATGAAATATGACACCTATTGGTATAGGAGGATAACAATGGCTCCACTTGGGGATGGCTTTCCCTGGTGGAAAGTCAAGAACAACAAGTCAGATGGCCTTCTGCATAACTTGGACTGTGTTCTGAAATCTTCCTTTGTTGGTTGCTTTATTTGTATATATGACAGCATGCTTGTGAAGCTTAGGGCCTTCTCTTCGGGCTTCAACTGCAGCAAGTTGCTATCCAATCCAAACCGTGACATTATTAAAGATATAGTATGTACATGTTAGAGTCAAAATTCATCAAAAAACTGGATCAAAGTAATGTTTCAGCATTCGACCATTCACTGGTCCTTCTTCTATTTTTGTACCATCCAGGCTCTTCAGAAAGTATCTATTGTTCCCTTGCAATGCCTAGATGATAAATGGCCCTTTCCACAAGAAGTCAAACTTCCCATGTTTTCCTTTGTCTTCTCTCCTGGAATCCCACCTTAGAATTTTGTCTCCAATGTAGAAGTCTTCTGCTTTGGTCCTTTTATCAAATATTTGCTTGAGTTTTTCTTGTAACACTCGGGATCTCTGGTGCACTTCTTCTCTGGTCTGCTGCAAATGGATGGTCTGATTTATTCTTCTTTGAATGTCATTGGGTTCCATCTGAGCTTCTTACAGCAATTTCATTACAGGAACTCCTAAATATGAAGGAAACACAACCTCCATGCCATAAACTAGCTCATAAGGGCTAGTTCCAATAGATCTCTTTGTAGTAAGTCTGTCTGCCCATAGTGCATTTGTAAGCTTCTTGTGCCAGTTTTTCTTGTTCTCTTCCAACAATTTCTTAATAATGTTAATCGGGCTTTTATTGGAGGACTCAGCTAGACCATTTCCTTGAGGGTAATAGGTTGTGGAATGGCCTAAAGTGATATGGTATTTGTTACAGAAGTTTATGAGTTTCTTGGACTTGAAGGCAGCAGCATTATCGGTTATGATATTTTCAGGACAGCCAAACCTAGACAAGATGTTGGTTTCTAATAATCCTATAATCACTGAATCATTGGCTTGTCTAGAAGGAATGGCTTCTATCCATTTGGTGAAATAGTCTGTGGCAGTAAGGATCCATTTATGTTGGCCGGAAGCGGGAGGATGGATTTCTCCAATGAAGTCCAAACCCCATTGTTGAAAGGGATTTTCAGTGGAAATTGGTCTCAAGGGTAAGGGTAACAGTTTTCTTTTGCCTTCAAAAATTTGACATTTGTGGCAAGCAGTGGCAAACTTCTTTAGATCAGCGAACAAGGTTGGCCAGTTAAATCCAGCCCTTAGGATTTTGGCTGTAGTTGATTTCCAGTACAGGTGTCCACCACAGTCCCCTGCAATGAAATTCTTTGAGAACTTTGTTAGCTTCTTCTTTTATTAAACAATTCAATAGAATGCATCCATGATTTTTCCAAAAAAGAACATTATCTAAAACACAGAATTTTGAAGCTTTCATCTTTAAAAACCTTTTCTTTGTTCTGGATAACCCTGGAGGAGCCTGCAAGTTTAATAATACATGAATTATATCAGCATACCAAGGTGATTCTAAGAAGGCCTGGCTGATTTTTGGAGTCGCCATCTCCTGTTCATTATCCAATTCATTGATATCTAGGGCTTGAAAGTTTGTTTCAGTCATGAGTTTAGCTAATCCCTGTCCTTTTATCAGCTTTGTAGGTTTTATTTCAATGTCATACTCCAATATTTTAGCTATCCATTTACCTCGTTTGCCTTCAATTCCATCCTGAGTCAAGATGTCTTTAACAACAACATTTGGTACATAAGCTATTACATGGGAGTACAGTATGTAAATTCTGAAGTCTTTAATGGCTTTCACAAGTGCAAGAGCCTATTTTTCCATTATTTTGTAATTCCAAGATGCATCTCTAAGTGCTTTACTGAAAAAGGCTATGGGTTTTCACATCCTTGATCATCTTTTTGACATAAAACAGTTGCTATGGTGTGTTCTGATGCAAATGAGAAAATTATGAAGTCTCTATCGAACTTTGGACTTGTGAGGATTGGTGTTCTGGTCAAAGCCATTTTAATTTGTTCCATTGGGCATGATGGAGTCAAAGTAGATGGCTTTCTAGATTTGGTTTCTTAACAGAGGATGGCTTCACAGAGCAAGGTAGTCAAACAGGGAACAAATAAAAGACTCGAAGCAGATGGAATGGGCTCAAATGGGTGAGGGAAATTAAGAATCCTTCAACATATTGAAAGAGGGAAAATGGATGATTATTGACAAAGAGCAGTTAAGAATTATTTAACAAATAATCAACATGAGAGAATCAGGAAACAAGATCAATTAAGAGTTCACTGTTTATTCTAATTTTGAAGAAAACACAGAGAATAATAAAGACTGAATACAGATTGCAATCAAGCAAATTCTGAAATTAAATTTTTTCTTTGTCATTCAGATTATGAAACACAAATGATAGAGTAAACTAGAAAACTGTAAAACACAAGATATAGGGGACTTATTGATCCAGAGGTTGATTCAAGAATTTTGTGACAAGTCCTCTGCTCCAATTCTTCATCCAGTAGGCTAGACAACAGTTGGTTCCAACAGCTTTGTATTCCAAAATATTGAGTATTACATCATAGTCTAAGAAAATCACACACCACACACTACTCACCACTCTAATGGAGGGGGTATTTATACAACAAAATATGTAGAATAAATATCTCATAAAAGCTGTGAGATAATATCTAGGTTTAACCTAAAACAATTTACAAGTGAAATCGAAACAACTAACTAATGTTTGTGTTGGAGGTGGACCTTTAGGGTTCGGCTTGCAACTGTCTTCTGCAGTAGCTCTGCTCCGACTGCCTGTCTTAAATGTGGTCTTTAATTCTGATTTGCTGCTTTTAATTTTGCTCTGACACTCTTTACTGCTGATCTGATACACTTTAATGCTTGAACCGATACTCTTTGACTTGTTTGATGCTCTTTAATGTTGAACTGATACCTGCTCACCGCTGTCTGGCAAAAATAGAACTGCTAACGTGTCTTCTGATTACCATTTCTCTGGTAATTCATGCGCTGATAGTCATGTATTGAGAAAACTCACAGGTACCTGTGTCAAAAGAGGAGGAAACCGTACACTAGAGGATCGGTTGACCGGCGGAGGGGCTCATTGATGGAGCCTTTCTGGTCGGATAACGGCTAAAACTAGAACAGTGGTTGTCTTCTCTGCATGGGAGTTTGGGCGATGTATGCAATGTATAACACTGAGAAAACACGATTTCGCCCAAGAGTGCGATATGCGGAGAAACATAGTGAAAATGACCTTTTTATCCTTTTACTCGACAAAATGCAGCTTGGCGGGAAATTTTGAGCTAAAGGACAGATGACGTAAGAAGAAGTATGGATGACGTCAGTGGGAGTATGGGGTAGATGACGTGGTGGGTGATGTGGAGGTGACGTGGAGGTGATGTCAGCATAGGACGGAGGACGTCAGCAGATGACGTCAGCCGGGGGGTGGTAAGCGGTTTTGGCCCACACTGCTTTTGGGGCTGGGCGGTTTCGGGCGGAGGGCTAGCGAGCATACTGGGAACGCGACGCGTGGCTTTGTACGGGCACCAAAACCACCGGTTCCCTGCGCGTTAATGTTTTTCAGTTAGGGGGGTCGCGAAATGAACATGGACCGTCGGATGGTGCATCGGTTGATCGGACGGCGGACGCACATGGATTATGGCGGAGGTTTAGCAGCGGGCCCGACCTATAATAAAACAATGTTTTTAATGCATCGGGGCTGTTTTCATTGGTCGGGCTTATTAATTAACCCGGGTGGCTAATTAACCCATGATTGTGCGCAGTGGGGAGGTTATTAATAGGTTTCAGATAAACCTGCTAATCCCTGTTTTCAACATAGTGACTAAGGTTATAGTTAACCGGGGCGGGTATATATAAAAATCGGGGTTTCTACAATATATTTATATAGTACGGGATGGGTGATAAATGTAAGGGAATTATATAATAGTGTTAAGAGTTAATATGAACAAATAAATGAAAGCAACAACGCTAAGTTATAAACTTAGGCTAAAAAAGGGAAAAGTGGTTTTATATGAGAAATATGGCTATTCCCCTAAGTAAAATGGGGTTTTACTTAGGCAATTGATGAAATGGAATGAGTGGCTTTGTGAGTGATATTAAGCAGATCTTAGTACCTTTGGGGAAGTTAGTGAATGATTTGGGAAAAGTATGAAGGGGAGTTAGTTATTCAACCTTGCCTCACTTGAGCTGCTTCAAGTGAAATGTCCGCCTGGCACTTGTGATAGAGGTGAAAGTTAACCCATTTTTAGAAACATAATCCATCACAAGTCTCATTCTGCAACACCATTCTACCTACCCAGCCTACTTTGCCTAGCATTTTCTCTTCTTTCTATGGGTGCACTTAGACTGGAAAACCCTCATCAACTTTTATTTTCTTTTCATGGTAAGCCTACCTAAGTTTGCACTTATTACATCCAAGGGCTCAGATTAAACTGTTGAGCTCCTTTGCTTCTCTACCTATCTACTTATCTGCCAAGATTAAACAGTTTGGTCAGATTTTTATTCTCTATCTCTAAAACAGGAAATTCAAACATGAACTAGCCAAGATTAAGCTGTTTGGCCATTCATCAATTGTGGCATAAAGTTCAACAAGCTGCACACAATGCTTTATTTACAGAAAAATGAAAAAGTAGTGGCATTTGGACTTGCACACTTTCCTGGTCTTTCTTTGTTTGGGGTTCATTTCTTTCACTTTTTTCTTTTGACCATTTTATTCTTTTTACCCTTTGATTTTTCTTTTAGGGCATACCCTCTTTACATTTTTTACATTTTTTTTAATTTTTTCATAATATGGAAAACCTTTGCAACAAGGAAAGGGATGAAAATATTATAGAGCTCAACCAGTCAATCATGAAATATGACACCTATTGGTATAGGAGTATAACACAATAGATCTGATGGAGGTTATAATAGATAGCAAAGGGTGAAGTATGATAGTGTGGAGTTTGGTATGGTGGGGCCACCAATCTTGGCGAGCTCCACCATTTTTTTTGTTTAATAATAAGCATTATCCCATTAAATATATGCAGCGCCATATAATTATAAAGAGCCAACTATATGGTATCATGGGGAGGCATGTGGTTCATCGGAAAAAGGTTCGGCGATTGAATCCCTCTAAGTTTAGTCCTCAATCCATGATTTGGGCTCATAACACAAGGTCGTTTGGCCTTCACAAATTGGGACACATGGCACCAATCCATTGGTCAATGTGCTACCAATCAAAACTGCCCAATTATTTCCATATAAAGAAGCCATGTGTCATGTTCAGGTTACGTAGCTTGGCTTACTCCAGACGCGTCGCATGTCAGCCCAGAACCATGACCATGACTCCCCGAGGAGGAACCTTGACTATTGACCATCCTTGACTTTGACTTGTTGACCTCCTTTGACCATAACTTTGACCTTTAATAACTTTTGCATACTGAGTCAGATTTTTCCTGTTAAAGTGGTTCTGACATCATTTTTTTTATCTTAACATGATGGAATGGGTTTTCCTCAATTGTAACAACTTTGAATGTTTTACCTTTTTGGATCAAGAATGAACTCTCAAAGAATAATTGTTCTTACTACAAATTTCAAGGTATGGTAAAAAAGTATGAAGTATAAATTATTTTCTTTTAGATTTAACTTGTGGAGATTGATAAGTGAAGGATATGCTAATGATTTGGATTCATCTAAAGAAATGAAGCAAAATGCTCAAGCAAGGTGAATTATTCTCGAAAATCTTCGTAATGTAGACTCAGAAAAAGTTGGAGATTTAAAATATGTCAAGGAGGTTTGTGATAGATTCCATATATTATATGGAGCAAGTTACAGAAGCAATGACGAAGGGGTTGAGAAGAGCAGTAAAAATAAAAATAAGAAGACAAGATCTAAGAAGAGCAAAGCACTAGTTGAACTAGATGTACAAAAGGATAACAACCACATTGATTCACTTTCGAGTTATATTTTTAATACCAGTGGTGATAATAATTCAGATCTAGTTAGTGAAGAAAATCATGATCATAGTTATATGCTCCTTAAAGATGAATCTGAATCTGCATTAGTTGTTATTCAATTTCTTTCTAGTGGAATTGGTAGACTAACTGATGCATTCAAGTAGCATGAGAATAAATTGCATATTTGTGATAAAAATGAAAAGGATCTCAAGGAGGAGATCACCACTTTGAGGAAACAATTGCAAGAATAAAAAATAATTGAAGAAGTCGATTGCAACAAGAAAAAATATAGAAAGGACTATGTTGAAGCGCTTGAAGTTGTGATTGAAAAAATAATGAAGGAGCTTGAGGGAAACAACCAACAACTAGAACAAGTGAAGAGAACCATAACAATAAATAATTTTGGAATCATTTTTCAAAAAGGAGAGTCAAGCTTCAATGCAAGAAAGAATAATAAAAAGGAACCAAAGAAGCCTGCAAAAAAGAATGTGACCAGCAATAGCAATAAGAAAGTAGAGAGAAAATAAATTCACCATCAGCAACAAAGTAGAAAATAAAAAGGACCGTTAAAATCTAGAAGACCATTTTCTCCTATTGTTGAAGTTAGCAATTTTCAAAGAAGAAATCAAAAGTCCTTTTCCCCATTGATGGACGAGATTGAGTGCTTCAACTATCACAACTTTGGCCATGTGGTTGCTGGTTGTAGGAGGATAATGCACACATATATGTAGCAATAAGATCAACCAAGAGGACCTACATTCAAGTATACAAGTTCTTTTAATGGTCATTGTTTTGTTTGTAACATGTTTGATTATAAAGCCATTGATTGCAGATCTAACATGAGAAGATGGAGGTCTAGTATGAGCAACAAAAGATCATATCCTTTGGCTACATATCTTGGTCATATAGAGTGTTATGTGTATCATAATTTTGGGCACATGGCCAAGGATTTTAAGATTCCTAGATCCTTGAGGCTTTCAGTTGAAAAGCAACAAACAAAAGAGAATGCACAAACAAGGAATCGACGAAGAAACACATGGAAGAAGAAGGAGCAACAACTTGGAAGGTGTGGAATTGCACTTTGTTCACATGAAGAGGATGACATGTGGTATATTGATAGCGAATCTTCACACTATAAGTTAGGAGATAGGAGAAAAATCCATTTTCTTAATAAAGCCAAGATTGGCCGTGTTGTGTTTAAAGGTAGTGAATCAAAAAGAGTGTTGGGAAGTGGTAAAGCCAATATTGGAAAGAAGAGAAAAAATGCATATGATGTTTGGCTCATTGAAGGACTAAAACATAACATGTTGAGTGTAAGAGAAATGGTTCATGGAGGTAAGGAAGTGACTGTCAATTCCAAAGGTTTCATCATCCGGAAAGAAGGATGAAAGAGAGTTATTTCAAAGGGAGTCAAGACATTGGATAATGATTACATGTTGAAGGTAAGTGTAAGTAGAAAGAGGATACCAAGAGAGTACTCTTCCTCATTAGATTGAGAGTAGAAGATATCAACCCCTACTGTAGTCCATTCTACATGTTATATATACTTGAATGCAACAGTATGTATGAGAGTAGCATGGTCTCAAGTGGAGCATTAGGATTTTCAGGAGTTCTAGTAGCAATTAGTTTGATCCAGTTTTTCCATGCATTTTATGATAATCTAGATCACTTCATATGAGTTTTATCATGCTCAGGGGGGGATATGTATCCAAGTCTTGTTATTTATTTTTATATGTTTTTTCACTCATTATTTTTCATGCAATGTATTTTTGTGTATGAGTGGAAAATGCATGTATAAGCCTTGTTGCAACATTCATTGATCATATTTCAACAAACCTAACATGAGGACATTATGGAAATGACATGCATACCATGACTTGAGACATTGAACAACCATGTATAGGATGTTATATTCAATTTTCTACATCCATTTATTTATTATTGATTCGTCTTTTCATGTTGTTATAGGTTCCATTCATTAGTACATTGAGCTATCATGGTGAGAGGAAAGTTTATGTAGTCATTTGGGAGCCACATGTATGGGATAATGATGTTGAATAGCCATCTTATGGAATGTTTTGATTCATTGGTCCATATTTGATTGATAGCAACAATGTAAGTCGTTTTAAAATCCATGTAAAATTCTCATGAAGCCATGTACTTGTATTGTATGTATCATTAGGTCATTTAGTCATGAGTCATGAGGTCATGTTATGATCATATGAGTTATGTATGAGGTCTTATGTCACTGTTATAGCCATGTATTTTCATTGTTATATGTCTTTCATTCATGGTCTTATGGAGTCTTGGTCCATATGGTGCTTCTATTTGTGGCATGGAAGAAATGTTGTAGTGGAAGCAATTCACTTCAGGATGGAGATGATGTTCGATATGTCACATGTTAAGGGGGAGCATTATTTTCTCTTGTTTACTTAAACCATATTTTTTTGGCATCATGGTCTGCTTGGAGGTGTTCATGGTGTTCCTCATGCTATGCTATGACAATTGGGGTTTTTGAACTCATGTTATGTTTAGAGATGTGTTGTAGTTTCTACTATGTAGTTGTTATGGAGATTGTTGGTTGATGCCCCATGTGCCCATTCTTGCATGATGTTGTTCATTATGATGTTTCTAATTGATGCTTGTATGGTTGCATTATGTTGGCATATTGATGTTGTTTCTAGAGGTTGATTGGTGTGACATGCTACTTTGATGTTGCTTGATATATGTTGCTTGCAACTACTGATATGAGAGGCATGGCTGCTTATCAATGTGCATTATTTTATAACCATGCAGATATCATATGCTCCAGTATTTTTGCTTGAATTCTTGTTGCCTTATCATATTGAGTTGACCCTTTTCCATTGATGTTAAAGGAGGCTGATAGAGGATGATGGTTTGAAGATTGTGTGTGGTTTCCATCAATGCCAAATGGGGGGGTTATTGGCATTATGATGTGCATGGTTACATCTAGTTGATGTTAGTATTGGTTCATGATGGAAGCTAAATGATGCTGGCATTGATGTCAACCCTATGTAGCCTAGTTGATGTGTTGATGTGCCTTCCTTGTAGCATGGTTTCATCCAGTTGAGTTGACATTGACCTGAATGTGTTGACATTGATGTCAACCTATGATGGCAGTGATGTGGTATCTTGGTTTGATGGTTTCTCTCATACTTGATGTCTATAACCTTAATAGATGATTTGGAGGTAATGTTGTTGGACTTATGAGGATTTTGTTGAGGTGCTACAATGTGTTGCAAAGGTGTTATATGTTAGTTCATATGTGTTGCAACAGGTTAGTTCATATTGATCATCGTGGCTATCAGCAGATGGTAATCTCTAGATCTGTGTGTATAGAGTTTTCTGAGTTGATCAATAGAATTGAGTCTCCTAGTTGATTGGTGTTGGCGTATTGTATATGAGGCAGAGTCTCCAAGCTTATTAGAGTCAACTATCTATGTAAAAGACACATTTATTGACATACTAGACATTCAGAGTAGAGCAACAGTAGTAAGGGTGGTTTTTCTCCCAAAAGGGTTTCCATCATAAATCTTGTGTCTCATGTGTGATGATTTGATTGTATGCATTGTTTATTGTTTATGTTGCTTCTTATGGTTTTTAGTTTCTTCTCATATGGTGCACATGTTATGATTTGTTATTAGTATTGTTTATTATATGCATGATTCAGTGAGTGAATTTTAATTGGTCAAGTTATATAACAAGTCACACTACTGATTCACCCCCCCTATAGTGCTCAAAGGCTTCTAACACCTGGCATGTATATCATCTCCATTTTTGGGTGATAGGATGAATAATTATGAATAATTTGGTACCCTTTACTGCAACCTTTTGTTCTACAACTAAGTAGATGTGTACCCATATCTTTTTCATTTTATAAATAATTTCGGCCCAGATTAGTTGCCTAGCCTCAATGAGGGACATGTTTTCTTTCAATTTATTAGTCATTCCTTTAATCTCATCTTATGCCACATGATATTTATTGTTAATACTATCCACACTTTCTTGGGTGGAATAAAGTAGTTTCTCCTTGTTCTCAAGCATGTATTTGGTGTTGTCCATGATAATCTGTATCTTATTAAGATCAATCTCTGACAATTGCAAATTAGTGGGAACCTTGGTTAGTTTTTCAGTGGGATTCTACGGATTGTTTGGTACAATCCCAACACAGATATGACATTCAATTATTTGTTGAAGCTCTACAACTTGTTGTTTGAGGGTTGCCACCTAATTATTTCTCTCTATTAGTTCTTTGGCCAAGATTTATTTTTCATTCTCCACCTAGGACAACTCCTTTATTTGCACATGCTTTGTAGCAGGCATATTGAGTTGTTTCCTCAATGATTGGATTTCATATTTTGATCTCTTTATAATATGTTCCATGGTAACTTTTCCATTTGGGTCTACCCCAAGTTTGAAAATTAGCTACTTATAGCTCTCATTTGTAGATGGAGGGCTCGAATTGGCCTTCTCTTTCTTCACCTTGGTGGCAACTTTTTCTAATATTTTTCAACCTTGCTAATGATAAAGGCTCCCTTGCTCAACTCATTGTAAATAATCTCTCCAACCTGCCTATGCAAATTAATCTTGTCTTACAAAAGGAAACTGGCCATGTCTAAGGAAAAATCTATTGTCCTGAACTATGGTCCAAATGGAATGCACTGAACTAAAGCGTGTTACAGGGAAAACTTCATCTGATTTCTTTCTAGGTCCATGGCAGCCAAGAGCCTTGTATGATATGGCACTGAATGGGAGGCTAGTTGTGATAAAATTTCATCTCTAAATTTCTTGTTCCTCTCGTATATCAATTGCCCTTGATACCACTTAGGACCTTTTGTTGATGTACTACTTAGGGAGCCTAGGACTTCTACCTCAATTAAACTGGAAGTGGCATACTTTTGAGGGTCTTTTAAGAGTAATTGGAATTATGGTTGGTCTAGATTTTCTTGGGTCAAATTTACCTCAATATCCTCATCATTCTACTCCTACAATTTGGCTTTGTTATTGATGATTATTCTTCCATTACTGTATCTATAGCCTCATCAATACTCTCTTTATGAGTTTTATCCTTGGCAACTATTGTTTCAACCTCCATCTTTGTATTGATAGGCCAAGAGTCCAAATTAAATTTCCATTCCAGCTCAAGTTTAGACTCATGTTCATAAGAAGAAGCATTAATCTTCCTCCTCCTCCTAGATATGATAGGATGAGGATCATAGTGAAAAACCTCTCCTAATTCAAAATTAAACTATTTTAGCATATTCTCAACCTATTGGAAAGCTTTTCTAGAGTTTACAATGAAGGGACCTACAATCATTAGAAGCTTGAACATATAACCCTTTTTGGTAATGAAAAAGTGGATTTGGTCAGTATTTAGGTTCTTCCTGATGAATTCCAAATCATAAATTCTTATGGGCATAAACACATGCACTTGGTATAGGGGAAACTCAAACCCATATAGTCTAATTTCTATATAATCTTCAAACAGGAACCAGTCACCTACCCTGGTATCGTTGCTAAGAAGTAACAGATCTCTCTATTGTGGCAGGACTATAGGGGGAGAAAAATTGGTTACAATCTTGTAGGAATTAGCCATGAAGGAGGAATTGAATTGTGAAAAACCCTCATTGTTTGGTTTCTTCTTCAAGGAAATATCCCAGTCAAATAAAAAAATTCTATGTTTGTTGGTGTTTATAATTCTGATGCCTAAGTAGTCAAATTCCTCCACATGAGTACACAAGAAAAGGTAGGCATGTATAGAATAGTATTGGAAGTATGAGGTGAGGTGAAATTGGTTGCACTTGAACTTGATTTCTTCAACCAAAAAAGAGGGAAGCTCAAGGAAAAAATCTAGTTCATCATTGTATCTAAAAAATCCAAATATTCTTCGAAGACATTTACTATATCATCCTCACCAAACAGTAGTAAAATAAAAAATAAAATGTGTTGCACAACTTCTGAAAACAAGGAAATGTGAAAAATTTATGAACTAGTAGGTAATTGCATATTTGGATCCAAAATTAACTGGAGAAAGACCTATTTCTCTCCCTTTAAGAGTGAATTGTAACTATAGAAGAGGGTGGTCTCTATAAATTTCTTCGAATTGGGGGATTTTGTGTAAGCAAAGGCATTTTGTAACAATTCAGGGGTAACTTTCAAAATTTCTCCCCAATGGATGAAATACAACAATTATTCTCCTTGACATAGGTGGCTATAAGCCAGGACAAAAATTCTGGGAAAGGGTATATAGTTGGGATGATTATATAGTACATTCTGGACTCAACGACTTGAAAAGGATCCTCCTTTTTTAGATGGATGCCATAGAAATAAAATTTGAGGTCTGGCAACATTAGAGGGTAGAAAGGATCATGAATTTTTTCCTTTGAGTCCATTAAGGGTTCCATGTGGCCAGAGGGTTACAATTGTTGTGGATTTGGGGTTTTTGGCATAGTTTTCTTTAATTTAGGCATTGTGACAATGATGTGAGGACAAATAATGGAAAATTACCTAGTGATCAGAGGCAATTGGATGTTGTGGATGCAAGGCGGGCTCTATGTTGATCGATAGTCAAGCAAATACTATTGCAAATAGGTAGAGAAGTAGGAAGAATATTGATTTGAAATGGACCAATTTGAATCATAAAGATCAATTTATGAAATTTTATTGGAAGGAAAATAATGATGTAACTTGGGGGAGACACGTGGTGGAGTCTGATTGGGTGAAGAGTAAGGGGGAAAGATGAAGCATTATAAATTTTCATGATTGGCAGCCATGCCTACCTGATTGTTGTCCCAACTGATGACGTGGTATCCATGCAAGCTTGACAGATAGTGAGCTCATCTATCCTCACTCGGTGGGGTACCTAGGCGGGTTAGGAGATGGGGCTCAACACCCTGGAATCCATCGTAGTCATTGATATATGTGCTCAGTTTATTGACTTTGACCATTTTGTGGGGTAGGCGTTGGCTTAACAGTTGCGCTCATTAGCCCCCTTATGCCTCACTGGGATGGGGCCGCTCTGGGATGGATGTTGATCTGCCTAATAGGTGACCATTGTTTAACCATGTTCCATCATCTCTTCTCATGTTTCTTCTTTTTCTTTGTTTTTTATCTTTCATCTAGAGGCCCAAACATTCTTTGAGCTCATGAACCAAAATCCTCTGAAATAATTTTTTTTAAGGAAAACAGAGAGAGGAACAACAACACCCTTAGTGCAACATAAGATGTCATATAAATACTAATGAAAATAAGAAAAGTTCATTTAATTGTCTTAAATCACAAAATCTACAAGATTTTCTCTGGTAAAAAACATTTTTCTCCAAAAAATTAATCCTTGTTTAAAGGATTTTCTCTATAAAAAGTTGCCAAGTCGTTCAAAATTCCTCCTCCTCATCAAATTTTTTTTTCTCCATGTTGTGCAGACATTGTGCATTTATCTGGATATGCTTAGCCCAACCTGGGCACAATTGAGAAATTTCCGAGACATTGATAGGATGAAAATGATTGAGATTGACTTGGCACATTGATATTAATTTATGAACAACACTTTTCTTTTTTATATTTAATTATAAACTTAAAAATAAGTTTGATTTGCTCAAAGCGAAACTATAGATATCACTTAAATTTTTCTTTAGTCCAAGTTTTAAGGCCATCTATGACTTTCTGGTCATCTATAATGTTGTATTTTAGATGATGTTTCATTGACCCAAATATTGCTTCTTTTAATGGTTTGGACCCTAATAAATTGAATTCCTCTATAAAATTCATTCCCAACTTCCATACTGGCAAACAATGTTTAGTGGTCCTTTTGATGCATTCTTTGATTTCTTTGGCCTCAAACTATTGTTTATTCAAAAAACCATACATTATTCTTTTATCCATTTTCGAGACTTTAGAAATTTTCTTATGTTGAAGTTGTGTTTCCCATTCAAGAGTTGATGTAAATTTTTCTTTAATGTACCTACCTTATTTGAATAAACATTCAATTGTCTCTTCAAGATCCTCAATATTTCACTAACTTGTATTGCTCATGGCTTAAAAAACTTTAGACTATTTTCTTCTTCATGAATTTGACTTGATTGAGACTTAAGAGTTTCAATTTCTTCCTTCATTTTTATGGTCATGGTTTCAATGTTGTTGTCACATTCTTCCTTTATTATTCTATTATGGTCTTCATGTGCAGATTGGATTTCCTCGATCTATGTGGAATTCTTTAGCTTCAGTTCATTCAATTCATTTTGAAATTGATTCTGTAAATTTTCCTTTTCAATGGCGAACCCTCCTACAAGCGTTGCATAATGGTTTTAGTAACTTTCTTCACTGAATTCTTTACTCTTTTCTATATCAATTTCCATACCTTTGATCTTCTACAGACTGTTCCGATAGGTCGTGGCAAGTTCATCGATGTGGTGTTGATTAGAATTGACAAAAACTCCTAGAGCCTATGAGGATTCTTCCTCATTTTCATCAACATTTCATGTTCCTTTCCAATTGAATTCTAAAATGGTTTCAAAACTTTCAAACTTTATTTTATTAGTTCTTATCACAACTGACTTAGTTTAAGTATTAAAGTAATACTCAATCAAGGATGGAATAGTTTCAATAACAATTTCAACCTCATTCAGGTTTAAATAAAAAATAATTGAGATGAATTTTGGTATAAATAAGAGTCGTGGAAGTGTCATGAGAATCCTGTCTAATAGAATTTTTAGTAGTTTTCTCTTGTTTCTCACCAAACTCTTTTTCTATGGAAGAGAAATCAATTAATGTTCACTGAGGGGTGCTAGTAATTTGGTCATTTTTATTTGTATTAATCTACATATTTTTTACTTTCTAATCCATTTTCTTGGACTTTGTGTATGCATGGGTGGTGTCATATAGTCCATGGATAATAATGATACTCTTGGCAGAATAACTCAGTTTTTTTGTTACCTCGTTGTTTGGTTTCTGTTGTTTCTGATCTTTGACTTCTATGATCCATTGACCCTGTTGGTCTATCTCACTATCTAGATATTTTTCTTTAATACTATTTGCTTTGGTTGTGCTTGTGCTTGGAGTTTTTAAAGAAACATTAGAAAATTTCCAGCTTGAGATTATGTTATTTTTTCAGAAGAGGAAGCAGGGTTTGAAATAACGTGATTGAAATTGTATTTCAAAATCTCAAGAGATTTCACCCCTTCAATTTGAATGTTAGTATGAAGACTCTTCTTTTTAAGGAATTACTCATAAATATTTTGTCTAAACTCTTGCAGTTTAGTTCTATCCTCCCTACTCAACAACTATCCTCTTTCACAAGATTTCTAAAAATTATCAATAGCAATGAAAATATCATCAAAAAGAGGCTTTTGGTGTGTGGAGGTTTTGATGAAGTTGACAACCTTATAATTTTCATTAATGATTCCTCTAGGATCATAATCATAAAGGGGAAATGAATAAAACCAAACATGTTGGAGTTCTTCATCCTCCTTAAATGGATGTCCTTGATCCTTGAGGCAAGTTTCTCCAAAGCTGATTGGGACGTTCGACTAGATTCTCTTCTGAAGTTTTCTCATTTTTTGAGCTTAACCATTTAGGGTAGTTTGATTGGCTACCTCTATGGAATATATTAGGAAGAAGATGAGGGCCAACTTCACTTCCATAGAATCTGAAGTATTTGAATAATTCTTCCACAAAATAGTCTCATATTACTTCGAATGCCTCCTTAACGGCTTGAATAACCATAGGAGGTTCTTTCCCCAATAGAATCTCATGGAAAGGGATCATAACATAATTTAAAATGTCATAAAAACAAATTTTATGTTACTTTGCAACAAAATAGAGGCATTATTCTAAATAGATAGTTGCTAATGATGTGGGTAATTCCATTTCATCCAAGGAAATCGAACAGAAGAAATTATAATATCCATAATATAGGATGACATGCAAAACATATGTTCATATCCTAGAGGATATAGAATGGATAACTTTAGGGTATCTGTTAAATTTTGAGAAATAATATCAACCCAATTGAAATGCTTTGAATTGATGAGTAAGTTTGCATTAAAGCCCTCCATCACAACTCGCAATGCTCAGGGTATTTCTCTCCATATAATCGAGACATTATTTTGATGACGAACCTAATGGGTCTTTTGAAAATGGAAACACGATATTATTTTGATGACTTAAGTTTCAACCCTTCTCTATCTTCTTGTAACCAATCTTTAACAATTTTATCATAATTCCTTTCACAGTTCTTGAATACTACGTTGTTGAAATTATCCAGAAACTAAATGGTTAAGAAAACTTTGGGAGGACTAAGCTGTAAATTACTGAAAGTATTTGTAGTTTCCAAGAGGTTATAACATTTTTATTGCATTATACTATAGCGGGGGTATAAATATGCACATGTCCCATAACCCATGCAACCATGTCATAGTAAGGAAAATTTTTGGCTCTAGAAGCAATGTTGTGTAGTTTCGTACCTCTAATTTTTTCAAATTGTGTTTTTCTCCGTAGTCGAAGTCTCTAAATTTAACTAGATTATATTCTCAAAGAAATTATAAATTTCTTCCCACTTCATCATACATGCCATCTGATTTTTGAAGGTGATGTCAGAAAGCATAGTTGTGTTGAGATTCTAATATTCTGATTTTAGATTTTCTACTCCCTTTAGCCATTCCTTAATCTGTTGGATATCCTACTTTGACTTGGTAGATTTACCTTTCTTACCCATATTATGTCCTGAAAAATAATTAAAGACAATTGATCTTTCTGTAACGAATATCAAATTTACTAATGGAATTCTCAATATGAGTGCATGTTTACTAGAAATTAGAAGCCATAGATTGAATTTAAACTTCTTTCTTTGTAATCATAGAAAAGTTTTAGATAAGAAGTGTAAATAGGGTATGCAGACCATATTGGAAAATAGAAATAGGAAAGGAGGAATCTTGCTAAATTTTGTTTAAACACTCGGGACAAGCAACAATAAATTCCCATGAAAGGAGTTACTTCTTCATTAAATTGATGAGACGTTTCAACTACTTTCATGTGAAAATCGAGGTGAGGTTGGATGTTCAGAGGTCAAGGAAGGTTTTATTCAAACATAAGTGATTTCAATTTGAGACTTAATTTAAAAAAAAACTAAAGAAAACTAAAAGAAAATGATGTTTGGCACAAAATCCAATAAATAAAATATTTTATTCATAGTCGTAGTAGAAGCTAGTCGGTAGGTCGGGTGTGAACAAAGTTGTTTTATTATGTTTGAGTATGAATCTCAACCCCGCTATAGTCGAAAGTCAGAAGGTTGAAAAAAATAGTTTTTTTACCAAGTATATAGGTCTGACATCCAATTTTATAAATTTTATATTTGTTTTATTGACTTTTTATGTTATTATTTTTTTTAGAATTTTTGAAAAAAAATCTATTTAGAAAAAGAAGGGGTCCTTTTTAAATAATAATTTGTTTTATATGGTCCTTTTTATATTCTTTATTTTATACAAATAATAATAAAATGGAGGTTGTTGTAGTCGTAAGAACAACATTGTACAATGTCATATAGTGAGAATATTTTTCTCAATATGAGAATCAACCATGCTCAAACATCACTTTGTGAGAAAGATTGTCTTGACATGGAAATCCATCATGCTCAACCATGGTCAAGCATGTTCGAATGTCACATTGTGACAAAGTTTGTCTCAATATCAAAATGAACCTGTTAGCGCTTGAAATTTCACCTCAGGCTGAGGAAGGCAAACCTCAAGGCAACATCAAACCATTTAGCCTCGTAGCTAGCCCTACGGGGCAGGAGAAGGCTCTCTCCGATCAATCTCGGTAGATCTTCAAATGGATGAGATGACCAAGAAAGTAACACTGATATTAGGCTAGTAAACTGATTAGAAAGGTTGATTTGAGGTTTTTAATTAAATGACGGGGTTTTTCTGGGCTGCATGGGCAAAATCATAGCTTGAACAGAGAAATATAATGAACAACACAGATTATCGACTGAGGCAAGGTAGGCAAGAAATTTAACACCAAATCTAAATTTAAATGGGATGGCAAGACTGGTGAGGAGCTGACAAGGGCATAGGAGATGAATCCTTGTCAAACAGAGGAAAACATTAAACATGAACAAACTTATAGGCAGAGCATGGCAGACATGAATTCTTACCTAAACACTTCATTTGTTCAGTTAGAAATGATCATGTAGTGAAATGAAACATAACAGATTACATATGAAACAAGAGAGAAACATATGCTAAATTATCATACCACAGGAATCTCAGAAGTCAGAGTTGTGAAATTTCATTAAAAATCCCTCTATCAAAGACTGTACAATGGAGCTCAGTTCTCCTCCATCACTCAGAATTTTCTTATCTCTGACTAACTCTAACCTTTTTTTTTTATTACAAATGATTATTTTTATAAACTATTCTAAAACAAAAACAACAGATCGACCCAACAATCAGGGCGCTGTTTGAACTGCAATTACAATAAATTAGAAAGGAGCGTTACATCTATCCTAAAATAATACAGCGTTCCTCTAAATCTGCTGATGATTTGGCTAATTACGAGGCAAAACTGGTGCTCAGATCCCATAGAATCAGGGCTGAGGATCAAAATAGGCAAAATTCGTTCCTAAATCGCTGCTTATGACAGATGTCTCTGTGTATGTTTCGGGTCTTTACTTTTCACCTTCGTTTTCTGTTTGAAATCTTTAACAATTTCACATTTGTGCATATTGTGCCAGTTGTATTCATTGAATGCTCTTTATCTGCCTGCGCTGTCTAAAACGCTTCCATCTGCATTGCCACGATGATTCGATGATGATTTAGTGTCAGAAACAAATATGCGTTGCCTATCTTCATCTGTAGAAACAGAACCTGGAAATGATAGCAGCATATATCACAAACAAGAGGCTCGTTCACAGGCTTAGAAGGGTTCTCTGCCAAAGCACGTGATGCGCCCCTTCAAAATGTTTTCTGTTTGGAAGGTTTCCTTAAGAGAATCGGGACGGTGAGCAAAACCATGGCCTTTACCAGCATAAACACAGACTCCTTCCTTCGCAGACCATATATGCAGACACCCGTCGCACAACCCATTTGAAAGCAATTGAATATATAGGTTCACCGTCTTCAATTTGAACAATTGTCTTCCTTGCTCGACATCCCATAATTTGATTGCTGAGTCAAATGATTTCATTATTTGTACACGGACCAGTGGGGCTCATAGATTTCCTTCGTGTGCTCTTTGAGATCATGTAGACACGTATGTTGCTTTCACACTCCATATCTTTGTTGTCAAGTGTCTGGATTCATCTGAAATTACAGCGGATTTGCGTTCACTTACCATCATAATCTTGTCTTTAGCATACTCATGGTCAGCCATGCTGACAGCTTTAGCACCAACCATTGCTGCTTTAAGAGCGGAAACATTCACCAAATTTGCAAGAACAGCACTTGAAAATCCTGGAGTTCCTCTCCCAATAATCATCAAATCTACATCATCTGCCTTTAAGACCTTTGACATGTGACATTCTAGGATCTGCCTGCGACCTTCAACGTCAAGGTTGGGTACTACAACATGACAATCAAAGCGACCAGGTCTAACCAGGGCCTTATCCAACGACCCAGGGAAATTAGTAGCAGCAATAACTATTATTCCTTCATTTTGCTTAAAAGCATCCAGCCCCACCAGTAGTTGATTTAGAGTTATTTTCATATATTGCTGATCTTTAGGATTGCAGCTTCCACCAATTTTGTCAATAAATATGATACAAGGTGACCGCTTCTTTTCAGCTGCAAAATGATCCCGTACCCAACACCCACAAAGATTTCTTTAAATTCACTTCCACTGCAAGAAAAGAAAGGAACTCCAGCTTCACCGGCAATGGCCCTAGCCAACATAGTTTTCCCTGTTCCAGGTTGCCCAACAAGCAAAACTCCTTTTGGCGAGTTGCCACCAAGCCTCGTAAATAGCTTTGGATATAGTAAATAATGAACAATTTCCTCTAATTCTGCCTTGGCCCTTCACATCGCTGAATTTAGTGTTTGACTCCATGCTTGGCTGCACCTCTTCATTTAGACCGAGATCTTTACTAATTCCCCGATCCTAAACAACTATTTCCCATGTAAAAGCTACATATTGTCCTGCTGCAAGTCCCTTCTTCACCTTAAAGGATATAATCATGATACGTTGGGGCAAACTGATGCACCGTGTCATGGTAAAAATCATTGAACTTCAAAGCGTGGCCAAGGATCCCAGTTAAACCACTAGATTCTCCTGTGTTTGCTGAGTTCCATATGTAAAATAATGGAAACACTTGGCTAATGCATTGCAAAAATTACCATTAAAAATAAATTCATCCCCGTAGAAATTTCTGTGCATGAAATCCCAGCCTCTATGACAAACAGGTGACTAGTGTTTGCTGACAGCCTTCACAGCTATGGGATCAATAACATATACTAGATACCTTCCATCGTACATCCCGTTTGTTCCAGAGCTGTCTCAAAAAACCCTCCCAACTCAAATGAAGAATCCACAAATGGTGGAGCAAACTGAATGATTATGTCTCTAAGGGTGACAACACCAAAAACTGCATGCTCATTGTTAATCAAAAAACTACGGTCGCTTTTTGCTCTTACAAGCTTTTCCATAGTTATCTTTAAGGTATCGCTTGCATGACTTGTTACAGGATCCAGCATCTTTGGAAGAGAAACATTTCTCAGGCTGAGAGTTCCAGCCGACAAAAGTGCACCAATACCTTCTTCTACTGACATCAGAGAAGAAATGTCTGTATCACTATGTTGAACTTCTGAATTGAGAAATTCTTTAATGGTCAAAGTCCTGACATCAAATAGAAATATGAAAAGGTCGAAAGGTGTGAAATGTGAAGGAAAGGAATTGCATACTATGATCCAATTTCATTTGTCTGTCTCTGAAGACGGCTTTTGACATTCAGAAGGTTCATCATCTGCAGACTGGGGAGGCCCATCAGGTAGTAAGAGAAGTACTCGTTGATCTTAGAGTCTCCAGAACATCTGCAGGACAGTGGCGAGATACATTTGGGCAAAGAAGATGCAAAAGTGGACGCCGCCCATACTTGGCTAATGCCCCAGACCATTCCTTTTCACGCATTGTTTGACTTGTTTCTGGAAGTCATAGAGAGTCTTCGTATTGTTTGTTTCATGCAATCCACAGTTTCAACATTGTGCTTAATCAAAACCAAAGTTCGCTCTGGAAGAAACTCCAGCAATGAATTTAATAGCCTTTTTATGCTATAGCGCTGCTCTGAAACAGAATCAGGTGTTGATGTGAAATCGATGTTCTTTCTGTTTGTGTTTTTGCAGGGATAGGAGCTGATGAAGTTGCTGCCATTTGAAGAGCTGAAGAACAAATTACATAATCTAGAGAAACACATTAAATGATTTCTTCTTCAAAACAGGGTTTTGAAGAAGAATCAATCTCTGACATGAGACGGAGTCTAACAGAACCATGGTCAAATATGATCAACAATGTTTATTTAAGGGTTTATAATGTTTATCTTATGGTTTATATAAATTGGGTTTATAGTATAAATTGCTTGTGTTTAATATTATTCCCTTGGGTTTTTAGTATTGATCCATTCAGTTTATTATTCCCTTGGTTTTATAATATCAATCCCTTTGGTTTATTAATTTAAGGGTTCATATTCATAGGGTATATTATTATTCATGGGGTTTATAATGTTAATCCTAAGGTTTAATATAAATACTCTAGGTTTATAATCATGGTTAACCATGGTCAACCATGGTCCAATAGCACATAGTGAAAAATATTGTCTCAATATGAAAATCAACCATAGTAAACCATGGTCAACCATGTTTATTTTAGGAATTATGATATTTATATTATGATTTATATATCTTGGGTTTATAATATTTATCCCTTCGGTTTAACATTTTTCCCTTGGGTTTATTATTCCCTTTGGTTTATAATATGAATCCCTTGGGTTTATTAATACAAGGGTTCATATTCCTAAGGTATAATATTATTCATGCAATTTATAATATTTATGCTTGGGTTTAATATAAATCCCTTGGGTTTATAATCATAGTCAACCATGGTTCAATGTCATATTCTGAAAAAAGATTTTCTCAATATGAAAATCAACCATGATCCAACGTCACATTGTGACAACGATTATCTCCATACGAAAATCAATCATGGTCAACCATGGTCCAACACACATTCTGACAAATATTGTCTCAATATGAAAATGAACCATGGTAAATCATTGCCAAACATGATTATTTTAGGGTTAATAATATTCATCATAGACTTTATATATGTTCGATTTATAATATTAATCCCTTGGGTTTAATATTATTCCCTATGGTTTATAATCCCTTGGGTTTTTACTATTAATCCCTTGGGTTTATAATATCAATACCTTAGTTTTACTAACCTAATGGTTCATATTCCTAGGGTATAATATTATTCATGGAGTTTGTAATATTAATCCTTGAGTTTCTATAAATCCTTTGGGTTAAATTAATTAGCAAAAAAATGATATAAATTATCAATAAATACTATTTAAATTATTAAATAAATAATAATAGTTAACTATTATTAACAATAAAAATAAAAATGAATTAAATAATTATTGCATTTAGGCTTATGTGATCCATATTATGAAAACATATTAATAATGATATTAAATTTAATTAACAATATTATTAAATAATAATAGTAGTAATATTAATTATTGTTATTACTATTTTTTTTAATTAATTAATAAAAATGAGTAATATAATTATCATTTTCAAATGATTATAAAAATAATTAATTTACAATAATAATAATAATAATTTTATTATAATAGTTATTTTTCTAATATTATTATTATTTTAATTATTACATATTTATCAATATGAACATTAATATTAGAGTTATACCATTAACGCTTATCAATATTTTTAAATCGCATTTTATTAATGTGGTTGTGCTAGTAAGTATTCAATATTACTATTGGACTTTTTTCGAATAATTTTATTCCAATAGAAAACTAACATTAGGTAAAGCTTGAGGAACAAAATAGATTCTCCCAGAACTACATATATCAATGAATGTGATGACATGGATGGGTTTGTTAATCGATTTCCTATGCACTCGAGAAGCTACCCATAGTCGATGATATTTGTGTTAATTAAGATTTTTTATCAAACTGTTTAGTCTAAGGCGACCCTAGAGAATTTTTAAAAATTGATTTTGTAATATATTTATCCTAATTTGTTTTACTAATATTATGGTAAATATTATGACGCTTCAATGTTCAACTCTTGGAACAAAATTCTTCAAGATTTTCTACGATAATATTACTTTAACATAACATGTCATAATTGAAATCATGACTTCACCTAAGTCACCAGATTCTTTTCCCCTCCCCCACATGTCGCGAATCCAATGTGTTGGATGTGATTCTCTACTAACATGTGTTTGATTCACTGCTAATGAGTGTCTAAAGTTTTGGATTCATGTCAGGAAGGAGACTAATTCATGCCCAGAGAGAATTACAATTTTTGGACACATGTCCACCAAAATTGGGTAGCATTTGTCCATTTACATTTGTTTTTGGGTGTTGTGGGACTCTGGGAGTGACCGGAAAATGAGATAGGAGTGTTTTGGATGATAGTGATACTGTTATGGGCTCATCCTCCACACTAGTGGATGCATATATTACATTGGATACAGAGGAGGAGGGTGCAGAAGAAGGAAGTTGTGGTACGGATGCTAAATTTGATGTTGATGAGCTATAGGCATAACCTATAGCCTTCTGGGAGTAGCCTATGATATTCTTCATTCATTTTCTATGTTTCTAAGTCCTAGTGTCTACCTTGTTTGTATTTTCTATTTTCCATCAGTATTCCTAGTTAGGAGTCCTCATGACTTAGTATCTATGCAATACATCTTGATTTTGATGACTTAATGAGAAAATTGAAGACTATGGTTAATTTCTTGTGTTTTTCCAATGTTAATATATCATATTGGTCATTGATGTAATAGTAACTACTAGTTGTAAACTTGTATCATTGATGAATCATGATTGTATGCTTAATGTTACTATGTACATGTATGATCAGATTTGTATCATCATGAGAATTTATGTACTATCTAATAATATTTTTTTAATAGAAATATATATATATATATATATATATATATATATATAGTCCTACATGTCATATTTCGGTGGTCTCCATGTCCTGTGTCGGACTCTTGTATTTGTGTGTCCTACATGTCTCATGTCTGCATGTCAAGTGACTTAGCACTTAACATACATTAACATGTTCATATATGTATATATATATATGTATATATATGTATATATATATATATATATATATATATATATATATATATATATATGTATATATATATGTATATATATATATGTATATATATATGTATATATATATGATAACATTGAGGGAGATGGAGCTGCAGCGACAGTCTAAAAATGGTTAGGGTTCTGCAGTCTAACAATGCCACGCCTGCACCCTACCTGCACCATACCTACTTTAGCTGTCGCCATGTGGTACTTCCGGTCACCTACACCGCGGCGATTCCCGTAACCCGACTAGGCATACCATAATGGTGTTGTAACCCCGTCTTCCGCCCTGTTTACTGCATACCTACCTATTCCCGACATACCATTGTGACGACGGTTACGATAGTCCTGGAAGTTGCTGGCAGAGAACTTCTCGAAACAGGCATGGAGCTAGACTTAGTGGATTACTTGGAGGACCGGTTGGAGGACGTTAACATCTTGAAAACTCCTCGCTCCACCACGGAAGACCTCCTCCCCTTCTGTTGCGATCTAACAACCACCATTGTTGGACTACCCTCGATCTCGGGACCCTCCAACTCCACCATGACCTTCTCCGAGCCTCCTCCAGTATGGTCAATACCATCCTCCCCACCACAATCACCCTAATCCTGCGGTTGAATCTTCACATAACCCCCGATCTGACGGCTCTTTAAAATATGCCCCGAGGCAATGAATCCGGCACAAGGGAACCCTCAAGCCACAGCATCTGCGGCACCTCCATCGGGTAGCTACTCGGCAGTCCCCCCGCTCTCGGAACCTATCCTTGTGGACGAACATCTCAGCTCTGGAAACCCTCCCTCAAACCCTTCTCAGCCCGAGGATCGACCGGACTCCCCCGAAGACACTGCTAGGCCAAGAAAGAAGCGCAAGTGCTTCAAATCCAAAGGTGAAGATGTCATTATCAGGCTTGGGGAAGATATCTAGTGCGGCGACACCATGGACACGACAAACCGCGTTCTAGTGGGAAGGATTCAAGGAAAAAACTACATAGCAACTCGACTAAAGTTGTGGACCTCTAAGGTATGGGGGCAACACCTAGCCAACCTTCCCTTTGTTCAAACATTTGTTAGGGGTTGGTTCGCTCTACGCTTCGCCAGAGCTGAGCACACAAATTGGGTCTTGTCTTCCTTCTGGCACTTTGAACATGCTCCAATCCTCCTCCGCCGATGGAACCCTCTATTCAATCCAGAAAAAGAGAAGATAGGAGTTAGGCCTATTTGGGTTCGGCTTCCGGGATTACCCCTCCAATTCAACATTTTTCGATGCATCAGAAACACACTTGGCACATACCTAGAGCACGATAGATCTTACTTGGCCACTGGCATGATGGCTTATGCCAGGGTTTTGGTTCATCTGGACACTAGGGGGGGTCTCTAAGAGCATATCACATTGCAATGGAGAACTTTCTCCTGACAACAAACCCTGGATTATGAAGGAGTCCCTTTTCGCTGCAGACAATGCCATAAGGTTGGACATCTTTTCAAGGACTTCCCTTTGAATAGGAAGGTAAGAGATGGAGAAAAGGTGAAGGTAATTCTGTAGAAAATCTCACAATCACAAGGTAGCCCCCTCGGCTGAAGAAGCAGTTAACTTTGCATAGACAGATGTAGAGAAGGCACCCTCAAAGGAGGCTAGGAAGAAGCATGGGAAAGCACCTTTCAAACCACCTTCTCCACCTCTGACCAGAGCAAGGGAGGCTGTCGAGGCTGCATTCTCCATGGGTATGTTAGATTCATCCTCCTCCTCAGCTTATTCTACTGCTTCAACATTTTTCATTGCATCAAATAATGTTCAGCTCTCTGATCTCAACAATAACCCACCCATATCTCTGGCATGCCCCCTTAAACCCTCCTCTCCCACCATCTCCTGCACCTCACCATATTTTCCCGAGGACCCCCAAGCCATCTCCTCCATCCCTGCATCTACCCCTCCACCTATCCTTCCATCCACAAGATACCCCCTTCGCTCTCAGATTCGATCACAGGCTCCTGATACCCTAGGTATAGGCCCGATTTCCTCTCCCCCACCTCTGAAGCAACCTCGAGGTAGACCCTCCTCCTTATCAAAAGCCATTACACAAGACGGGGAAGTTATTGCTACTGGCAGAAAAATCCATCGACTGTGTACGTAGATCGGTGAATACCCTAGTGCACCCCCCTCCATGAAGTTGCTATCTTTCAACTGTCGAGGGTTGGCTAGCCCTAACAAAAAACTAGCCATGAGAAGACTACTAAAATCTGAACCCATTGATATCCTCTTCTTACAAGAAACCCTAGGTCAGGCTAGTGTTATCACTCACCTTCTCGAATCATGGCTACCAGTATGGACTTTTCACTCTCTTGATGCAATTGGCCGATCAAGGGGGTTGGCTATGGGAGTAAACACCCATTCCATCAAAATATGTAACATTTGGGGAAGCTCTGGACACATTGGAGTAGACATATACTCATCTGAACTCGATACAGAGCTTAGGATTATTAATATCTATGGCCCTTGTCACTATAGGGAAGAATTCTGGAATATGCTGCTAAAATCTCACATTCTACAACAGGATAAGCTCATCTTGGGGGGGGATCTAAAATTTTCCATTGGATTCACGGAATCATGGGGGCATAATGCACAAAGAGACAACCTCTCGGAATTTTTTGAGACCAAACTAGACGAACATAATATTATTGATATCCCCTCCTCCAAAATCCAACCTACATGGAGAAACAATAGATTAGGCGAGGACAGTCTATCCAGGAGACTAGATTGATTCCTCATCAAGGAGCACTTGCTGAATATGGGCCAAGGATTTAGACAATGGGTTGGTTCAGGGGGCATATCGGATCATAGGCCGATCTACCTGGAAATAAGGGGAGGTATGTACAAACCAAAATCCCCCTTCAAATTCAACTCTGCATGGCTAAGAGACGCAGATTACATCAGACTAGTCACCAAATTCTGGAAGACTCACCCCCCAGTGGCAGGAAGGAACATCTCAGAAGGTTTTGCACAAAATCTGAGAGAACTGAAGAATCTCTCCAAAATATGGGCACACAAAAAGAGAACCCTGGAAGACCTTATCCTTAAGACTACTGAAGAAGAAATAGAGGCTTTTGAGAATGATCATGGAGGGATTTACTCTTCCCCAGATCATAAAGACCATCTAACATCCCTTCTGGCTAAGAGGAGTCAGATACTCAAGGATAGGGAGGAAAGTTGGCGACTGAGAAGCAGAGCCATTTGGCTTATGGAAGGGGATGATAATACCAAGTTCTACCACAAATTCGTGAATGGGCGCAAAGCAATAAATACAATTTGGTAGCTAGCAGATGAACAGGGTGAAACAGTGAATACCTTCCCCAGATTAGCAGCCCTGGCTACAGCTCATTTCGGGAACATTTACAAGGCCCCTCCAAATGCTACTCTAGCTGAAATCATGAGAACAACTAAGTTGTTTCCAAGGTTTTTCGACCAAGAGGATGCTTTGGAACTAACAAAGGAAGTCACCTTGGGAGAACTGGAAGCCACCCTAAAATGGTTCAAACGAGACAAAAGCCCAGGTCTGGATGGATGGAATGTGGAATTCTACTTGGATTTTTTTGAAATACATGGAGGAGACCTCCTAAAAGTTATTGAAAAGTGTAGATATAACAGAAGAATGTATGAGGCCTACAACTCAACCTTCATTGCTCTCACCCCAAATCTGACAATCCCACCTCCTTCAATGACTTTCGGCTCATTTCCTTGTGTAACTGTATTTACAAAATCATTTCCATGATCATAGCCAACCGCCTCCGACCGATCCTGTCCAACCACAACTTAGCTGTAAAATTCGCCTTCTTGCAAAATAGACAAATCCATGAGGCTGTCAGAACTACACAAGAAATCCTACACTCTATTCAGACACAGAAACTCATGTAGATGTGTTGTCACATGATCCATCGTATTCTCGAATTGGGGTTTGAATCAGTGACGGAGAGGTGGCTGGCTATGGGGTAACTACCACCTCTCCTACCACACCCTGTCGCTCTATGTTGCATTCCTCAGCCCTTCAAGCAAGCTCTACACCCTTGGCTTCCATAACTAGAAGTAATTGTCTACAAAACGATGTTGTCTCAAAATCGTCAACCACAAACCCTACTGATCCTCACTTTAGTGAGGTATACACTCTTTTTTTTATTTCTTTTAATTCCTAGGTCATTTATTTCAGAGATGACAAAGTTTCTTGAGCATAATCTTCATGGCGTTCTACTCTATTTTTTTGGTGTTCAAAGGTCAAGGTTTTTTCCTCCTTGTTTGTTCAATTAGATTCTTATGAGTCTAGGGAGTGTTCGTTAGGGTTTTAGAGGGATTATCACTAGAGGCACTTCCGCTAGTTTTCTATGGCAAGAAGAATGTTGTCGCACGGTTAAAAAAGTCCCTGCCCAAAAAAATAATGTTCAAAAACATGTTTTTGGTTTGCCTCTTTGTTAGTATTCAATTTTGAGAACTTTTATTGATTGTACAAGATATCTGAAAAGATGGCAGCTTCCAGATTTCTAATAACAAGTGGGATTGTGCTCTTTTCTTCTTACTTTTCCCTTTTATGGTAACCCATTTTTAATAATGTCACATGGTTAACGAAAATATCTTATTTGTTACCTCGCAGTTTAATTTCTCCCCTGTACTAGAATGGATAACATATTCCTCAAGAAACCTTTGGAGTTGAATGTAAAGAGTCAGGTTTTTACTAAGTTTCCTATTTATTTGATGTTCCAGGTCACACCAAGGAGGTGACCTGTGCTCACTTACCCCTTCTCAGTTATGGCTAAATCAACGTCTCATTTGGCCATTTTATTGAAGCATGTTGTTCTTAATTTCATGCTTAAGGCCATGTGACCTCATAAAGGTTTCAAATATTTCTTTGTAACCTGACAATGATGGCTTTCCTTTCTAGAGTTTTTGTAATAGTTTGGTCAAGTTTGAATTATTTAGAGGTGGTTGGGTCGTTTGTTATCGCATGTATTTAGGAGCATCTCCATTTCATAATAAGAAAGAGTATATTTTCTTTATGGAAAATGGGTTGTGGTTGTATGTACCCTTCCATTGGCCACATGTATAGTTGGTGACAAGTAATACAATGTTTCTTTCTAGTTGTACGCTAAGTTCATTATATAGTTGAAGGCTTTCTTGTCATATTTATACATTTATATCTCAAACTCTTGCAAATATGTGATATTTAATCTTGTATGTTCGAACTTATATTTAGGTCCTTGTTTTTTACAAAATGACAATCCATTTATCACTTATGGAGTTTCTTTCTTGGCATTTGTACACATTGTTTATATCGTAGCTCTTTGAATGTTTGTGTTCAAGGTTTTTGTTTATTAGGGTTTATTATGTACTTACTTTGGCTTTTATGGTAATGTGAGTTCATTTAGTCTTGTTTTAAAGTAACAAGACCATGTAAATGATAACATTCACACACACACACACACACACACGTATATCCTTTCTTTTAAAATATTGCAGTTACATATTTCTATTTATGTTTACAAATACTTCTCTATAGGGTTTGAAACATTAATATAATTAAGGACCCAATTTTCATTTTTCCAAATTTACAACTTAGTATATACTTATGTATGAATACAGTCTTCCAAGATTTAACTTGGTCTAGAGAACCAGACGAGGCCTGACTTTGGGGTCTGCTTACCTTCCCCAAACCCACTTTATGAGATTAGGATTGTCACTAGATTGTTGGATACTTGTCCAACTAGGCCTGGTTACTAACCTAGCTCACTATTTAGAAATAATTACTCTATTATTAAAGTATGCAATTTATCATCATTTCCATATTTTACACATGAACAAAAAAACATAGAGTAGAAGAGGAACCATTTACACATATAAATAGAAAACAACATATAACAAAGTAACATTTCACATATCACATATCTATTTAACCAACTAATACTGCCATGAAAATCATAGTGCGTGGAAGATTGCTCCTCCCATCCACGAGAAATTCTTTCTAAAACTAACTCTCCCCCCAAGAAAATGTCACATCCATAACCAAATTTCTTGACATAGATCATACTAGGTCCAACCTAGGATTTCTCTGACCACACGAGGTCCAACCTAGGATTTTACTAACCACATAGACTTGAGTCTAGGATTTAATTGACCATACCTAGTCTAGTCTAGAAATTCCTCTTGGAAAAATCTTGCCTCCCTCAACAATTTCCTGTCATGAGGGATTTAAGCTATACAAATTCTATGTATCATCTCTTGGACCTCCTCTAATAGGCTCCAAGTCCACAAGGTTTCCTCTGGATTTTTCCTTTCTCACCCTCTTGGCCCACCCTTTTCCCTAACTAACATAATATATCTCTAGGGAGAGGAATATGGGCATGAAACTACCTTTTCCCATCACCCTTCTAGCGATTTTCTCAACTATTTTTAACTATATAGAAGGTGATATTCTCTTTTAGCATCTTTTTCCACTATAATTTTCATGGTTAACTATATGCAACATTTTATTAATGTAAAATTAGGAGAAACAATTATCTTCATCATGTATTCATACCTAACCCTTAGCATGGACCCATAGTCTCCAAATCAAATTCAATAAGTAAATAAGATATTTAAAAAATATTTCGGGTATTACATCTTCCTTCCATCAAAGAAACATAGTCCTCAATCTTTTCCTGACCCTTAGAACAGGCTAGGATATGCCTCGAGCATAAAATTTCCATCTTCCTAGGTAGCCTCTTCTAGGAAAAAGTGCTTCAACTTCACTTTAACTTGGGCGATTACTCGCTTTCGTAACATAGTTTCTCTTTGATACAAAATGCGCAGAGGCTTGACTAGGAATCCGCTTCTTGGTTCGACCTACATCCAAAATCATTATGGGTATCATTAATTTTCATCAATAATTATTTAAGAAACACATATATAATCATTTCAAACATTATTGCTTACATGTACATCCTACCAAATAACAAATATGCTTAGGATCATTTATGTATTTCTTTAACAAAGAAACATGGAATACCTTGTGTATATGTATATGACTAGGAAAATTGTTAGGTCCCTATACTACTAGTGTAACCCCTTATTGTTATTAGTGCAACCCCCTTATTGTATTATTGTGCCTATATAGTCCCCATGTTGTTATTTTTATTCCCCATAGAAGCCCACTATTGTCATTGTTGTGCCCCTACAATATTATTGTTATGTAGCCTCTCAATGTATTGGGACCCCTTAGATTCCTATATATAGAAAGGAGGTCTTGTCATTTGTATCATCTAAGAATTGTTCATTTGTGTAATGTAAAGGAGGATTTCGCCTCAAATAGGCTTATTTTGAAGTCTTTGATCTATCTTTTCTATCTTTTTGTGAGCTGGTTTCATAACATTTGGTATCAGAGCTTTGGATTCTAGGGTTTCGTTGCTCCAAACAGGTCATCGTGGCCTTATCGCTATAACTTCTTCTCTAAGAAGTTTCAGAAGGTAAAGAAAAAAACCCATTTGAGCCGAAAGCGTTATGAACCTCAGGTCATAATTTCAAATCGTGTCTCTCTATATTTTCAGAGATATGATCTCAGGAAGTTAGGGTTTTTGCAATCTCCAGAATTCCATCCCAAACGAGGCCATCGTGGAATTTTCACTATAATTTTTTTTTTTTTTTTTTTTTTTTTTTTTTTTCTGTGAAGGTTCAGATGATGAAATTAAAACCCATTTGAACCTAAATCCTTTTGAAGCTCGAGCTAGAATTTCATATCTTGTTTCACTATATTTGCATATATATGGTCCAAGACATTTAGGGTTTTTGCAGGCTCCCGAATTACATCCCAAACAGGTGACCTTGGGAAACTCGTCCTATCATTCTCTCTGAGAATTAGATTGAAATTTTGTAAGAAGTTATAGAAAGAGGAAAAATGGTAATTTTCTATGTATCATTTTCAGGTCCGAAAGTCAAAACAGTGACACGTGGCACTTCATACAAGTTTTCTCTACTAAAAAAGTATATAATCATGTCATCTTGGGAGATTGGGCATAAATCTTTCTTGGTGAATCCAATTTTGATCAGACTGGTGGCATTGGAAAGAGGACGCAGAGGGATACTGCAGGTCACAATTTCAAACCTTGGAGATCTAAAATTTCAGAGATACAACAGATTCAAGATTGAGCTCCTAAAAGAAAGAAAACAAATGACTCGAATCAAGAAAATAGAAACACCTAGTAAGAAAAATTGGAGGGATGATTTGAAGAATGTGATCGAAGATATGATCAATAAGATAAATGGTATAGAAGAAAAATTGAATGGAAACATGGAAGATTTGAAGAAATACATGGAAGGTTTGAAGGAAGGTGGGACAAAGTCACTACAAGAAAGGCTTCCTAATGCCAAAAAGGTAGTAGAGGAAACTCATGATGAGAACAAAAGAAATGTTAATCATGATTTAATAGACTCTAACATTGGATTGAAGACCCACCATATTCCAAATATAGATATGAGGAAATTTGATGGCAAGGATCTGTTAACTTGGATACTACATATGGAGCAATATTTTGATCTACATGATGTGCAACGGCCACAAAAGGTACGTATTGCATCTTTATATTTAGAACTGAATCAGTTTGTATGGTATAGAGGGATTTGTTCTCGTAAACAACTTGTCACTTGGTCAATTTTCACGGAGGAAATGATAGCACATTATGAGGATACAAAGAGAAACACCTCAAACAAAAGGGTTCAATGGCATAACACATTAAGGACTTCCAAAAATTGAATATAAGGGTAAATGATATTCCATAGAAGCATAGGATTGAAGTCTTCATAGGGACTTTAAATGATAACATCCAACATGAGGTTCGCCTTTTGGAACCTGATTCATTGGAGAAGGCATATAGGTTGGAAAGAAAAATTGATAGCAAAATTATGGCAACAAGGAAGCCTACCACTCATGACTATAAACATGGAAGTGTTGTTGCTCCTAACCTTTCACCACCTACAAGGTTGACACCACAACAATTGGAAGAAAAAAGAGAAAAATTGCTTTGTTACAATTGTGATAGAAAATACACTAAAGGTCATAAGTGTGCCAAGAAGAAATTAATTTACATAGATAGGGAAGAGGAGAAAGAAAAGGAACAAGAAACATCAAAAGAAGAGGATATACACCATGAACCAATCCCATAGAAAGAAGAAATGAATCTGACCATATCTTGTAATGCATTGACAGGAATCACCACTCCTCAAACTCTCAAGATAGAAGGGCATATCAAGAAGAAAAAGGTAATAGTTTTGATTGATTCAGGTAGTACCCATAATTTTATTCATTGTAAGATAGCTAGGGAATTGAATTGCTTCCTATATCCAGCACCAAACTGTCAAGTAATGGTTACAAATGGAGGAACCATAAATTTCTCTGGAAAGTGTTATAATATCAATCTATCCATGGGAGAATATTTCTTGAATATTCGAATGCTTTCCATTCCAATGGGTGGTGAAGATGTTGTACTATGAGTCCAATGGCTACAATCTTTAGGTACGATAGCTTTTAATTTTCAAGAACTTTTCTTGAAATTTTTTTGGGAAGGAAAGGAAATTGAATTAAGGGGTATCGCAAGGAAACCGGGAAATATAATCAGCTCTAACAGCATGATAAATCTTCTAAATAAATAACAACGGGGCATAATTGCATAATTATGTTCACTAGAGGTTCCCATATCGGAATCATCTATTTCTCCAGATCTCCAAAACATTTTGGACAATCATTCCAAGGTATTTGAGACTCCTAAAGGCCTCCCACCTATTTGTGATCATGATCATGTTATTCATTTGATTCCAAGAAGTGTTCCCCCAAACATCAGTCCTTACAAATATCCATATGCCCAAAAGAGTGAAATTGAACGTGTGGTTTCCGAAATGCTAGAGGTTGGTATAATTCAACCTAGTCAAAGTTCTTTCTCTTCTCCAGTGGTATTGGTACACAAGAAGGATGGATCATGGCACATGTGTACTGATTATAGGGAGCTTAACAAGCCTACTATTAAAGATAAAATTCCCATTCCTGTCATTGATGAATTATTGGATGAATTACATGGATCAATTTATTTTACCAAGTTGGATCTTCGTTCAGGATATCATCAATTCAGAATGAAGATTGAAGACAATCCAAACACAACATTTAGAACTCATGAGGGTCATTATGAATTTTTGGTCATGCCTTTTGGCCTTACCAATGCACCTTCTACATTTCAAGGTTTGATGAATTCCATTTTCAAACCCTTCCTTAGAAAAATTGTGTTAGTATTTTTTGATGATATACTAATCTACAACAAGTCTTGGAAGGATCATGTGCAACATGTTGATAGGGTGCTCAAACTATTGGAGGAGAAACAATTATATGCAAAAAGCTCCAAATGTTTCTTTGGAATACAAGAGGTGGAATATTTGGGTACTCATTTAGCTCATAGCTCATCTTATCATCCTCAATCCGCTAGGAAAACTAAGATAGTGAACAAATGTTTGGAAGGATATATTCGTTGCTTTGTATATGATAAACAGACATAATGGGTCAAGTGATTGCCTCTGGCTGAATGGTGGTATAACACTTCCTTCCATACTGCAGAAAAAATGACCCCATTTATGGCACTTTATGGATATCATCCACCATCCATCACATCATTTTTAAGAGAAAAATCTAAGGTTCAAGCAGTGGAAGATCACATCGAGCATCAACAACAAGTTCTCCAAATTTTAAAGGATAACCTCACTTTGGCGCAGAATCGAATGAAACAAAAGGAAGATCAACATCGCAGCGAACAAAGTTTTGATGTAGGCCACTGTGTATTTTTATGGCTACAACCATACAAACAAATGTCCCTCAAGCAAGCTAAGAAGGATAATAAATTATCACCAAAGTAGTATGGTCCTTACAAGGTGTTGCAAAAGTTTGGTAGTGTGGCATACAAATTGGAGCTTCCTGCATCTTCCCAAGGGCACCCAGTTTTCCATGTTTCATGCTTAAATAAGGTTATAGGTGAGAAGATCCCAATTCAAACAATATTGCCAGAACTTGACGAGGAAGGAAAAATCATATTGGAACTGGAAGCAGTCACAAAAACTAGAAATCAACAATGATGAAATCAATCAATTTTAGAGTATCTCATCAAGTGGAAGAGCTTACCAGCTAAATATTCCACATGGGAGGATGAGAATTTTATACGGAAGCATCTAGAACTACTCATGCATTGAGGACAACACTTTTTGAAGGAGAGGGGCATGTTAGGTCCCTATACTACTAATTTAACCCCTTATTGTTATTAGTGCAACCCCCTTATTGTATTATTGTTCCCATATAGTCCCCATGTTGTTATTATTATGCCCCATAGAAGGCCACTATTGTTATTATTGTGCCCCTACAATATTATTGTTATGTAGGCTCTGATTGTATTGGGACCCCTTATACTCCTATATATAGAAAGGAGGTCTTCTCATTTGTATCATCCAAGAATTGTTCATTTGTGTAATGTAAAGGAGGTTTCCCCTTGAAGAGGCTTATTTTGAAGTCATTGATCTATATTTTCTATCTTTTTGTGAGCTGGTTTCATAACAAAAACCCAGTTGATGGGACACAGGCCCAATCCAGGCAAGTATTTCGAAAGGGCCATAAAATTGGGGAGTTAGTTTCACACAGGTTCCCCATCTCAAGGTACTATTTTTTGGTTTGACCCTTACATACACATGGTCTCCCACCTGAAATTCTCTATAGGTTTTTCATTTATTTGCATAAGTTTTTTGTCGATCCTAGGAAACTTTCAAATTTTCTCACACCTTTCTCACAGTGTGTTCCATTTCGTTCAGCTTGTCTAGTCCCATTACCAATACCTGTTCAGGACGACTCCAATTAAGAGGTGTCCAACACCTTCACCCATATAATACTTTGAATTGGCTCATTCTTAATGAAGAATGATAACTATTATTATATCAAAATTCTACCAGGTGGAGATATTATTCCCACTTGGTAGGTTGTTGCATCACGTACATCCTTAGCATGTCCTCTAATACTTGGTTTACTTTTCATGTTTTCCCATGCGTATGTGGATGGTAGGTAGTACTAAATTGTAATTGGGTACCTAGTCCAATAAATAAAGCCTTCCAAAAAGTGAAAGTGAATTTCACATCTTGATTAGATATTGTTGTCTTAGATATACCATTCAAATGAAAAATTTCCCTCATAAATATATCAACAATTTGAAAGCTTTATAAGTTGATTGCACAGGAACAAAATATGTTGATTTTCTTAACTTATCTACCACAACCATTATGGAATCATTTTGTGTTTTCGACTTGGGTAGACGTGCGATAAAATATAGGGTTATAGCTTCCCATTTCCATTTAGAAATGGGTAATAGTTGAAGCAAACCTGATGGATATTGATGTTTAGCTTTCACTTGTTGGTACTCTAGACATTTTTCGAGGTATTCTACTACCTCTCTTTTCATGCCAGGCCAAAAATAATCCTTCCTTAAAGAAGTAACCATTTTCTGATGAGGGTGGATAACGTAGGGACTCTTATGATATTCATCGTAAATCAATTGTTTAACAACATGTTGGTGTACAAAGAATTTTTTAGAAAAATCACATAAGATTTTTTTGGTCGACATGTTTCGAACCATCCAATGTGGTTCATCGTCAGGATAAGATGGAGAAACAGATATGGCATACGTTTAAATAGAGAGAGCACAATGTAGAGACCAATAGTATAACGATCATAATCTAACAACTAGATTTTAAAATATTAAAAAAATGGCTGTTAGATTAATTTCTAAAATGTTTTAATAAGATTAAGTCAATAACTAACAATGAAAATAAAATTACAATTAAAATAAAAACAGATTTTTATATCTATCGGTCAAACTTAAAAATAGAATTAAATCAAATTTGATAAATTAGAAATCAAAATTGTCAAATAAAATCAATAAAAATCACAATGATAATTAAACTCAAATAAAATTAAAATCAAAATTAATTATTATTATTATTTTTAAAAAAGATGAAAAAAATAATATTAGAATTAAAGTCACACTAATAATTAAAATAAAAATAAAAATAAAAAATAAAAATAAAAATAAAAATAAAAATAAAAATAAATAATAATATTAATATTAAAAAGTTTTTTATTTTTAATTAAGATGAAAACAATTTTAATATTAAAATTAAATTTTATTATCATATAAATTGATTTTTCAAAAGTAAACATTAATTATTAAAATATAATAAAGGTCAAATAAATTATAAATCATAATGTTCAAATAAATTTAAAAGTCAAAATGATAATTAAAATCAAGTAAAACTAAAATTAAAAATATTTTGAATTTCAATTAAGATGATTTAAAAAATTATAATAAGAATTTTTTTTATTATCATAAAATTGATTATCAAAAGTAAAAGGATTATTGAATTAAATCATATAAAAGTACATGAATAAAGGTAAAAAAAAATGATTAAAAAATTACTTGAAAATATTTTTTAACATTAAATAAATCAAATCAAATCAAATTAAGAAGATAGGGCCTAGACCCAACAATTTCTAATCTTCCATCCATTGTCTCTATTGAGATTACTAGGCCTTCTTTCAATTTCTATGGCTTCCCTAACTTGCAGCGATGGAAATGACTAATCTTAGCAATGACCTGAGCCTCTTCAATGCAGATGTGATGTTTAGTTTTTCCCACACGTTCTGCTACAGTTGAGAGTCAGGTTCTCTCATGTTTGATGTCAATTGCATGCTCATGAATCCTTTGATTTATTGAGCGACCATTCTCACCAATGTAGGGAGTCCCACAAGAACATGGGATGGCATAAACACGTTTCATATCCTTTGGGTCCACTGGGTCTTTTACTGATCTCAGGGAGCTCTGAATGGTGTTTAGGGGCTTAAAGGTTGAGGGGACCTTATGCTTCTTAAGGATCCTCACAATATTGTAAGTGATCCCTTGGATAAATGGAAGATGCACACCAGAGAACCGGTATTTGGGTTCTTTAGTAATCTTTGGACCATTGTCAGCCTTAAGGAAAGCTTTCAGACATTAGTGCCTACTATACCCATTATTATTAACAACATTGAGGAGGTGGTTTTTCTCATCATTTAGATGGTTTCATCATAAACTCTTAATGCTCGAGTAGCTAAGGTGTTGATAAAACCCAAATTTTGAGCAGGGAAATGATGGGATTTAACATGAAGATATTTCTCCGTGTGAGTTTTCTTACGAAAGACCTAGTGAGAGAAAAAAGTGTCCTCCTTCTTTTAAATAAGAACATTGAGGAAGGAAGACTCCTATTGATTTCACATTCCATGGTGAACTTTATGGAGCTAGACTGATTGTTAAGATGTTGGAAAATAAGTTCCAACTTTTCCTGACCATGGGACCAAATAACACATATGTCATCTACAAACCTCTTCCAAAGCTTTGGTTTGAATGGTGTTGAGGCCAAGGCCTTGGATTCAAAGTCTTAGATGAAAATATTAGCCACAACAGGGGAGAGGGGGGGCCCCATGGCAACACCACAAGTTTGTTCTTAGAATTCACCATCGAAGCTAAAGAAAGTAGAGGTAAGAAAAATTTCAACTAATTTAGCCATATCGGGATCTGTAATGTGCGTGATGGTTTCAATGACGAACATAAATTTGGTTTCTATATACTGGAAAATCATCACTATTAATAGTATATCCTAGTTGTTTTTCAGCGTTGTTTTCTTGCTTCATTTTCTTCCATAAAGTTTGATATTCTTGGTTTTTTAGGGCTACATCTTTAATATTATTTGTGTAGATTTTAACCCTATACAAAAATTACTTGTAAAAAAATTCTTAAAATAGAAAACTATACAATGGCAAGAACATAAAATAAATAGACACAAATATTTTTCCCTAGATCCCAAAACCATGAATACCAGATTGATTTTTCATTATATTATTTTCAATGTTACAATACATAATATATATACATGTTGAAGAATTCATAAACCCCAATCCACTAACCCTAGATTAGAACATAACCGTAGTTCCATTGACTGGATGTACAAAATACCATGGGAAAAAATCTATCATGCCCAAAATCATGTGCAAAAATGATGCACAAAACCATGGGTAGGTTCGCCCACCATCTTTGGGTCTGCCCCCCATCCTTGGGTCAACCTAAGTATTATTGGGTCTGCATAAAAAATATAAAAAAAATTAGGGCATTTCCCTAGACACCATGACGCATAGAAAGAATATAACACACACCCAATATTATGAAAAATCAAATTTCACTTGACTAAAAAAAATCATAAATAAAATTTATACTTCTACTTACGGCATCTACCTCCTATTTTTCTTTACCTTTCAAGTGGTTTATGTAAAAATAAAACCCACTCAAGAAAGTATTACATCACGCTTGTTGAGTGTTAAGTGTAGATAGTTTTAAAAAATTAGTCAAGCTACTATGAACAGTCATCAAAATAAAATTATTTCTTAACAGATAGTGTTGCCACACCTTTAAAGCATGAACCATTGTTGTTAATTGTAAGTCATAAGCTAAGTAACTTTGCTCATGCTCCTTCAATATTTATGACTCATAGGCCACCATTCGACCTTCTTGCATCAACATACCTCCTACCCCTTCCTGATATGCATCTACTGTAATACCCCTAGTAAATTGTAAATATTTTATTTACTTCTTGTTGAAATTACTTTTCACACTATGGGGCCCTCCTAAGGGCAACATATGAATAAATTATGAATGTAAATGTTTTTCTTAATTTTACATTAATAAAATATTGCATTTATCCATCCATTAAAATTATGGTGGGCAATGATGCAGAGAGAATTTCACCTTCCACGCGGTTAAAGGACATTTAAGAAAAGACCAAGAAGGGATATTGAACGAGGTAGTTTCCTCCCTAGATTCCTCCCCCTAGAGATATACATCTCAGTTAGGGAAAAAGGTTAGCCAAGAGGATGAGAGGGGAAAATTACTGGGGCAACCTTGTGGACTTGAAGACTATTGGAGGAGGTCCAAGAGAGGATAAATAATTGTTATTTAGCTTAAATCCCTCTTGACAGAATGTTGTTTAGGGAGGAAGCACACTTCCAAGAGGAATTTATGGGTTGGTCCGAGTATGGTTAGTGGAATCCTATACCGAACTTGTTTGGTCAGTAAAATTCTAGGTTATGCCTAGTGTGGTCAGAGAAATCCTAGGATGGATCTGGTATGGTATTTGTTAAGAAAAATTGTTCTGGATGTGAAATTGGCTAGGGGGAGACATGGTTTTAGAAACCATTTCTCATTTTTGGGAGGAGTAGTCTTCTTCCAACTGTGATTTTCATGGCAGTATGGATTGGTTAAACAGATAAGTGATATGTGAAATTTTTCTTTGTTATATATTGTTTTCTATTCATATGTATAGATGGTTCCTTTCCTATTCTGTGGTGTTTATGTTCATGTGTAACAAATGGAAATGATGATAAATTGGAGGTCCTAATAATAGTGTAATTATTACTAGCTTGTGAGCTATGTTAGTAACCAGGCCTTGTTGGACAAGTATCCAATAGCCTAGCGACAATCCTGAGCTTGGAAAGATGGTCTAGGGAAGGTGAGAAGGCCCCGAAGTCAAGCCCTACCTGAGTCTCCAAACCAAGTTAAATATTATAAAAATGTATTCATACATATGTATATACTAAGCTAGTAATTTGGAAAAATACAAATTGGGTCCTCAATTATATTAACCTTTCAAACCCTATAGAAAAATCTCTATAAACATAAATAGAAATATGTAACTACATGCTTTTAAAAGAAAGGCTATACTAAAATATATATGAATGATATCATTTGCATGGCCTTGTTACTTTAAAATAATACTAAAAAAACTTCATTACCATCATATCTAGAGTAGGCACATATTAATCCCTAATAAATAGAAACCCTGAACATAAACATATAGAGAGGTACAATATAAAAAGTGCATAACACAATCGAGAAATAAAATTCTCTAGTGATAGACGGAGTGACATTTTATAATAATAAAAAAGTACCTGAATGTAAGTTCCAACATACAGGATTAAATTCGACATAGTTGCAAGAGTCTGAGATGTAATTGTATAAATATGAAATGTAAGACTTCAACCATTGAACGAACTTAGGGAACGACAAAAAAAGAAACATTGTATTACTTGTAACCAACTATACATGTGGCCTTTTGAAGGGTGTGTATAGCCGCCACCCATTTTCCCTAAAGAAAATATATTGTTTCTTGTTATGAACTGGAGAGGCTCTAAATACATGTGATAGAAAATGACCCAAGCAACTATAGACAATTCAAACTTGGCCAAATTGTTACAAAAAATCTAGAAAGAAAAACCCTCATTGTTGTGTTATAAATAAAGTAATTGAAATATTTATGAGGTCGCATGGCCTTAAGCATAAAATTAAGAACAACATGTTTCAATAAAATGGCGAAACAAGAAATTTCTTTAGCCATAACTAACAAGGTGTCAGTGACCAGAGGTCACTTCCTTGGCATGCCCTGGAACATCAAATAAATATGAAACTTAATAAGAACATGAGACATGACACTAAGCTCCAAGGACTTCTCGAGAAATAAATTATCCAATTTGGTATAGGGGAGAAATTAATGTGTCAGGTGACAAATTGATGGACAGTTGGCATTGTTTGAATGGTTGGTGGCACTTGGTATGTTGGCACTGATGAAAAATAGACCAACATTGAGGTTAGAGGAAGAAGATGTTCAGATTGATGAGCATTTCATTCAGGTGGAGTCCCATGGTTGTTGCAGTATTATGTATAGACTCATCGTAGTAGCAGGCTTAATGCAGAAGCCATAAAAAGATGACTATGATGTCTAGGGAGTCCAAGACTTTGGAGGAGATTATGTCTCAATATATCAGCTCCATTACTCCTAAAAGTCTCATATTTGGAAAGTTTCTGGACATATCTTTCCAATGGTATATGGAATTTTGCAAATGGTCCTCCAGGTCAAAAGTTATGATCAGTCAAAGTAAGCATGCTAAAGTCCTTAGTAGCAAAGGCAGGAACCCTTGGAACCTTAGAAGTCTCAAAAACCCTCGAGGTTTATTTAAAAGTGTTACAGGATTGTAGTGAGCCAGGGTAGTGGGAATCTTGGAACCCCAAAAGGCCTAGATCTTCAAAGATATATTTAAAATAGATGTTAAGCGATGGCATCAACCGGGGGGTAGTGGGAACAAAACCCAAAACCTTAGAAGGCATGGAAGCCCATAAAGTATAAAACAAAAAGGGTACAAAGTGTCACTATTCTGTGACAAATAACAAAAACAATAGACAAAGCTTATGTCGACACTTACCGTTCCATCCAAAAATGAAAGGAACACTCAGGTTCAGGTTTTGCATTGGTATCATGTGTTTTGGTGACCAAGGGCCTTCGAGATATTAATAAAGCAAATCCATTGTGGGCCAAAATCAAAGGAAGGGTGCCAAGGATAGTGCACCCTGGTGGGCTAGTGCCCAGAAGCCCAGAATCTTGTAACTCTTGTGATATTGTATTTAAGAAAATTTATGGGTACTAGGGCTTAAAGGATCTGACACATGTAGCGACATATTTTTAATGGATGAGTCAGCAACTATATCCTATGTGTCGTATTTGGAATTGTGTCATAGTTATGGATGACTTGATAGCTCTAGCGCATGGTTTACAAAGGATGTATGGGTCAATAATTGATAGTAAATTTGAAAAAAGAGGTTGGTTCCATTTGATTAATGGAGACTATAAAGTTTGACCCAAGATGAAGGAAGTCTCCTCTGATAATTGTTAGCTTTGCTATGCCAGAGGATCCATGGTGGCTGTTGAAATCCTCAAATTATGGCCAAAAACCTCCCTCCGATCAAGAAACTGCAAGAGGAAAGTCCTTGAAGGGGCGGAAATACATTATCGGGAGGCACAATTGCTCTAAAATCATTAACAAATTCAAAAAACAGGCTTAAGGATCCGCTGTAATCTCGGCCGTTGGATCTGGCCGATCTGCGGTCCAGATCGCGTCGGCATATCGCTTTCAAAGGGGCAGGGCCTGTTGCATATATATGTTCCGATCTGACGGGCCGGACCCGATGGTGGTGTTAATTCCTTTTCATAAAATATCGGGTCCGCAGCGACTGGAGCACAAGACTTCACCAATGAGCGCTCGCCGATGGGCCGGACCCGACGGCCTTACAACGCTGCACTTTATATTATTTCGGGTCCGCGGCGATCGCCGATATCGCTATCGACAATGACAAGGGGGCGGGCTTTAACATATGTTATGCGCCGATGCGATGGGCCGGACCCGATGGCCCTTCAACGCTCCATTTTATATTATTTCGGGTCCGCAGTGATTGGGGCACAAGACATCGCCGATGGGCCGGACCTGATAATTTATGGGTCATTTTTTATGAAATTTCAAATCTGTGCTTGAGCCATTTCCAATGGTTTTGGGTGCATTTTCTATGTATTATGAAATATTAAAAAATCAAAGGATGGGCCTGTTTTAATATGAATTGCGACCCGAAAGGCGGACCCGATAGATGAATGAACCATGCCTGAACCTTGTAAAGTCAAAATTGAAGCAATAATGGGTAGGAATGAACAGTTTGGGCAGCATTTCACTGTTTTAAAACAGCACAGTCATAATGGAGCCATTTTTAATGGTCAACTGCTGCAATTAATCTACAGTATGGCCGAGGAGGAAGCAGGACACCGCTTATCTGAGCAGAGCATTCAATGGTTATGGTTCCTTTGGTATTTCACGCCACCTGCTCCAAGGAGGATTGCAGAGCAGTCAGAGAGGTCAAATCCATTTACAACACAGCCAGATTTGTATCAGCAGCCCATTTCTGAATGTAAATGTGGTTGGTGGCCATTTATGGGCTCCTCCACGCATGGGTAGTGTTAGTGCTTGAAATTTCACCTCAGGCTGAGAAAGGCAAACTCCAAGGCAACATCAAACCACTTAGCCTCATAGCTATCCCTACGGGGCAGGAGAGGGCTCTCTCCAGTCTATCTCGGTAAAGATCTTCAACGGGTGAGATGACTAATAAGGAAACATTGATTTTAGGCTAGTAAACTGATCAAGAGGTTTAATTTGAGATTTTTAATGTTTTGGTGGAAAATTGGGGAATGGAAATTTTGCGTGCGGGGATTGGACACAGTTTCTGCAGGGGGTTCTTTGGGGCGAGGTAGGAAACAGTATTGATGCCTTTGATAGAGGTGGATGGATGAGAATGACCGGTGAGGAGTTAAGGAGAGCAAGCAATAACCTTGAATTCCCCTTAAACATTCGAAAACATTGATATTAAGCAAACTTAAAAGCAGAGCATGACAGTCATGAATTCTACTTTAACACTTCATTTGCCTAATTAGCAGAAGGAAAAGTAAGGAAATGATTCACATAACACACTTACAAGTACAAAGAGAAACAGACCATCAATACATGTGACCACAAGAATCCCAAAAAGGACTGCAAAACCCTGGTCTTCCTTTGCCAAAAATTGCAGAGATACAGTGAGTAATACAATAAGAGTTTCTCCCTCAAGAGTCCAACCATGAAAATGAACAAGAAAGTACATAATATAGACCATCTAACATCTTTCCCTGCCTCTAGGGGTCGAGCTCACTATCCTAGGAGCTGTTTCAACCAATTCTAAACTGAGCACTAAAATCTAGGCAGTCAATACAACTTGCCTCTATAAGCTAGGAAACCAATTCATTCATTAAATGTATGCTATTTCATGAATGAATCTTATAGAGTAGGTAAATAAGTGTCATGTCAACATGAAAATACATAAATTACATCAAAGAGGGTGAAAAATCCCATCACAAGTCAAAACTGGTCAAAGCTGGGCGAATTCCTGAGATGTAGATGAATTCCTGTGAAAACTGCCTGATGGGTCGCGTGCCAGTGTCGACGGGTCGCGCGTATCTCAAACTCACCGAATTCACTCAAACGCTCTTGCAACTGATTTCTCTATCACTTGGATGCACAATGAATCTTGATGGAGGGAAATAGAGCCTTTATAGCCTTGCTTTGAATAAATTTCATGTCACAACCCACTTTCTAATGTTTTTCATGACACTTTTTAAACTTTGAATGCTGCTGACTTTTTGGTTTCCTTTTATCCTGAAATTGGTTGAATTGATGTTTTCCTTGATAATTTTTGCAAGGATAGCTTCTGAAGAGTCTTGGCAAAGGGGACCAGGGTTGCGTGTTGCCTTTCGAAGAATTTTGAATTTTTACAATTTTTACAAAATTTTGAGAAATGACCTTGGCTTTAAAAACAGGGTTTTTAAATCCAAGGTGAAAATTAGCTGCACAAGATAGAATCTTTCGAAGAAACACTTTGAAAATCATCCCTCTGGCTTGCTGGGCACTTATTGACCTTCAGAGGCATGACCTTGAAGACAAATTTGACCTAAACCCTAGACCTAGAAATTTTGACCTCAAGACAAGACAAATAACCTTGAAAAAGTTTAATGACTGAAACAACTTGTTCCAGATTTGCCAAGAGGGGAATAAAGACACTAGCTCCTCCATCAAGGTTATGGCATGCCTAATGGAATGCAATAATATGACACTGATGAGACACCTACTTATGCAAATGCAAAGAGCTTTGATCGCTGATGGAGGGCTACTAGACCGACTCTAACAGGTAGCAGAGATATTTTGTAATGTAACACCATATATACCCAGAACAGAGATGTAATTGAGGGATGAGTGTTAGATGAAGAGAACCCTGTCATAAGGTTCAACTTCTGGAGACTGTAACTACTTTGTAACCTGCAGCGTCTGGTCTTCATTTCCAGCTAATGCAAGCTTCTTTTGCTGTTTATTGCTCACTTTCCACTTCTCTTTCTTGTTCCAGGCTGTTCCTGTTTGCATTTGTTCTATTGCTGTGAATGTTTGGCATCAAAGGGGCTGTCATCCCACCTCTGTGTTAGGATTTAGCATGTATCATAGAACATGTGTGCAGGTTTCTGTTGTTTAATGCATAGAGAGCTGTCATCCTGTCTGTGCATTAGAAACTAGATTTACAGACCTCTTAACTGGTTGCAGCCGGCCATCACAGGGTCCTGTGCATCTGCTGGTGTGGTCAGTCTTCTCCATTATCACCTTATCCTCAAACTATGAGTAATAGGTGGTTAAAAGCCTTGTAGTCTGGGGGTGTTCACCCATGTCTGGGGTCAATCATAGTAGAAGTGGTTATCTGGCTTGAATATGCAGCATTTGTTCCATTCATCCACCATTTATCCAACTATAAACTGTTGAATTTTTAATGTTCCTGAGCATCACTGATATACAACCTAGGTGAGTTTCTCGGGGTGATAACAATAATTACTTGCATTCCATCAGGAAATAAATGAATAGAATGATTCCAGGACATCATATTAATAAATTTATAGGCTTCAACAAAGTGTTTCAACTACTGCAGGAAGGAGAGGCATGCCTTTAGTACACTTAATTATTTCAGAAGTAGTTAAGAAGGAATGGGGAGCATTGTTGGAGTGTGTAGGATGACCAAGTGATATGCGTAGGCTGAATTCAATGAGAATTCTTGTTGAGTGTGTAGGGAAGATTAAGATTCAATTCACAGTAGGGAGAATCCATAAGTGAATCATTATTATATTTAATAGAGTTGCAGTTCACTAGAATTTTTTTGATGGAACAACATCATATAGTGTCATGCTAAAAGATAGTACCAACTGTAGAGCAGCAGAGACAACATGAAGGACTACAGAGACAATGTCATTCCTAGCACAATAGAGGAACAAAACAATGGAGTGGAGTTGTGCAAAGTGGGGGAATGTATAATTAGTGTGAGTTGGAGAATGCAACATTATGAGTGTGTAAATGAAAGTGTGAATGTGCCAAGTATTAACTGAGAGACAATGGATAAGAGGGTCGAGACCAGATTTGGTTGAGCAGTAGAGAGCACAACTCAAAGGATAACTACAGAGCTGAAGGAAAGGAGTTGATAATGTAGTAGATCAAATTTCTATTTCTCTGTATATGTATTAGCCTCAATTTTTAGTTTGAAAATTATATGAAAAGTAGAACAATGGCTAGAGTAGGTAGTTGCCTGCATTCATAAGAATTTGGTGCCTCTTTGCAAGTAGTGGCCTTCTATCTGAAGGGGATTGGGGTCTCTTGTGAGTGGGTTCTCACAAACAAATTGATGTATTTAAGTAGGTGCTCAATTTACATCATAACAACAAACAGATTGGTGGTTTTCTCCTTTTTTTTCCACGTAAAAATACCTATTCCAATTTGTTTTTGCGGCTCATTTGATGGATTGTGTGTACATATGAATGACTTATCTTTCTATTTATTTATATAGTATTATTAATGCACTCACAAGTAATTGGTAGTAGTGAAAAGAAATGAAGATTTGTTCTTAAAATTCTAAGAACCTCACAATTACATATTCACCCCCCCCTTAATAATTCCTTATTCTAACAATTGGTATCAAAGCCAGGTTACTCCAAGAATAGTTTAACCACTAGAAGCTAGATCCATAAGGAATTATGTCTAGGCAAGAGAGTCAGGATGCTTACTCAAGCAAGATATTAGTCTTCAATGGGACAAACTATGCTTTTTGGAAAATTAGGGTAGAAGCCTATCTTATGTCTCTAGGGGTAGATGTTTAGATCTCTATGTTGATAGATTTTGATGTTCCTGATATCCCTCCCACATATGAAGATAGTAAAAATGTGCATGCAAATAATTCTAAAGCCAAGAATGCCATTGTCTTTTGCCTTAGTCAATCTGAGCTTGTAAATGTTATGCATTTAAGTCTACCAAGGACGTGTGGGTGAAGCTCAATTAGAGTCATGAAGGAGATGAAAAAGGTCAACCCAACTATTGTCACATGTCATACCATCTTATAGTTGTGTCAAATGGTCTTATTTTTCATCCCTAGTACAGAGAAGGATGGGTGAAATCTTGGCATTCCAAAGGGAAAACCAAAAGGGAGAGCCTAAGTCCCAAAGCCATAAAATAAAACCGAAGTTTTGGAGGTCGAAATCACATGGAAGGCTGAAATATCGAAGGCCAAAATCGAAAGAAGGCCAAAATATCAGAGATTGAAATCAAAAGGAGACTGAAATATCAGGAGTTGATATCAGAAGGACCAACAGGCAGCGTATCAAGATTTCAAGATATCATAGGAAGGAACATAGAGACCTCGACAATTTATTTTCAAAGTGGGCCCAAAATGGCATATCAAAGCCTCAGCATTTCAGAACCCGATATCAGAAGGAAAAGACCTCGGAGCAGAGTGTAATTAAAATATCGAAGTTTTGTAACTCCTTAAAAATTGAAATTCTTTAAAAATCCCAGAAGTTTCCGAGAAAAGGAAATACAAAGGAAATCGTTGAAAACCCAAGGACCCAAGGGACTCTTTTTCTCTCCTCTGAAGAAGACACATGACATGTGGTGATTGGCCTCAAGGAGAAGACGTGGTAGATCATGTCAGCATGGCGTAGCCGTATGGTGGACATGTGGTAGTTTCAGCATTTTCGGGGGCCGAATGGGGAAATTATGGGTGACACATGTCACCACTCAGGAGGTGCCACATGGAGATGATTACTTCAGCGTGATGTCATCTCAGAGGTCGGAATTTCAGAGGAAAGAGATTTCATAACCCCTCTTTAATTTTTTTTATAAAAGTATCAATCTGATGAAGGGGCTCCGATGTATGATTGACACCAGGTCATGGGAACCCAAGAGAACCAAGGGCACAAAGTTGGGATGAGCACCAAGTGCTATGAACCATATCGTGGATGTGAATATTAGAACTCTTGTGAAATTTCTTTTTGAAAAGGTTCTGATGATAGGGGGTTCCGATGTTGAATGACATTTGGTCATGAAGGACCCAAAGGACCAAGAGTGTAGAGTGGGCTGAGCACCTAAGTGATATAGAGAATATCAGAGGGAGGTGGCATCGTAAATCTGTTTTTAATTCCAAATTGAATAACTTCCAATGAGAGGAGCTTTGATGTGTTGCCAGTGCTTGGTTATGGAAAACTGAAGAATGAAGGGAAGAGAGCGATTACAAAGGGAAATATGCCCCAGATAGGAGCCTCGAAAACTAATAATTAAGTCTTTGGTCATGGCATGTGGTCCCATGGAAGAGTAACAGGAAGAGGGGCTAAGCAACAAATGAGATAAAGGTTGATCGAGACTTCATAATATCGTAACATATTTTTAATAAAAGTTATGATACACATGGCTCTAAAATCTCTAATGCAGTGTTGTATGAAAGCCTCTGGTCACAACTCATAGTACTATGGTAGATAAATAAAAGGGGGCTAATAAAAAAGGAGATAAAGGCATCAGAATTTGAGGATTTCATAAAATTTCTTTTAAAAGAGTTATGATGTATTGAGCTTTGATATTGTAATATATAAAATAGGAAGGATGAATGGGTCGGAAGCTAAGTATAGAGAACCTCCACTCCACGACAACAAATTAGAACCCACTCTAAAATGAGGAAATTCAAGCAGTTAAAAGGAGAAAGTGAGGCGTGGCCAGATCAGAGACAATCAGAGGAATCAACATGGGAGATATTTTGATGTGTCAGTCATGACACCTCATGTTTCTCATGTTTCGGTTAATATTGTATTTTCAAGAAAATAATCAAATTTGTTATGAAATCATTAGGACAACTAGGCCATTCACATGCTCAAACAGCAGGGTAGTTTAGGCAGCTGGAAATTTAAAGATATTTATAATGTTTGTTTGGACTCTCTCCCTATAAAGAGGGAGGAAAATGCATTATAAATTTTTTGTATTTTTTGATTCCGGTGCTTCTATTTTTATGTCCCTAAGGTTGTAACTGTTTGGAATTTTTCACAAGTTTGGGCCATGTGACATGTATTTCATTTTTCAAAATTAATGAAGAAGAGGCTAGTGATTCCAAGAATTTGGGATATGTTTTGGCTCAGTGGGTCCTGACCCAGGTTCAGAGTTAAGTTTTCCAAACAAATCCCTGAAGATTCATTTGATGCTCCTCAAGGAAATTCATCAATAGCCTAATGTGATAGAAAAACATACACCCAAATCGACCTTCACAAGTAACAAATTTTTGAAGGACAAGGAGAAAATTTCTCCATTTACTTTTGAGGGTAGAACTAGGAATACCTTTTCTGAAGACGGTAGTATCCATGCTTGGGTTTTTCAAGAAAATTTTCCAATCTTCCCCTTCGATTCCTCTGTTCTTGAACCACTTTTCTCTAGCTCTAGGCAATTCGGTAGCTTCTACAATCAGGGACTCTGTTACTGCGAACTTGACATCGCCTATTTCAACCTTTGTTCCATCAAAATATCGTGCAAAGGTTTTTGTCACATCCCTGTGGAAACCATCAAATTTTTCTATGAAATTTAACCACTGAACTTTCTATAACAATTCTCTGGTTTGAGGGTATCCTTCCAAAAATTTCCTTCCTGTTGGTTTTGTTCGAACAATAATGCCCATGGTGAGAGATGTTTCGTCTCAAGAATGGTTTACTTGACATGGAAGATAGTCTTAATAGGGTTTCGCTCTGGGATGGAGAGACTGTATGAATTGGAAGAATGAGATAATGAGTGAGTATAATGAAGGTTTACGGAGATGAGTTATCCGTTTGAATGCATTTAATTCAATGATTGGGCGATCAAATCGAGGGATTTGAAATGAGGACGAGATTGGAGTTAAAATGGTGGCGGACTATAATGGATTTGACAAGTAACTATCATCCATGAACTGCAATGATTTCATTTTTATTTCGGTAATGTTATGTCCACATAATTCATATATACAATATGTTAACCCCTATTGTGAAATTAAAGTGTCACATACCTTAGATTGATTTGCTAACCTTTATTTGTCCTTTGATGTCTTTTGCAGGTACTTTGCACTTGAAAGGAGTCAATCATTTCTTCAATTTGAGCCACCAAGTGTCCTTGTCATATTGGATGCAGAAATCTTATTAAAGCTGCAGAAACTTGCCCGAGCTGCAGAAAATCACTAATTCTGTAGCTGAAAGATTTTTTAAGAAAGGGATGTTTAGAAAAAGGAATTTTTTCTTCTTTTTTTTTTAGAAAAAATGGTGAAGAGAAAATTTAAGGTGCCAACAAAAGTTGGTTTTCACTTTAAATTTTCTGTATAAGCATGCCAACAACTTGTTGGTTTTCATGTTTATATATATATATATATATATATATATATATATATATATATATATATTATTTTATTTTATTTTATTTTATTTTTTATTTTTATTTTTTTATGATAGAGAAAAATAAAATTTCTAAGGTGGAAAAGAAGAAGAATTCTTCTCAACCATCTTCAATTTTGAATTGTCTTGGAAAATTTTGACAAATTATTCTTTTGTCAATGACTTCTAATAAAGTCTAAGTCAATGTCCATTCACTAAAAGAGGAATTTTCTCTTCATCAATAGTCCTCATTCTAACTGCACCATTGTCAAAGACATTTTTAAATTCATAAGGTCCAATCCAGTGAGTTTGGAATTTTCCTTAGAAGTTTTTGAACTTTGAATCAAAAAGTAATGCCCAATCTCCTAGATGAAATTTTCTTTCTTTAATGTATTTGTCATGCCATCTGGATCTTTGTTGTTGAACTAGGCTAGTCTTTTGGAAGGCTTCTTGTCTTATTTCATCAAGCTCATTGAGTTGTCCCATCCTTTGCTTTTGTGCTTCTGATAAGTCAAGATCCAACTGGACTGCTGTTTTATAGGTCTGGATCTAGAACTCTATTGGAAGTAAGACTTTCTTCCCATAAACAAGTTCATAGGGAGTATGTCCTGTAGTACTTATCCATGTAGTTCTATAAGCCCACAAAGCTTCTGGAAGATTTTCTGCCCAGTCCTTCCTATGTAAGTGTACAGTCTTGGTAAGAATTGCTTCAATCACCTTGTTTGTAGACTCAACTTGTCCATTGGCTTGTGGATGGTATGGAGTGGATTTTTGATGCTTGATTTTGTACTATTCCATGAACTTCTGCACTAATCTGGATGTAAACTATGTTCCTTGATTTGTTACAATTTCTCTTGGGACACCAAAATGAGTGAAAATATCCTCAAAAATAAATGAAACTACAACATTTTCAGTAGCAAAAGGAAGTGCTTTAGCTTCTACCCATTTAGTGACATAATCAGTACATACCAGAATATACCTTTTTTGTTTTGAAGGTGGATTGATTGGACCAACAAAATCTTGTGCCCATTTCTCAAACGGTTCAATGAGTACCTGAGGTTGTAATGGCATTTCATTTGAAAGAGTAGGTTTCCCCATTCTCTGACAACTATCACATCTCTTAACATATTCCTTGGTATCCTTGAAAATGGAAGGCCAATAATATCCTAAGAGTGGGACCTTATAAACAATTCCTATGTCAGAAAAATGTCTGCCACATGGTTCATCATGGCATGCTTTAAGTATTTCTGGTATCTCATCTTATCGAACACATCTTCTGATGATGAGATCTGGTCCTGTTTTGTACAATTCTTCGTTTATACATAATTAACATGTGTTGTTGTGAATTATCCTCCTCTTTTCTCTAGGAGACAAATGAAATGGTAATTTCCCTGTAGCTAAATAGTTAGCAATATCTGCATACCAAGGTGATTTAGTAGATACTACAAAAAGATATTCATCAGGAAATTTATCCTCCACAGGTTGATCATTGTTATCATTCTGAATTCTAGATAAAAAGTCAGCAATTGTATTTTGTTTTCTGGGTCTATCTAGAATGGTGATGTTGAATTCTTGTAACAGTAAGATCCATCTGGTTATTCTTCCATTAGTGATTGGTTTATTCATTAGATATCTAATGGAAGAATGGTCTGTGTGAATGAAAGTTTCATAGCCAGTTATATAATGTCTGAATTTGTTAATGGCATGAACTATAGCTAAAAACTCCTTCTCAGTTACAATATAATTTAGCTCTGTTGGAGTTAAAATTTTACTGGTATAATAGATTGCATAAGGAGTAAGGTATTTTTGTCCTAACACAGCTCCTAAGGTTGTATCTGAAGCATCAGTTGATATATGGAAAGGCAATTTCCAATTAGGTCCTTTTAAGATAGGTGCTTCAGAGATTTTCTTTTTCAAAGTTTCAAAGGCAACTTGACAATCAGGATCCCAACTGAATTCACAGTCTTTGGTAAGTAGTTTGAAGAGTGGAGATGCAATTTTTGTGAATTTTTCTATAAATCTTCTATAATATCCAGTAAAACCAAGAAAACTCCTAACATCTCATTGACAGTTTGGCACTAATAATTTAGAAATGACCTCTACCTTAGATGAGTCACCTTAATTCTATCTCCTGAAATATGGTGACCTAACACAATTCCTTCATTAAACATCATAAAAAATTTCTCATGACTTAACGAAAGATTTGTTTCCTTACATCTTATTAGAACTTTTTCTAAATTTTCAAGTGCTTCTTTAAAAGAATCTCCATAAACTGTGAAATCATCCATATATACTTCCACACAATCATGAATAAGATCAGAGAAAATTCCAAGGACTGCTCTTTGGAATGTTGCCGGAGCATTGCATAATCCAAAGGGAAGTACTCGGTAAGCATAAATTCCCCATGGACAGGTAAATGTGGTTTTATCTTGATCCTCAGGTGCTACCTAAATCTGATTGTATCCACTAAAACCGTCCAAAAATGAAAAATATTTTTCCCTGCTAATGTGTCTAAGACTTGATCTATGAAATGGAGTGGAAAGTGGTATTTTAATGTTCCTTTATTCAATTCCCTGTAATTGATACATACTCTCCATTTCCAATTTTTCTTAGGAACGATTACTAGGAGTGAAACCCATTGACTGTCTGATATTGGATAGATGAAGTTTACATTTACCAGTTTTTGTAATTCCTCCTTAACAATTTCTTTCAGATTTGGGTTCATTCTTCTTTGTGGTTGTCTAACTAGTCTTTCACTTTGTTCAATGTAGATATGATGCATGCAAGTTTTAGGATTAATTCCTCTCATATCAATGTATTCCCATGCATAAGCAGAAGAATGTTTTTGTAAAATTTCTACCAGTTGATTCTTTTGTAATTCTTCCAGGTTTTCATTAATGTTCAAAGTTTTACCTGGAAAAATTTCTATTGAAGAATTTCCAAATTTTTCCATAGAGAGTAAAGATGCTTGTCTAGATGAGAGATATTTGTTTCGACTACGGTCATAATGTGAGGAGGATTCATTATTTTCCATTAGATTTAAAATTTGGTCCTCCTCTCTTACTTGTTCAGTAGTGAAAACAAGTTGTATATCATCATCATCATCTATCCATTCCTCATTCTCTATTTCTATTGTTGTTTTTGCAGGTGGATACAATGTAAATTTCTTTGTATAACTTCCATCTGAGATAAACATGTCACCTGATCTACAACCGATGAAAGCATCAGTTGTAGCTAACCAAGGTATTCCTAGGATTAATGGATGTCCTCCTAGATTATTCTTGGGTGTTAAGACCATGAAGTCAACAGGATATTCCCAAGAATCTAAGGATACACAAACATCTTCTAACACACCATCAGGTTTAATTACAGACCTATCTGCTAATTGTAACAGTGTTGGTGTGTATTGAAGGTTAGGAAGCCTAATTGAATCCTTGACTTGTTTACTCATTATGTTTATGGCTTCTCCTAGATCAATTAGTGTGTTTGGTATTTCAATTCCATTGATGTGAATTTTCACAATGGGGCTCCCTGGATCTAGATATTTTTGTATTGTTGTTTTCCCCATCATGATGTCTGCAATTTTCCTGACTAATTGAATTATTTTTATGTCTTTTCTTTTCCCTCCTGATCTTTGAGTACTTAATTCCTTGATTGTTTTTGCAAAGATTGGTATTTCTTTTATGGCTTGCAACAAAGGAATTTTTATACAAACATTTCTTAATTCATCCAGCATATTATAATCAGGCAATGTGATTTGTTTTTCTACTCCATCAATTTTCAACCGTTCAGGAAAAGGTGGTCTAATGGATACTGAGGGTTGTTCTATAATAGGAGTATTTATAGGAACATTTTATATTTGATTATTTTCTTTCTGAGGAAGAGAGGTTTCTCCTTCTTCAGATTGATTTTTATCTTTTTGAAGATTTTTCCTTGCTTCCTGAATAACAACAAGGGGTTTTCTTTGCAATACTCTACCAGACCTTAATTGAACATTATTTAGATCTAGTGGAGTTATTACATAGGTTTGAGATTTTTCCCTTCCATATTGTAAACAGGTTGTTGTGACATTTTATTATTGGGATTCAGAAGTGGTTGAGCAGGTAATTGATTTGATTTTTGTGCAAATGGTAGGGAGAGTTATGGATTTTGATTTTGAATTTGGACTTGAGGTAATTGATTAGCTTGAGGAATTTGATTAGATTGGGGTAAGAATTGTGGTGGAAAAATAGGATAGGATGGTGAATATTGTTGATATTGAGCATAAGCCCCATAAGGATTTTTCCATCCTTGATTCCAAGATTGTGATTGTGGCTAAGCCCAAGGTTGCCAAGATGGATTCCAATTATTTTGTGAAGACTGATCTAAAGCCTTGTGGTTGATTTGCTTGAGAGTTCTGCCATGGTCTTTTAGCAATAAAATAAAGAGGGTCTACTTGTTCTGGTATCCCTTCATCATTAAATACAACCTTGAGACTTGGTAAAGAAGGACATTCCTTAGTATCATGGTTATCTGCACATATGGCACAAGTTTCTATGGTTTTTAAGTCTAAAGGACATTCTCTTAGAGCATGCTTCTTTCTACACCTAGGACAAAAAATGGATAATGCAGCATTTTCGTACTTTTGCTTGTTTTGTAGCTTAAGGGTGTCAATTTGTTCACTTAGACTCCCTAAAATATATGTCTTGAAAATATCAAGCAAACTTCCTAATTCTTCCCTACTGACTGTCCCAGCTGTAGATTTATTGATTCTTGATAAGAGAGGGTTCCTAGGAATTTTTCCAACTCGTGCTTTACCCCTTGAGATATGTACACATAAATCACAGATATCTGTAAATGGTAGTTGAGAAATATCTCCTTTTCCTGTTAAGTTAAGGAGATCAATCCACTCATCTCTGATAGATTTGAGTAGGAGGGCTTTCAAAGTTTCCTCATCTAAACTATCCATTTTTTCCCTTTTAAGATTATAGACAAATCTCTCAACTAAGTCTTCAAGATTCTCATCTTCTTTTTGTGTCATTTTGAAGACTTCATCTCTAATGTTGTGAGGCATACAGTAGTATCTATATTTCTCTAAGAAAGCTTCTTTCATTTGTGCCCATGTCCTTATAGAATTTGTTCCTAGACTCATGAACCATTTTAATGTTGAATCTTTTAAGGTAGCAGGGAACAATTTCAATTTTTGAGCATCATGCAGATAATCATATGATATGCATAATACTTCAAATTCAAAGAGAAATGTCTCTGGGTCTTCACTTCTTTTTCCATGGAAATTAGGAAGAATAGAAGGTGAAATATTCTTCATTGTGAGGGTTGTATCTTCATCGAAAATAGGAAATCCAAAAGGATCTTGATTTCCTCTACCTCTACCCCCTCCTCTGCCTCTATCTCCACCTCCTCCTCTACCTCTACCTCCTCCAATCCTATTTTTCTCACCATTGACATTGTGTACCTCCCCTTCTCCTTCTTCAGCCATGATAGATTCTTTAGAACTAATGTAAGGATCTTCTAATTCTTTTGGTTCCTCTATCAATGGATAATCAAAATGAGTTTCTTGTTCCTCTTCTTCACTAGGAATTTCTAATTCTTCTCCTAGAATTTGTTCACCAGTGGAAGATAGAAAAACTACTCCTGTAGTTGGGGATGTAGGATTTTCTTCGATTATGGCTTCAGTAGATGAAGTAGGTGAAGTTCTAGATTGGATTTCTGATCTTAAGACTTCAGGAAGTCTTTGTTGACCTACAAATGGAATTCGGGTTTGAGTAGGTGGTGTGGAACTTCAAAGTCGTGGTGGAGTGAGCAGATTTGTGGGAATTAAACTTCTTCCTCGTCCTACAAATCTACCTCTAGAGTCTCTTTCCCTATGCATATCATGTTTTTAATTGATGAATTGTTTTTTTAACTTCTATTTGCACTTCCTCGGCAACGACGCCAAAATTTTTAGTCAATTTAATGTTCTTAAATTGTAAGCATAAATTATCGACCAGGGCAGATAAACTGATGAAGTACAAATGCACTATATGTGCTAGAAGTTGTTTATGTCATTAAGATGATTATGTTATTGTTATATAAATTAATGTCAAACTCTAGAATCAGTATTGAGATTAGGTTATTACCTATACTAGGATGTTATTTCTAAGATTTCTTAATCGATTACTCTAAATGATATTTCTAGAATTAGTTCTAATTGAATTGAGTTTTTTTTTAATAGTCGAATAATGATCTTAACTCTTTTCAATGAATATATTAAGTTAATCTACTTTTCAACTTATCACTTGTTTTTGGAATTTTTTTTATGTTGCAACTAAACAAATCTAATTATAAAAACATGAAATGACATAAAGAAAATCATATTTTATCAATTTGAAAAATCAAGTATGCTTGAGTTCAGATGCTGAGAAAGACTGTCATTCTTATCTACTTCAACTTCATTCAATGCAAAAGTAAAGTAGAAACAAAATTACTAAACTATGAATGAAATGAAATGATTGAGTTATACTAGATATAAAGAAAATGAGATGATTGAGTTATACTAGATATAAAGAAAATGAGATGATTGAGTTATGCTAGGTATGAGGCAAATGAGATTATTGAGTTATGCTAGGTAAGCATTCGACCAACATGAACCCTTGGAACCTGAAGGAGTAGATTCATTTACCATCCCCTAGTGATTGACGTTGGGATCTCGCGCTCATTAAGCATTTTCGTGTTTCCCGATCCACCTTGAGCCCTACTCTCAACTAAAGAAAATGATATTACTGATACAAAGATCAATCAAGTGAACTTAGTCGTGAACTCATTGAACTACATCCTAAAAATATAAAAACAAAGCATCCATAAATTAAATCTATGAAATAAAAGAAAATATAATTGCAATGAATCAAAGACCTGATCTGCGCGCAGGGGCCCTCCACGAGGCAATCAGTAACTCTAATCAACAACACATAAAATGTATGAACCAAGATCTTTGAATTAATCGGATAAGAGTTTCTACAGGATGCTTCAAAATTACATAAGGTGGCACACCCTTAACACAGAGTTTCCATTGTTCTTATAGAGTTTTTAATTAACAACATGAGAAATTCAAGCCTACAGGGCTTCGCTACAATCCTTATCAAAACCAAATCATATCGCTTATTTGTCGATTTGTTATTGAAAAATCAAATCGATAATATCTCTTGAAACTCGGACTCTGTTCCAGCACATTATCTTGCGGTTGATTGTCATGGTTGACCGTGTTGTAGTGCGGATATCTTGATGGATTAGCTCGAGTAAACAGGAAGAAATCCATGAGAGGATCATTCCCTATCTACCCATATACTCCTTTTCTGAGCTAGCGCTCTTGAACCTTGTCAACAATGAAAGTAGCTGCGAATCTGTGGATTAGCTACAGAATGAAGTCAATTTTGTAGTTGCATGTAAACTTTAATAAAACAATAAGGTATATTGACAAAATATGAAAAAGAAGACATATGAATGTTTACCTTAACAAAACCTTATGTTTATTGTGTTTATTTGGATGATAGTGATATGAAAAAGGAAGTAAACATGGACAAAAAGGGTGTCAAGATAAAGCAGTTCTTGGACTCTACAGAGTGCTTGACCTGACAGTACAGAGGTACCCCTGTAAGTGAGGCGAAAATGTCCTTTTACTCCTCCACGACCTTGTCCATTTTTTGTTGTTGTGCGAAGGAGCCCTGCTTGGAAGCAGTGGCCACAACATTTTTCTTTCCCTGAGGGCAAATCATAAGGAAAACAAATTTCCTGGTTTAGGAAATGATCTTATTGCATTGCTTTGTAGTGATCAAAGAGTTAGCGGTATGCGGGGCCACCTTCGGTATCCTATAAAACTTATTGGCCAAAGTAATAATCACAGAGCGAGGTCTAGACTCATATACATCATGTCTCTTCCACAAGTATGGTTGTCCTAATAATACATCACAAAATTCAAGAGGAGAAACATCACACAATATCTCATCCGTGAAGGGCTTGATGCTATAGGGAAGGTGACATTGTTGGCTGATGCGAAGATCTCTTCCTTGGTGAAGCCACCTGATGGTGTATAGTTTTGGATTTGTTGTAGTCTTTAGGCCCAACTGCTTCACGATCTCTACTGAAATGAGGTTCTTTTGGCTCCCACTGTTGACAATGAACTGCAGCGGAGAACCCTTCACCCACATATGTGAGTGGAAGAGGTGTTCCCCCTCCTCTATATCTTCAAGCTCAATCTTCTGGATCTTGGTGGTGGCCACAGTGACACTGGGCTCTGCATCAATGATCTGCTTCCCTTTGTCATTCCCCTTATCAAGTTCTGGCTCAGAGTCAGAACATGTGTCTAATTCGGAGGCCTTCAGCTCAGCCACCAGTGACCTTGGCCCGACACTCACTTGTGTTGTGAGTGGATCTCTTATGGAACTCACACCATTTTCCCGTGTTATTCTTTGTCTTCGTGGTGTTCTTTTCTTGCATCTTTGGCGGGTTGTCCTAGGTAGCCCCTTCTTGGCTCTGTCCTTTTCTCTATGGTTTGGGGGCGCCCTTCCCTTACTTTGGATTCACAAATCCAAAGTCCTGCTTCTTTTGTTGAAACTTCTACTCAATCTTGACAGCATATCGGTACGCCATGCTGAGCGAGGAAATGTCCAGGAACTCCATCTCATCCTGGATGTACTTGTGTAGACAATCATGGTACTTGAGTACCAAATTCCACTCAGTATCCTTGATACCTAGCTTCGTACAAAGAGTATGGAACACATTTGTGAACTCTGGCACATCTTGGTCCCTTCCCTATCATGGCATGGTCCACTTTATGTATTTATCTTCATAGCTCCCGACAATGTAATATTTTTCTTTGATGGCATCTCAGAAAGAATCCCAAGTGGGTGTCACTGAGAACAACAAGGGTTCACTCTCGTCCTTTTGTTCACAGTAGGTTTCCCACCAGTGCTTGAGGTGTGGGGTAGCTTTGAGAAGTGCAAAAGTAATATTTTCTCGATTGGAAAAGTCATGAACTAAAAATATCCTTCCAACAAATTTAACCAATTATCTATGACATCTGCATTTATCTGGCCCTTAAATATGGGAATATCGAGGTTAACTTGTACCTTAAAAGGAGTGGTGCCTCTAGAGTGGATCCTAGATGAAGATGCATTGCCTATGGGTAGCCGTCGAAAGATCTGGACAAAGTTATCCATAATCGTGTTCCTCTGTCACTCGAGGCCTTCCTTGAACAAAATTTTGAAAGGATCTCTTGCCCTCGTCTTTATTTTCTTCCGCCATGGGAGGTCGTCGGTGTTTGCGAGGCTGATCTTGCAACGATTCAACCAGATCGAGCCCTAACTCCTTATACCCTGACCTCGTTGGGGACATGTAAAGAAAAATAGAGAAAGAGTAGACTGCTCTGATACCATTGATCCGAACTTAAACAGGAATGCCACAAATTACAGATATAATCATAAATAAAGAGATGCAGCAGAAAAACACTTCATTTCATTAATAGAAAAATATTGAACTATGCTTACAAACAGAATGGAATAAACTAGCTCAAGCGATGGTAGCTTATCCCTGAGAAGAGATGTGGTGGCTACATGCCTCTGAATTGTGTTACAATGAGGCTCCAAGTCCTATTTATTATTGAGAAATAATGGGAAACCCTAAACATCCAGAAACCTAACCCTAGGAAATGAAGCGCCAAAACTATGGGCCCCATTTGGGTACATCAATTTCCTGGGGTCATAACTTTGGCATACGATCTTCGTTTAGCTACCATAATACCTCGTTTCGAAGATCTCAAAGAGTAGGCAGAAAAAAAAAGAAGCATCTTTGCTTTGGGCTTTTGCAATCTCTCTTTTTTCCCTCAAAACGGCTCTAGAAGTTGAGGACCCAAAAACTACCAAAAATAGTAAACTATGCTACAATTAAGGAAAAAAAACCGAAAGAGACAGTGTTTGGGGTCCACGTGGAATAGGAGGGTGTCCACCAATATCCACCTGGATCAACATGTCAGTGTTTGTATGTATCATGCATGCATGCATGTCATCCATATGTTGATTATGCATACATTGATATGGGTGTAGTTGTCATGCATGAGGTCATGACGTGTGGTTGATATGGTCATGCATTGATGACTGGACTATGGTTAGGATGATATTTATATGTTGTTATGATTATGTTTATACATGTACTGTGCTAATTTTCTTGATCTTGCAGATAAGATAACATCCCCGAACTATATAGAGGTATGTTGATTATGTTTTTAGCTAACATGGTATGATTTGGAGGAAGAAAACAAACAAATATTACTAGAAAGATGGTAGACTACAATTCTTGAGCCTCTCCCTATGGATCAGATGAGCAGTGTGGTGTTGGGAATTATTCTGACTTAGCAGACACATTGAAAATCTTGAAGGAAGAATTAAGGAGTTGCAAGGCAGATAATGACATAATCATGCAAGCATAGGAGAAACTGTTGAAAAGTGTGCAACAAGAAATGCTAAAAATAACATGTCTAAAAATAGCATTTCTGGGTCCCTTCCTATTTATAGCAGTCCCTAGTCTATCTATAGGAAGTAAAATTAATTTTGGTCTTAACAGCAGTTTGAAATATTAATTAATTAATTAAGTTGAGTTAATTAATTAAGGAAATTCGAATTTGAAGTCTTTGTGAGCATGCACATGAGTTTCATCCACTGATTGAGGGAATAAGCATGAGTTCTATAATGAGAGAATCAGTTGACTTAGTTCTAACTAGTCAAGTCTAGTTAGATTATTTTAACAAGTTGTTAAAATAATAAAATATAGTTTGTTAATGCTTGCATGCATGTGACAACTATTATTTTAGATAACTGAGGATTCACTCATGGATAACTGTTGCATGTCAATTCTGTCAGAGACACAGTTGAGATCAGATGTGGGATAGTGTACTATCAGATGATTAACTATTTCTAGTAAGTAGTTTTTGCATGGTTGAGGAACTAGTGTTCTCAAGGAATACGTAGTTGGACCATTGGTTGTTTTTGGTATGTTGGAATTAATAGCATATGCTTTTGCTATTATTTCCCAAGCAAACTACGTAAGGACCATAGGGAAAGCCTATATAAACAAGGCTTGGGTGGTTCATGAGACATATCTTCATATCTTCATAGTTCATTGAGAACTGAATAGCTTGAGAGATAATTCTTCTTGTATTGTGAAGAGGATTTCCACTTGATTGATAATACATAGTTGGGGTTTTATGTTGGTGCTTTCCCCTGGATATATCTTGTGTTATGTGTGATTGATTTCTCTTGATCAGTTATGCATGTTTCTACTTGATGTTTCTCATGAATTCGATTATGCTTCCGCTTAATGTTTTGTAGAAGTAGAACAAGTATTATGCTTTAGGACATTGCATATATCGGTTTGTTCTACAAGTGAAATTTCTACAGAAACAAGCAGAAGTCAATGTAGTAATCCTTTAGAGTTTCTTATACTTGTAGAGATAGGGACCACTTCAGATCAACCATGGAGAGAAGAATATGACTAATGGGGCATATGGAGGTAGATCTCATGGTGGGCACAGGTCAGATAGGGATGACACAGTTAGATATGGAAGGTTATTTGATACTCCAGATCGGAAAGGTGATGGGCATAGGTACTATTCTAGTTATGGTTCTGACACAAACTATGATCGTCGTCATTATCATACTTACAGGAGGAGTGACAAGGGATATTTGACGGATGAGTTTAAGAAAGCTAAGCCACCTACCTTTGATGGAGATTTGAAGAAGTTGGTGGATGTAAAGGCTTGGTTACTTGGGATGAAGAATTTCTTTGAGTTGCATAATTACACAAATAATATGAGGACAAAGTAGTTATCTTCAGCCTTGAAGGTAAATTAGACATATGGTGGGAAGATGTGAATGTTGGCATTATGATACAAGTGTTGTCCTTGATGGCAACTCACACAGATGACAGATCATAGTGCAGCAGGTCAATAGCAAACGGTTGATGATCAGACTACAAAGAATGAAGAAAGAAGAGTATATACGCAGGTTCACTATATACCAAGTAGGGTATACACACAGGTTATACGCAGGTTCACTATGTACCAAGTCGCGTATATATGCAGGTTCGTTATATACCAAGTAGGGTATACACGCAGGTTATACATGTAGGTTCATATATACAAAGAAGCGTATACACGCGGATTTCTGATCAAAAGTAGCGTATGTGTATGCATGCACTTTCATGCACGGAAAAGCGCGTACATCTGGGAAAGCTTTTTTTTGGGTCCGTGGTATTTAGACCTATGGTTTTGGTCCTTGGTATTACGTCCGAAGTGTTGAACCTAGGTATTGGGTCCCCAGTATTGGTTCTCAATGGTTTTGGACCATGGTATTGAGTAAGGCCTAAGACTATAAAAGGAGAAGAAGATCATTAGGCAAATGCAATTGAGAAAGTCTTGAATGTCTGATGAAGCATGAGATCCAATATATAGGTTATGGGTTCATGATGCTTTGCTTGATCTGAGCTAAGGAGGAATCTCAGCGGTTGATGGAGAACGAGATCTAAGGATAGATCGGGATCATGAGGCTTGGAATGTATTATGTGATTTAACCATGGATAGTCTAGATCTGAATTATTGACGCATGTTTTATTATACGAATGTTATGATCTGGGTATGACTGATGTCTGGAACAGCTGCAATGTTATGAGTAAATATTTGCATATCTGCATGGGGGTTGGCTTTGGTAAAAGCGCGTATGTACGCCAGTTTGATTCACCATAGTAGTGTATACATTATGAGACATGATATTTGAAGTTGCAATTGGATCTGGTTATTGTTGCAGAGTTCTGTTGTCTGTTCTATGTTCTGTTGATTACAAGGTTTCAGTGTTTCAGTATTAGGTGATTCAGAGATTGATGATGCAGGTGCAGTTGATGGGTTTTTTGCAGTGGTGATTGATTTTGTGCTTCAATGTTGTTGATGGGTCCAGTATGAAAATTGGATGAAACGTGGCCTTCAGATTATGATGTTGTGTTCCATGAGTATCCAGTCTGAAAATTTATGAAACGTGGTACCTGGAGGAAGAAAGAGAAGATTGTAGCCTTCTGTAGGTCAGCACCTACGTACTAGTACATCAGCTAGTACAAGAGCAAAGGGGGTGGTAGCTCCCTTCCAGTAGCAGCTGGAGAACGAGTAAAGGTTGGAGCATTTCAGTAGGCCGGCACCTACGTACTAGTAAATGGATCAGCTAGTACAAGAGCTAAGGGGGTTGTAGCTCCCTTCCAGGAGAGTCTGGAGAACGAGAGAAGGTTGTAGCCTTCTGTAGGTAGAAGCCTGTGTACTGGTATAAGACTGCACCAGTACAGAAATATTGTAAAATGAAGTTTCTTATTAAAAGAAGATAGAGACGACTTGCAGTAGGTGGTTTTCACCCACATTGGGTTTCCACCTTATATCATGGTGTTCATGTGTGCTTCTTGTGTGTGATGATCTGTTCTGTTTTACTGCACCTGCTTACTGTTCATATGGTTAATGAAGTTCTGATGCACTAACTAAAGATCAACATTTAATGGATTAACTGAATCATAAGTATTTTGGATATATGCTAGTTGCATTAGACGCAGTTGCGTATACACGTGGATTCCATTAACTGAAGTAGCGTATATGTATCTAAGTATGGAAATGAAAAAGTTTTATTGATTTGATAATACTGATTCACCCCCCCCCCCTCTCAGTATTATTTCCAACAATTGGTATCAAAGAAGGTCCTTTGGTAGAAGCTTGATCGCTTGAAGGAGATTCGTAGATCAATGGGAAAGAAGCTTAAGAAGAAAGCACCTAGGAATAAGAAGACATCTCACAAGAGCTATGATAGTGGGAGAATTGATTGGGAAATATGTGGAAGAAGCACTTTAGATTCAGAATCACTTCAGAATGAAGATGAACAAGCAAAAGAATTGTTAGGTATGAATTTGTTGTCCTCTGGTGAAACATTTATCCATCCATTTGAAGATGATGAAAGTGATAGCGAAACAACTGAATTTGCTCTTATGGGTGAGCAAGAAAGATATCAAATAGAGGCAGAATTTAAAAGGCTTACAGACAAAATTAGAGATCAACAAGATCTATTGAACAAAAGGGAATGTGCCTTCAAAGAAGAAGCTACCAAACTAAAAGCTCAACTAGAGGAAGGAAACAAGGTAAGGAAGTTATTCAAGGACAAGGAAGATCAATGTCAAAAGTTGCAGGATGAAGTGACATCATTAAGAAATGAAGTCAATGAAAGGAGCACAACCATCAAGAAACTCAGAGATAGATCCAGTTACTATGAAAGTCTTGAAGCCACGATCCGCTCGCTAAAAGAAGATCTTGAAGAATCAAATAAGCAGAATAAAGAACTACTCCAAGCTCTTGAAAAACAAGAAAACGAAGTTCTTGAATTAAGACATCAGTTGGAAGAAGGAAGGAAAGCTGAAGAGAACATAAAGAAGCAGTATCGTGAAAAGGAAGAGCATCTTCAGGTTGAGGTAAATATTCTAAAGGATAAATTAGAAGAAAAGGATAAGATCTTACGATTTCAAGATAGTACTAAGATTTTGGATGATATTCTTAGTAGTCAAAGGTCTCCTGCTATCAAAACTGGTCTTGGTTTTCATGAATCTGTTGAAGGTGAATCTAGTTCACAAAGTAAGACAAGGAACTCTAATGCAAAATCTGAAATGCTCGACAAGGAGATGAGAGGTCAATCCCATCAACAACCAAGGAAAGAAATTCTTCAAAGAAAATCTTTTACTCCTCCAATGAATAATGTTGAATGTTATGTATGTCATAATCTTGGACATGTTGCAGCCAGATGCAGAAGTAGAATGGTTCAAGACCATCACACAGAAAGAACATCACGTTCCAGGTACTTTAAGGGATATTGCTTTTCTTGCAATATGTTTGGTCACAAAGCTGTTGATTGCTACAGAAGGAATATGAAACATGTAAGATGTTATGCATGTAACAAGCTTGGACATATAGCAAAGGAATGCAGGAACAAAGTACAGGCACCATACCAAAAGGAGAAAACATCATCATGCTTGAAGATATGGAAGAAGAAGGAAGTACAATTAGAAAGATGTGGCACAACACAATATACTCAGACACAGCACAACACAGACATAACAGACTCAGGGGGAGCTGAAAGTATAAAACTGCAGTGTCCTGAATCTCATACGCAAGTTTCATAAAGAGAAGTCGCTTATATACGCGAGTTATACACTGCACAGTCGCGTATATATTAGTCTGAGGAAAAGCTGTAAGGACAAGTTCAGAAAAAGGGTCTGATATGATTTAGTCCATCATTTGCTCTGTTTGATAATGGTTACAATCTACTGATGATGTGTAGAAATGCCTTGACACTTGTAAGATGTTTTAAAGTGCTTTGATCCTAAATTAATGATGATGATGCCTTGATACTTCTTGCTGATATATGCATGATCAAATCTGACAGTAATCAAGATGGCATAGGTTCAGGGGGAGCATATGCCTTTAATAATGCATTGTTGGCATTATGGTTAGTAGTCCTTGGTGATAATGATTATATGGCTAAATGATACATCTTGCTATGATATGGTTATGAGTTGTCCATGACAAAATCTCATATGATTCTTGGGGTTATATAGTTGATGTTCAGATCATATTTGTGGATTGATTCTTTGATGGTGCATATATGATGCTTACATGGTGATCTTCATAAGGATAAGGAAAAGTACAAAGCTTGAATACATATCTTCATTACTTGATGATGAGTCATAAGGATCATATAAGGATTCCTATAGTTCTTGGCGCTCACATGGATGAGGATTATGGCCGTTGATGATATTAAGAAGTCTTGTCAAAAGATCTTGAGCTATAGATACATAGTGCTATATACAATATGCTGGATACATGGAGTTGCATTGTTGCAGATCTTGATGAGATGACTATGGTGTTATGATAAGTTGATATGCAGACATACCTTGTTACAGGACATTTACAGGTTGCTGATCTGGAAGTGGTTGTACGCGAGTTTTATGAGGAGCATCCGCGTATATACGCCTGTTTCAGTGGATACAGTCACGTATATGTTGGTTTGAAGGAAATCAGTGGGCCAGACTCAGGATGAGAAGAGTTTGATATGGGTCTGACAGAGACCATCTAGCACAGATGGAACAGGTGCAGAGGAAGAAGATGATTGCTGATGATTGACAGATGATGTTGATGATAGTTACTGATGACTATCACACTCTTGTATTTATTTTATTATCAAGATCATGTAACAGCCTATGTTTGTTTCCCCACTATGCCTGGGATGAATGATGTTATACTTTTGTATTATCACATGTAAACTTTTGGTATATCCCCACTAGGATGGGAGATGGATGTATGTATGAGTCTTTGGTGATAGGAAGGTCATTTATGATAGAGTCATGTTCTTCTTGTAGAACATCTTTCTACAGACCTTGTTTACAGTCAGGGGGAGCATGAACAACACACTTCATCAGAGCAGAGATTTCAACATGTACTCAGAGAGAGCATGGACTGATTGGTACACCTTGGCATATACAAAGGGGGAGCTCATTCATAGCTTTCAGCAGGTACTCAGTGGGAGTATGGACAGCGGAATGTTTATCACAGAAAGAGAATTTCTTGGTCCACCCTTTGCCCTTGATGTCAAAGGGGGAGAGTGATTTGGTGTTGTTGCCATCAAGTCCAAAGGGGGAGATTGTTGGCATTATGATGCATGTGTTGTACTTGATGGCAACCCACCCATAGAAGAACAATATATAACTAGATGGTTTTACAGAAGAGATATCAGATGTGATAGAATACATGGGATGCAAGACAGCTCAAAGGAATCAAATGACAGTTCTCAGTACGACAAGTTAGCTTTGCCATCAAGTCCAAAGGGGGAGATTGTTGGCATTATGATACAAGTGTTGTCCTTGATGGCAACTCACATAGATGATAGATCATAGTGCAGCAGGTCAGTAGCAAAGAGTTGATGATCAGACTACAAAGAATGAAGAAAGAAGAGTATATACGCAGGTTCACTATATACCAAGTAGGGTATACACACAGGTTATACGCAGGTTCACTATGTACCAAGTCGCGTATATACGCAGGTTCGCTATATACCAAGTAGGGTATACACGCAGGTTATACACGCAGGTTCATATATACAAAGAAGCGTATACACACGGGATTTCTGATCAAAAGTAGCGTATGCGTATGCACGCACTTTCATGCACGGAAAAGCGCATACATGTGGGAAAGCTTATTTTTGGGTCCGTGGTATTTAGACCTATGGTTTTGGTCCTTGGTATTACGTCCGAAGTGTTGAACCCAGGTATTGGGTCCCTAGTATTGGTTCTCAATGGTTTGGACCATGGTATTGAGTAAGGCCTAAGACTATAGAAGGAGAAGAAGATCATTAGGCAAATGCAATTGAGAAAGTCTTGAATGTCTGATGAAGCATGAGAGCCAGTATGCAGGTTATGGGTTCATGATGCTTTGCTTGATCTGAGCTAAGGAGGAATCTCAGCGGTTGATGGAGCATGAGATCTAAGGATAGATCGGGATCATGAGGCTTGGAATGTATTATGTGACTTAATCATGGATAGTCTAGATCTGAATTATTGACGCATGTTTTATTATATGAATGTTATGATCTGGGTATGACTGATGTTTGGAACAGCTGCAATGTTATGAGTAAATATTTGCAGATCTGTACGCAGGTTGGCTTTGGTAAAAGCGCATTTGTACGCCGGTTTGATTCATAATAGTAGCGTATACATTATGAGACATGATATTTGAAGTTGCAGTTGGATCTGGTTATTGTTGCAGAGTTCTGTTGTCTGTTCTGTGTTCTGTTGATTATAGGGTTTCAGTGTTTCAGTATTAGGTGATTCAGAGATTGGTGATGCATGTGTAGTTGATGGGTGTTTTGCAATGGTGATTGATTTTGTGCTTCAATGTTGTTGATGGGTTGAGTATGAAAATTGGATGAAACGTGGCCTTCAGATTATGATGTTGTGTTCCATGAGTATCCAGTCTAAAAATTTATGAAACGTGGTACCTGGAGGAAGAAAGAGAAGGTTGTAGCCTTCTGTAGGTCAGCACCTACGTACTAGTACATCAGCTAGTACAAGAGAAAAGGGGGTGGTATCTCCCTTCCAGTAGCAGTTGGAGAATGAGTAAAGGTTGGAGCATTTCAGTAGGCCGGCACCTACGTACTAGTAAATGGATCGGCTAGTACAAGAGCTAAGGGGGTTGTAGCTCCCTTCCAGGAGAGTCTGGAGAACGAGAGAAGGTTGTAGCCTTTTGCAGGTAGAAGCCTGTGTACTGGTATAAGACTGCACCATTACAGAAATATTGTAAAATGAAGTTTCTTATTAAAAGAAGATAGAGACGACTTGCAGCAAGTGGTTTTCACCCACATTGGGTTTCCACCTTATATCATGGTGTTCATGTGTGCTTCTTGTGTGTGATGATCTGTTTTGTTTTACTACACCTGCTTACTGTTCATATGGTTAATGAAGTTCTGATGCACTAACTAAAGATCAACATTTAATGGATTAACTGAATCATAAGTATTCTGGATGTACGCTAGTTGCATTAGACATAGTTGCGTATACACGCGGATTCCATTAACTGAAGTAACGTATATGTATCTAAGTACGGAAATGAAAAAGTTTTATTGATTTGATAATACTGATTCACCCCCCCCCGCTCTCAGTATTGTTTTCAACAATTGGTATCAGAGCAGGTCCTTTGGTAGAAGCTTGATCGCTTGAAGGAGATCCGTAGATCAATGGGAAAGAAGCTTAAGAAGAAAGCGCCTAGGAAGAAGAAGACATCTCAGAAGAGCTATGAGAGTGGGAGAATCGATTGGGGAATATGTGGAAGAAGCACTTCAGATTCAGAATCACTTCAAAATGAAGATGAACAAGCAAAAGAACTATTAGGAGCTCAGGCACAGGTTACAAAAGAGTACATGTACAAGCACATGTAGTGGTACAGGTGTACATGATGTGGACTATCATCTCTCAGCAGATGGCTTGATCATATTTAGGGACAAGATATATATGTCAGACAACAGTGGGCTTGATCCAGGTGGATATTGGTGGCCACCTTCCAAGTCCACTTGGACCCCCACCATTGTCTTTCTTAGCATTTTCAGTTTCCTTAATTGTAGCACAACTTACTATTTATAGCAGTTTTTCGGGTCCTGAACTTCCGGAGCCGTTTTGAGGCCCTAAACGACGTTTTTTGGGGAATCTGGGGGCAACACAAGTCCATTCCACCAACAATGATAGTGCTCGGATAGATCTTTCTAATGAGCTATTGTACGCGTCAAATGGAGATCATATGCCAAAGTTACGACCCCGGGAAGTTGATGTACCAACTTACCCCCAAACGGGGCCCACAGTTTGGCGTTTCATCTCCTAGGGTTAGGTTTTGGAATGTTAAGGGTTTTTCCATTGTTTCTAAACAATAAATAGGCCTTCGAGCCTCATTGTAACACAGTTCAGAGGCATGTAGCCATCACATCTCTTCTCAGAGATAAGCTACCATCGCCCTAGCTAGTTTATTTCCATTTCTGTTTGTAAGCATATTTCAGTATTTTCCATTAATGAAATGAAGTATTGTTTCCGCTGCATCTTTGTGTATATGGTTATCTCTGTAATTTGTTGCGTTCCTGTTTAAATCCGGATCAGTGGTATCAGAGCGGTCTGCTTTTTCTCTGTTTTTCTTTGCATGTCCCCAACAAGGTCGGGATATAAGGAGTTAGGGCTTGAACTGGTTGAACCTTTGCAAGACCAGCCTCGCAAATCCCGACGGCCTCCCATGGCGGACGAGAAGAAAGACGAGGGGGCAGGAGATCCCATCAAAATCTTGCTCGAAGAAGCGCTCGAGCAACAACGGAACGCGATGATGGAAAACTTTGCGCAGATCCTTCAGCGGCTACCCAGAAGCGGCACATCGGCTTCCAGCAGCTCCTCTGGAAACCCCACACCCTTTAAGGTACAAGTTAATTTTGAAATCCCCATATTCGAGGGTCAGATAGACGCCGATGCCGTAGATAAATGGTTAAATCTGCTAGAGGGTTATTTTTTTGTTCATGAATTTTCGAGTCGGGAAAAGATTGTTTTTGCTCTTCTCAAAGCAGCCCCCCACGTCAAGGACTGGTGGGAAACCTACTGCGAACAGAAGGAAGAAAGTACTGGCTCACTATTTTCAGCCGCACCCACCTGGGATTCGTTCCGAGATGCCATCAAGGAGCAGTACTACCCTGTCGGAAGATATGAGGATGAATACATAAAGTGGACCACGCTGCGGCAGGGAAGGGACCAAGACGTGCCGGAGTTCACCAATCTTTTCCATACCCTTCGCACAAAGTTGGGTATCAAGGATTCAGAGCAAAATTTGATACTCAAATACCGTGGCTGCCTGCACAAGTACATCCAGGAAGAAATACAGTTCCTGAACATCCCCTCGCTCGGCGCAGCATACCGGTATGCCGTCAAGGTCGAGCAGAAGTTTAAACAAAAGAAGCGAGACTTTGGATCTGCGAATCCAAAGCAGGGGAAAGGTGCCCCTAAACCACAGAACAAAGGACAAAGCCAAGGCGGGACAGCCCAAGACAACCAGCCGAAGCCGCAAGCAAAGAGCAACGCCGCGAAGCCGAGAAAGGACACTGGAAAATGGTGCGAGTTCCATAAGAGCTCCACTCACAACACAAGTGAGTGTCGGGCCAAGCAGTCTGATCCAGGTGGATATTGGTGGCCACCTGCCAAGTCCACCTGGACTCCCACCATTGTCTTTCTCAACATTTTCAGTTTCCTTAATTGTAGCACAACTTACTATTTTTAGCAGTTTTTCGGGTCCTGAACTTCCAGAGCCGTTTTGAGGCCCTAAACGACGTTTTTTTTGGGAATCCGAGGGCAACACGAGTCCATGGAATGGACTGGTGTTGCCCGTTCCAACAATGATAGTGCTCGGATAGATCTTTCTAATGAGCTATTGTACGCGTCAAACGGAGATCATATGCCAAAGTTACGACCCCGGGAAGTTGATGTACCAACTTACCCCCAAACGGGGCCCACAGTTTGGCGTTTCATCTCCTAGGGTTAGGTTTTGGAATGTTAAGGGTTTTTCCATTGTTTCTCAACAATAAATAGGCCTTCGAGCCTCATTGTAACACAGTTAAGAGGCATGTAGCCATCACATCTCTTCTCAGAGATAAGCTACCATCGCCCTAGCTAGTTTATTGCCATTTCTGTTTGTAAGCATATTTCAGTATTTTCCATTAATGAAATGAAGTATTATTTCCGCTGCATCTTTGTGTATATGGTTATCTCTGTAATTTGTTGCATTCCTGTTTAAATCCGGATCAGTGGTATCAGAGCGGTTTGCTTTTTCTCTGTTTTTCTTTGCATGTCCCCAACAAGGTCGGGATATAAGGAGTTAGGGCTTGAACTGGTTGAACCTTTGCAAGACCAGCCTCGCAAATCCCGACGGCCTCCCATGGCGGACGAGAAGAAAGACGAGGGGGCAGGAGATCCCATCAAAATCTTGCTCGAAGAAGCGCTCGAGCGACAACGGAACGCGATGATGGACAACTTTGCGCAGATCCTTCAGCGGCTACCCAGAAGCGGCGCATCGGCTTCCAGCAGCTCCTCTGGAAACGCCACACCCTTTAAGGTACAAGTTAATTTTGAAATCCCCATATTCGAGTGTCAGATAGACGCCGATGCCGTAGATAAATGGTTAAATCTGCTAGAGGGTTATTTTTCTGTTCATGAATTTTTGAGTCGGGAAAAGATTGTTTTTGCTCTTCTCAAAGCAGCCCCCCACGTCAAGGACTGGTGGGAAACCTACTGCGAGCAGAAGGATGAAAGTACTGGCTCACTATTTTCAGCCGCACCCACCTGGGATTCGTTTCGGGATGCCATCAAGGAGCAGTACTACCCTGTCGGAAGCTATGAGGATGAATACATAAAGTGGACCACGCTGCGGCAGGGAAGGGACCAAGACGTGCCGGAGTTCACCAATCTTTTCCATACCCTTCGCACAAAGTTGGGTATCAAGGATTCAGAGAAACATTTGATACTCAAATACCGTGGCTGCCTGCACAAGTACATCCAGGAAGAAATACAGTTCCTAAACATCCCCTCGCTCGGCGCAGCATACCGGTATGCCGTCAAGGTCGAGCAGAAGTTTAAACAAAGGAAGCGAGACTTTGGATCTGCGAATCCAAAGCAGGGGAAAGGTGCCCCTAAACCACAGAACAAAGGACAAAGCCAAGGCGGGATAGCCCAAGACAACCAGCCGAAGCCGCAAGCAAAGAGCAACGCTGCGAAGCCGAGAAAGGACACTGGAAAATGGTGCGAGTTCCATAAGAGCTCCACTCACAACACAAGTGAGTGTCGGGCCAAGCAGTCACTGGTGGCTGAGATAAAGGTTTCAGAATCAGATGCATGTTCCGACTCTGAGTCAGAACCTGATAAGGGGTATGAAAAAGGGAAGCAGATCATTGATGCGGATCCCAGCGCCACTGTTGCTACCGCAAAGATCCAGAAAAATGAACCCGAAGATCCAGAGGAGGAGGAGCGTCTCTTCCACTCCCAGATGTGGGTAAAGGGCTCCCCGATACAGTTCATTGTTGATAGCGGGAGTCAAAAGAACCTCATTTCGGTAGAGGTCGTGAAGCGGTTGGGCTTACCGACCACAGCACATCCACAACCATACACCATTGGGTGGCTTCACCAAGGGCGAGATCTTCGCGTGAGCCAGCAGTGTCGCCTTCCATACAACATCAAGCCCTTCACGGATGAGGTATTGTGTGACATTGCTCCCCTTGAAGTTTGTGATGTATTACTAGGACAACCATACTTGTGGAAGCGACATGCTGTGTATGAATCAAGGCCCCGTGCTGTTATTATTACATTGGAAAATAAGTTGTTCAGGATACCAGAGGTAGCACCACCTGCCGCCATCTCTTTGATTACTGCAAAACAATGCAGTAAGATCATTTCTAAAACCAGGAAATTTGTTTTCCTGATGATACGCCCTCAAGGGAAGAAGAAAACAGTGGCAGTACTGCAAAACTATTTCTATTGGCCGAATCTTCGACAGGATGTTGGGAAGTACATCCGATCATGTACTGCCTGTGCCATTGCCAAACCGACCATTAAGAAGCAAGGCCTCTATACCCCGTTGCCTACCCCTAGTCGACCTTGGGAATCCATCTCCATGGATTACATGTCAGGCCTTCCTTCCACTAAGCATGGAAATGACTGTGTTTTTGTGGTCGTCGACAGGTTCTCAAAGATGGCCATTATGACGGCCTGCAAGAAGAATATCACAGCAGAAGCCACTGCTAAACTCTTCTTTGAACGAGTGTGGGTGCACTTTGGGATCCCACAGTCTATCATCTCAGATCGGGACAGTCGGTTTCTTAGCACCTTTTGGTCCAGTCTCTGGTCAATGCTGGACACCAAACTCACGAAGTCCACAGCCTTCCATCCTCAAACTGATGGCCAGACAGAGGTTGTCAATAGGATGATTGTGCACATTCTGCGCATGTATAACTCAAAGCATCCACGCACATGGGACGAGAGCCTCCCCTACGTTCAGCACAGCTACAACCGAGCTCTTCACAGCTCCACTGGCCATAGCGCTTTCCAGGTGGGTTTGGGATTCCAGCCACTATGCCCCATTGATGTGGCCATGCCACTTGCAGCTACTCACATGAATTCAGCTCATGTCCAGTCCGAAACAGATAAGGCCACCAGCTTCATTGAGCGCATCCAACATATTCGCCAGCAGGTCCATGACATTCTTGAGAAATCAAATGCCAAGTACAAGCAGCGACATGATCAACATCGGGTGCCACACAAGTTTCAGGTGGGCGACAGAGTCTGGTTGCATTTGCAAAAGGAACGCTTTACTGGAGCCTATCGGAAATTGAGACCACTCCGATATGGTCCTTACACCATTACTAAGGCTATGGGAGACAATGCATTTGAGCTCAGCATTCCCCCATTCCTTGGCCTGCACCCAGTGTTTAATGTGGACCGCCTTCGGCCATACTTTCCACCATTGCTAGACACATCCGACATTGCAGAACAACTCAAACCCACAGAATTAAATCCAGATTGCATGGAACAAGCTGCAACTGATCAGATCATGGACACACAGATCAAGAACACTCGCCAACAGAATATCCAACTGTATCGAGTTGTCAAAGCGGGCCAACTCCTTCAGCAGGGCAAGTGGCTCACCAGGGAACAAGTTCAACAGAAGTTTCCTCATCTCATGGAGGAGCTCAATGCAATGGGGACCATTGCTTCCTAAGGGGGGAGGAATGATCCAGGTGGATATTGGTGGCCACCTGCCAAGTCCACCTGGACCCCCACCATTGTCTTTCTCAGCATTTTCAGTTTCCTTAATTGTAGCACAACTTACTATTTTTAGCAGTTTTTCGGGTCCTGAACTTCCGGAGCCGTTTTGAGGCCCTAAACGACGTTTTTTTGGGAATCTGGGGGCAACACGAGTCCATGAAATGGACTGGTGTTGCCCGTTCCAACAATGATAGTGCTCGGATAGATCTTTCTAATGAGTTATTGTATGCATCAAACGGAGATCATATGCCAAAGTTACGACCCCGGGAAGTTGATGTACCAACTTACCCCCAAACGGGGCCCACAGTTTGGCGTTTCATCTCCTAGGGTTAGGTTTTGGAATGTTAAGGGTTTTTCCATTGTTTCTCAACAATAAATAGGCCTTCGAGCCTCATTGTAACACAGTTCAGAGGCATGTAGCCATCACATCTCTTCTCAGAGATAAGCTACCATCGCCCTAGCTAGTTTATTGCCATTTCTGTTTGTAAGCATATTTCAGTATTTTCCATTAATGAAATGAAGTATTATTTCCGCTGCATCTTTGTGTATATGGTTATCTCTGTAATTTGTTGCGTTCCTGTTTAAATCCGGATCACAGTCACTGGTGGCTGAGCTAAAGGTTTCAGAATCAGATGCATGTTCTGACTCTGAGTCAGAACCCGATAAGGGGTATGAAAAAGGGAAGCAGATCATTGATGCGGATCCCAGCGCCACTGTTGCTACCGCAAAGATCCAGAAAAATGAACCCGAAGATCCAGAGGAGGAGGAGCGTCTCTTCCACTCCCAGATGTGGGTAAAGGGCTCCCCGATACAGTTCATTGTTGATAGCGGGAGTCAAAAGAACCTCATTTCGGCAGAGGTCGTGAAGCGGTTGGGCTTACCGACCACAGCACATCCACAACCATACACCATTGGGTGGCTTCACCAAGGGCGAGATCTTCGCATGAGCCAGCAGTGTCGCCTTCCATACAACATCAAGCCCTTCACGGATGAGGTATTGTGTGACATTGCTCCCCTTGAAGTTTGTGATGTATTACTAGGACAACCATACTTGTGGAAGCGACATGCTGTGTATGAATCAAGGCCCCGGGCTGTTATTATTACATTGGGAAATAAGTTGTTCAGGATACCAGAGGTAACACCACCTGCCGCCATCTCTTTGATTACTGCAAAACAATGCAGTAAGATCATTTCCAAAACCTGGAAATTTGTTTTCCTGATGATACGCCCTCAAGGGAAGAAGAAGACAGTGGCCGCGGCCTCCAAATGGGGTCCCTCTTCACGGCAGCTACAGATGGACAAGATTGTGGAGGAGTACGAAGACATCTTCACCTCCCCGGCAGGGGTTCCTCTGCACTGTCAAGTCAAGCACTCCATCGATCTGACCCCAGGTGCGCCGCTACCCAATGGACCAATTTATCAGCGCTCCGTTCTGGAGAACAATGAAATCAAGAGGCAGATTCAGGAGCTCCTGCAGAAAGGTCACATCCGTCCGAGTTCTTCGCCCTGTGGGAGCCCGGTAGTGTTGGTTCAGAAGAACGATGGGACGTGGAGACTCTGTATTGACTATCGGGCGCTGAACAAGATCACTGTCCGTAATAGGTACCCGATCCCGCGGATTGATGACCTCCTAGACCAACTAAAGGGGGCGAAATATTTCAGCAAGATCGATCTGAAGTCAGGATATCACCAGGTACCAATAGAACCCTCAGATGTGTGGAAGACTGCCTTCAAATCCAAGGAGGGCCTCTTCGAATGGTTGGTCATGCCTTTCGGATTGACGAATGCTCCTGCAACCTTTATGAGGCTAATGGATGACATCTTGCGGCCATTCACCAACTCCTTTGTAGTAGTATACTTGGATGACATTCTGATCTTCAGCCAGAGTTGGGAAGAGCACCTCCACCACATTCGACAGGTTCTCCAAACACTGCGGCAACACAAGCTATGTGCCAATTTGGAGAAATGCACTTTTGGCATGACCGAGGTTCAGTATCTGGGATACATCATTGATGAACAGGGAGTGCATGTCGATCCAGCCAAGGTCCAAGTCATTTGGGATTGGCCCTCTCCAACCACTCTAACAGAGCTCCACAGCTTTCTAGGTCTTGCCAACTTCTACCGCAGGTTTGTGTTGGGATTTTCTCATATTTCTTGGCCCTTGAGTCAAGTCACCAAGGGCGGGGCGAAAACAAAATTCTTTTGGTCTGAATCTCAACAGAAGGCATTCAGGGAGTTGAAGGATCGCCTCTGCACGGCACCAGTGCTCGCATTACCAGATTTACAACAACCATTTGAGGTCGAGACAGATGCCTCTGACTATGCTATTGGGGCAGTCCTTACTCAACATGGACATCCAGTGGCATATCACAGTGAAACACTTTCAGACACAGTCCGGAAGTACTCCACTTATGATAAAGAGATGTATTCCATTGTACAGGCCTGCCGACAATGGAAGCATTACATTTTGCGGAAGGAAACGGTCATCCACACAGACCACCGACCTCTGCAGTTCATACAGACCCAAGGGAAATTGCAGAATGATCGCCATCAGAAGTGGTCTACATACCTGCAACAGTTTCACTTGAATATCAAGTATAAAAAGGGCAGCGCCAATAATGTTGCAGATTGCCTCAGTCGACCACCGATCATGGCGCTAACCACCATGCTCAACTCTTGCGGGCACGAGACTTCTGATTGGCCACTTCTCTACAAAAGCGACCCAGAATTCGGCCACACATACCAGACACTCTTGGAGGGTCAGCAGGTTGCAGATTTTCACCTCCAGGATGCCCTATTATGCCACCTCGGTCACCTTTGTGTTCCTTCAAGCGAGCGTGCTAAGATGATTTGGGAAGCACACTACAGTCAGGCTGCTGGGCATTTCGGGGTCGACAAAATAGTGGCAGTACTGCAAAACTATTTCTATTGGCCGAATCTTCGACAGGATGTTGGGAAGTACATCCGATCATGCACTGCCTGTGCCATTGCCAAACCGACCATTAAGAAGCAAGGCCTCTATACCCCGTTGCCTACCCCTAGTCGACCTTGGGAATCCATCTCCATGGATTACATGTCAGACCTTCCTTCCACTAAGCATGGAAATGACTGTGTTTTTGTGGTCGTCGACAGGTTCTCAAAGAGGGCCATTATGATGGCCTGCAAGAAGAATATCACAACAGAAGCCACTGCTAAACTCTTCTTCGAACGAGTGTGGGTGCACTTTGGGATCCCACAGTCTATCATCTCAGATCGGGATAGTCGGTTTCTTAGCACCTTTTGGTCCAGTCTCTGGTCAATGCTAGACACCAAACTCACGAAGTCCACAGCCTTCCATCCTCAAACTGATGGCCAGACAGAGGTTGTCAATAGGATGATTGTGCACATTCTGCGCATGTATAACTCAAAGCATCCACGCACATGGGACGAGAGCCTCCCCTACATTCAGCACAGCTACAACCGAGCTCTTCACAGCTCCACTGGCCATAGCCCTTTTCAGGTGGGTTTGGGATTCCAGCCACTATGCCCCATTGATGTGGCCATGCCACTTGCAGCTACTCACATGAATTCAGCTCATGTCCAGTCCGAAACAGATAAGGCCACCAGCTTCATTGAGCGCATCCAACATATTCGCCAGCAGGTCCATGACATTCTTGAGAAATCAAATGCCAAGTACAAGCAGCGACATGATCAACATCGGGTGCCACACAAGTTTCAGGTGGGCGACAAAGTCTGGTTGCATTTGCAAAAGGAACGCCTTATTGGAGCCTATCGGAAATTGAGACCACTCTGATATGGTCCTTACACCATTACTAAGGCTATGGGAGACAATGCATTTGAGCTCAGCATTCCCCCATTCCTTGGCCTGCACCCAGTATTCAATGTGGACCGCCTTCGGCCATACTTTCCACCATTGCTAGACACATCCGACATTTCAGAACAGCTCAAACCCACAGAATTAAATCTAGATTGCATGGAACAAGCTGCAACTGATCGGATCATGGACACACAGATCAAGAACACTCGCCAACAGAATATCCAACTGTATCGAGTTGTCAAAGCGGGCCAACTCCTTCAGCAGGGCAAGTGGCTCACCAGGGAACAAGTTCAGCAGAAGTTTCCTCATCTCATGGAGGAGCTCAACATAATGGGGACCATTGCTTCCTAAGGGGGGAGGAATGATCCAGGTGGATATTGGTGGCCACCTGCCAAGTCCACCTGGACCCCCACCATTGTCTTTCTTAGCATTTTCAGTTTCCTTAATTGTAGCACAACTTACTATTTATTGCAGTTTTTCGGGTCCTGAACTTCCGGAGCCGTTTTGAGGCCCTAAACGACGTTTTTTGGGGAATCCAGTTCCAACAATGATAATGCTCGGATAGATCTTTCTAATGAGCTATTGTACGCATCAAACGGAGATCATATGCCAAAGTTACGACCCCGGGAAGTTGATGTACCAACTTACCCCCAAACGGGGCCCAGAATTTGGCGTTTCATCTCCTAGGGTTAGGTTTTGGAATGTTAAGGGTTTTTCCATTGTTTCTAAACAATAAATAGGCCTTCGAGCCTCATTGTAACACAGTTCAGAGGCATGTAGCCATCACATCTCTTCTCAGAGATAAGCTACCATCGCCCTAGCTAGTTTATTTCCATTTCTGTTTGTAAGCATATTTCAGTATTTTCCATTAATGAAACGAAGTATTATTTCCGCTCCATCTTTGTGTATATGGTTATCTTTGTAATTTGTTGCGTTCCTGTTTAAATCCGGATCAGGGCTCACGAAGATTATCTTGAGGGAGTTTCCTGCGAAACCGTATTCAGGACGCCTAGGATATCAGAAGACATTGACCACAACGAAGAAGTTCTTTCACTGGCCAAATATGAAGAAGGATGTGGCAGATTTTGTGGTTAGGTGCTTGAATGGTTAACAGGTGAAGGCATAGTGTAAGCACCCAGGTGGATTACTACAGGAAATTTCGATTCCAGAGTGGAAATGGGAGGTCATTTCCATGGATTTCATTACAGGTTTTCCAAGGACATCCAGACAACATGATCCCATCATGGTTTTCATGGACAGGTTGACAAAGGTAACACACTTCATTCCAGTGATGTCTACTTATTCAGCCATTGATGTAGCACAGGTCTTCATTAGAGATGTGGTTAGATTGCATGCTGTTTCAAAGAATATTATGTCAGAAAAGGATGCTAAGTTCACTTCTAGATTCTAGAAAGAGTTGTTTGCATGTTTGGGTATAGAGTTGGCCTTCGGCACAACTTATCATCCGTAGACAGATGGATAGACAAAGAGGGTCAACAAGATATTGGAGGACATGTTGAGGATGTATGTGACGCATTATCATAGGAGATGGGAGGAGTATCTTTCATTGATCGAGTTCGTTTATAATAATGGTTACCAAGAGTCTTTGAGGATGATTCTATTTGAGGCACTCTATGGGCGGAGTTGCAATACTCCCATTAGTTGGAGTGATCCAATGAACAAGGTGTTGATTTTACCGGATATGTTGGCAGAGATGGAACAGGAAATGCAGGTAATCAAGAAGAATCTGAAGACAACACGGGAAAGACAGAAAATTTATGTAGACCGGAATAGCTTGTTTAAGGAGTTTCAAGTTGGGGAACAGGTGTACTTGTGTATCAAGCCAAAAAATAGCTCCTTGCGGATTGGGTCATGTGCCAAGCTGGCACCTCAGTTTTTGCATATTGAAAGGATCAAACCAATAGCCTATCAACTTACACTGCCTCCGATGGTGAAATTACATGATATTTTCCATGTGTCATTGCTTAAGAAGTATGTTAAAGATGTTAATCATGTGATTGACTGGTCAGTATTGCAAGTGGAGCCAGAACAATAATTCCAGTCAGAACTGTAGTGTATATTGCAGAGAAAGACGCACATGCTCCAGAACCGAGAAATCGAGTAGGTTAAAGTGTAGTGGAGGCACTTTGGGCCCGATGAAGCTACATGGGAGATGGTTGATCATATGTGGGCTATGTATACTTCTCTATTCGTTAGTTGAGCGAATGTTTTTGGTATATGTTGGGTATGATGTTTTTTGTATGTGTATGTGTATGTATATGTATATGGATGTAAATACCTCCATGAGATATGTTATAAATCTCCAATAAGTAGTATGGGTGTCATGGAATTATGGTTATCATGTAGTTATGTTGTCATGTTGGTTTGCTTCTCAGCAGGTTGATCATTGTAAATACTACATCGAGCTAAGTTATAAAGTTCCATAGGCAGTATGTTTTGCTTTCATCAGTCTTGTTGGTTGTAGGTGTCATTGAAAACCGAGGACATTGTTCCCCCAAAGGAGAAGGTTTTGTAACAACCCTGGAGAAAATTATGTTATATGGGATTTACGATTTCAGACAAAAGTATCTACCCTAGGTCGGTGGCTAACCTAGAACACAGGGAGACAAGGAACTCAATGCTTTTCCTTAATGTAAATAGATGATGGAGTGAGGCCTACCTGGAATCCTTCGCACACTTCACTCCTTTTATAGCTTGGAAGCTCCAATTCCAACTCTGATTTCCAAAATTAGAACCTGCACAGTCAGATAACACAAGCCAAGAAACTATAAGATCTATGTGGTATCATCTAATTACTTCATTCAATAGATCAACATGGTATTGAAATAAGTGAAATAAAAACATCACATATAGTAAAACAATCAATTATTTGCATTACTATAAATGGAAGGATATTACAACCATAGGTAGTAGTTGATCTTGTATAAGAGCTCCTCCAAGTTGTTGACTTGTCCTTTCCTTGTCACAATATGCACCTCCAATCACCCTAAATGCATGAGATGATAACCACTCACTACAGTAGCATAAGGGCATAATCACTCTCCAAAATCCAACTCCTGAAATTGCAGCCTGGATGGATGAAACTAGATCTAGGGTCTTCTATCTCATTCACATGACCAACCAATGTACAAGTCTAACCATGTGTATCAATGAGCTAGAGTCGAACATGGTAACACCATATGATTACCGTCCAATGGTGTAAGTCATTAAGAGACGCGAGAGAAACCACCGATGATGTTAATGGCTCTCAAGTTACTATAGTACAATCTGTATGGTGTGAATGATTGAGTTGATGTTGAACACCACATAGAATCTTTCGGTCGAAGGCCATTGATGTAAACTTGTCACCGAGAGAGAGTAAACTTTCCATTGATGTATGCAAGCACCAAGGTACCAAGGCATGTTTCTAAGTCAACTTCCTAGATGATGTGTTGATGTCAACAGGAAGTGGGCCATCACAGGAGGGCCTTGATGTATCCCCCATCAATGACACGAAATAGGTATCATGATTGAGACAGAATTATTAGAATTATATTGATATGGAACTGGATCAAGAAAGACAAACATGAAATGAAGGCTTAAGAGTATTTTAGCAAAGATCAACTGAATGACTTCTCTTGAACACAACAGTGACACTGAATGGAGTTGGTAGAATTGAATCAAAACCAAAATGGAGGCTCTGAAAACAGTATGATAACCAAAAGACAAGAATATTACCCAACTCAACAGCCACAGAGATGAAGTGGAAGAGTGTCATGTTCAAGAGCGACTCGATGCCATTAGCAAAATGGAATCCCTTGTTTTCCCAATTTCCCCAACCATACTAGTCAGTACCTCTTTATTTTTTTAACAAGCTTGAGAAGGATAAAATATGCTCAATCTATAAGATCATCCTTTGTATGAATCCCTCCGAGTATATTTAATGAACCTTGAGGAGTGGTTCATCCTTGTCATGTTCGACAAGTTCATCATTGTTTGATGTTTTAACGAGTCCAGTGAAGGTAAAACTCGACATCTTTTTCATGTTTAGAGAGTTTGAAAAATAGGCGAAAAAGAAAACTCCAAATGTCCCTTTTCGTAGGTAGTCCCTTAGGTCTGAAAAGGTAGGTCCAAAAAGGTAGAAAACAATACCCAAGAGAACCTCTTAGCCATGTTCAACTAAGGTATTCCTTTTTCATAGTTAGTCTATCTCAGTCCATAAAAGGGTTAAACTTATACTGAGTAGATGTATTTTCTTTTATTTTTGCGAGTTCAAAAAGACAAGTGCTCGAAAATATTTTCATATTTTGGGAGTCTGAAAAGAGTGGAAAGGTGGACTCCAAGGGGGTTACTTTTTCGTAGGTTTACAGAGCCTGAAAAAAAGGAGATAAAGTTATACTCTATGGTTAAAATAACCTGTTCAAAGCATAATCAAATCCTGCTAACAGCTATCAACCTGCTCAAAACACCACAAGAAGGATTGAACATAGCTATTTCATAGTAAAAATGAAGCATATCTAGATAAAAACACTAAAAACGAATAAAATAATGAGAAAATGACCATAAATATTCAAAATAACTTCTCATTTTTATCATTTCACATTTTACCTTCAACAATGAGTATTTGGAGCCCCTTTTTCCCTCGATCTTCTGCAATTGATTACAGCCAATCCAGGGAATCATTTCGAGTGTCGTCGCCTCTAGGTAGGAACTGAAACCCTTCTCTATCTTTCCATAGTTCATTTTTGTGTTTTCATGCAAAAATTTTAAGGTTTTGAGGCCCCTGGGGTTCATAAAAAACACCCTGGAATCAACACACCCCCCATGTGTCGAAAACTACGTTGCACCTAGGCAGAGGAACACTGCAAGCATAAGTGCAATGCACTGGTAAACATTGTTGGAGTGCGTTGGGCGTGTTTCTCTAATTTTTATTTCAGTTTTGCCTCAAATTTTGTCAATTTTTTGCATGGTAAAGAGCCTAATGGATTCCTTGTTGATGTTTTAGGTACCCATTAGCACAAAATGGCATTCATTTGGAGAGAAAGAGAACATGAGGAACAAGACTTGAATGCAACAAACGACCCTGCTACCATCTAGGTGCTCAAAAACTACGAGTGGCTTCCCGGTATGAGGCAACAAATAGAGTTGTTGAAGTACCTTGTTCGTTCATGGGATATTCAGGCACATGCATTCAAGTTTGGGGAGAACCTACTCAAGATACAGGTAGAGGATATTTACTTCCTGACATGATTGTCAAAGTGAGGTGCCCCCATCTATCTTCTAGGTGGAAGAAGTGGTGGTGAGATGATTAAAGACTATATCGCTACCTATTGCAGACCTCGAGCCCTTCCTACTAGGGATGGGAATATTAGCATAAAGGATGTGACCCAATTAGAATGATATTGTTCATTATTGCAAGATTGGAAGGAAGCTCAATGCTACATGTAGCAAGTAGATCTTACATCAGTATGGGATAGAATGTCTAGAGCCGACAGTATTCAACTGGAGCTAGGGTGTCTTGGTCAATTTGAAAGGAACAACTTTGGTAGGAGGGGAAGTTGAATTACTTCGGTTATGGTGCAATCTTAGTCTCTTTTTCTCTAGAGTAGGTGCCATTACTGCAGCCTCAACAGATTGTACTTCAACTCATCGATCCAAGGACCCCACAGATGAGGAGGTGGATAGACCACATGAGCCATCATGTAGGCCCATCCACGATCAACTTTTCACTAGCCTTCTTTGGATGGATATGCAGGAAGTTCATAATTATCGATGATTATCCTTACACATGAACAGATTTCTGTGATGATCCCAAGCTCGAGTTTCCTGAGGGTGAGCAATGGGATGTTTCAGGTAAGATACTTTGATCATTAAGTTTTTGAAAGTTTTACGATTTTATTTATTTACTTTATTTTTATTTTTTTACACACACACACACACACACACACACACACACAAGTATATATATCTATATATATATATATATATATATATATATATATATATATAGATGTTCCCCCACACACACGCACACAACTATATATATATATATATATATATATATATATATATATATATATATATATATTAAGATGTTCCCAAGACTAAACTATTTGATGTTTTGATGCAGATGTTGGAACTGTTCGACCAGTAGGTGCTAGGCATCTCTGTCGTATAGAGAGATGGCCACTGGAGGAGGCAGTGGGACCAGTACAGATTCCTACGGTAGGACGGGATGCTCTACGAGATCTTTAGGTTGCTGAGAACCTATCAAAGGTGGAGTGCCACATGGAGGGACTGACACACGATATTGATGAGATCGTGGTTGATCATCTTCCACTACGACCTCAGTGACACATAATCAGAGTGCCTAGTCATATTGGTCGATTACTGCACAAGATAGCTCGTGCAATGTTGTTTTATCATGAGCACCATTGATTTGTCTACTTAGATGTTTTGCATGTAGTTTTTATATGGGTGATGTAGCCATATGTGTCTCAAGGCATACATTTTGTAAAACCAAAATGAACGTATATATATATATATATATATATATATATATATATATATATATATATATTCTCATCGTTTCCTAGTTCCTATTCTACTTTCAATATGATGTGATGTGAATTGACATTTATTTACATTCTTTTCAAAATGTCGATCTAAAACAAAATTAGCTAGGGCATCTACCAATGTGTTAAGATTTCTAGAAATATGTTCATATTGTATGAAATCGAAATGTCTTTCTAGAAGACACACTCTCAAAACCATGCGAAGGATGGCATGATTTCTCACTGAATAAATATTAACGAGTTGTAGCACTACGATTTGTGAGTCAAGCCTGATGATTATATGGCAGATACCACGTGAAAAAACATCAGATAAAAGCTCAACCACTATGCTATACTCAACAATTTTGTTAATCGAGTGACCAATGCAAATCCCTTGCATGCTCACTAGCTCGCCATTTGGAGCAAAGATAGCCCACGCTGCAGAGGAGAGGTTTTGAGTACTGTGGATAGCACCATCATCATAAGCAATATACAGTTTGAGAGAGGTTTACATCTGCAATCCAACAGTAAATAGAATCAACATAAACCATGGGAAACTCTTAAAAACACACTCAACACACCTATAGACAATATGTACACAGTGTATTATGCATAAGATAAATCATAGTATTTTTTGAGGTACAACCCATTTCTAGGCTGTGCCAGTGGAACTCCATTGAGATATACTAACTCATAAACCCCTTTTGCAAGGACTCACTTATCAATGTGAGGGCCCAACCACATAGGCTGGAACTTTTCTGGACCTAGCTTATCAGCCTCTTGGTCATATAAGAGAACCAAATCTCCTTTTGAGAAGACTCTAGGCTTGACACTCTTGTCACATTGCGCTTTGATGTGTCTTTTATGAGCTTCATTGGCTAATGCGGCATCGAGTCGGGTTTCATCCAAACAAGTTAGATGTAAAAGATGCTCCTCCTCTCTAGAAGTAGAAGGAAGAAGTTTGATAGCTAGTTTCATTGATGGAATTTCACATTCGATGGGTAGGATCACTTCCAGACCATACACCAACTAGAAGGGTGTGAATCCAATAGCAGTCCTAACTGAGGTTTGGTAGGCCCACAAGGTAGCATAGAGAAGCAAATGCCAATCTGATTTATGGACCCCTATCATGCATTGAAGCATAATCTTAAGAATTTTTTAATCACCTCAACTTGTCTATTAGCCTGAGGATAATAGGGAGTGGAATTTTCATGTGAACAAATTGATGATCATATTGGTCTACAAAACCAAAGATTCTAGTTTCGATCCCCAGTATGGTCACCAATTTGTTATACAAGATTTACGATTGCAGCCAAAAGTATCTCCCCTAGGTCGGTGGCTAGTCTAAAACAACTGAGAGACAAGGAACTCAATGCTTTTCCTTAAAATAAATAGATGATGGAGTGAGGCCTACCTAGAATCCTTTGCACACTTCACTCCTTCTTTAGCTTGGAAGCTCAAATTCCACCTCTGATTGCCAAAATTAGAACCTACATAGTCAGATAACACAAGCCAAGAAACTACGAGATATATGCAGTATCATCTAAGTACTTCATTCAATAGATAAACATGGTATTGAAATAAGTGAAATAAAAACATCACATATATGAAAACAATGAATTATTTACATTACTATAAATGGAAGGATATTACAGCCATAAGTAGAATTTGATCTTGTATAAGAGCTCCTCCAAGTTGTTGACTTGTCCTTTCCTTGTCACAATATGCACCTCCAATCACCCTAAATGCATGACATGATAACCACTCACTACAATAGCATAAGGGCAGAATCACTCTCCAAAAGCCAACCCCCAACCACACAGAAGGTTGGGAATATATAGAGAAGTAGGGTAAGTTGGGGGTTCTTATCCAATTACAAATCTAGGGTAAGAGATCCACCTTTGATGGAGGGATAGGATCAAAGGATAAGTGGTGAAAACTCCAAAGTAGGGTAGGATATGATCCAAATGTCTTATCCAAGGTAAGTAGTTGTAACAAATTCTTGAAACTCCTATAAGGGGAAGCTTTCAAAATCCTGATCATTCGCTTGGATTTCTAGAACCAACAGAGGTGCAAAGGGGAGCAACCTGCTGGTGACCAATACAGGCTACAGTGGAGCAACTTGTAGGTGAACGCAGTAGGATTACAGGGAGCGTTGGTCCTCAAACTGGCTCAGATGATGCAGTTTAGGGCTGAAATTCTGAGAAATGAAAGGTACATGCTTAGGGCTTTGTGCAAGGTGGTGACAAGGGGGAATAGGATGTTGATTGATTTCATTAGGAGGCTTACTGATCAAATGTGACAAAATGGCCTATAACAAATTCCATGTAATAAAATTTTATAGAGGAAAAATAATAACCACAGTTATGGAACACTTATTCCAAACTAAATGTTGGGAAAGACATCCTAGTGTGGGTGTTCATTTGGTTTATTATGGCTAAGGAAATTGGCAAAGGGAATGGCAAAGGCTTTGGAAAAGAAAATGGAATTAATTGGCATTTTATTTATGAAAATAAAGGAAATTAGGAGAAAAGGAAGCTGAAAGGTCACAGGTTGCATGTCGGTAGGAAAATGAAGGAAAATAATGAAATGAAGAAAAGAGAGGCCTTATTAATAAAAAGGCTTTTGAGGATCAGTTGGTACCTTTTTTCCAGTTCAATTTTGGAGCTCTCTCTATATTCTCTCTCTCTCTCACTCTTGGACACTTAGAGTTTTCTTGGAACACTTCAGCATTGGATCAAGAAAAGAAAATAAGGTAAGAGGAAGCAAAGGTCAAGTAGGGAAGAGTAGGATCTAGCAGCTACATCACGATTATTTGCAGGTATCAATTTGCATGTGTGATTTCCTTGCTATATTTAACATGCATGGTTATGCCTGTGTTTTCTTGGTTCTCTTGTTGTCATGGGCATGGGTTTTTCCAGGTGTGACAATATTTTTTAGCCTAGCCTTTCCATTTCTGGATAGCCATGGTGTGGTGGGTTCTTTTGTACGTGGTTGAGCTAGATTTATAAATGGACTCGAAGCTGAGTGGGGTGGTATCAAGATTATTCAAAAGGCATAGGAATCCCGGGATGAGATACATGGTAAAGCCTGAATGTGAACACCTCGATTGATCCTACGAATCTCTTGACCGATGAATGGCGGGATACATGGTAAAGATCAATGGTGAGTATGATTGGGCCTAGGAATCCCAGGATGGGATACACAGTAAAGACTAGAGGGTGGAGATGTTGTAGTCCTAGGAATCCCTTGACCGGTAATGGTGGGATACACGGTAAAGCCAAGAGGTTGGGATGGAAAAATTCCTCATGGTGTATGTGGAGATATCCAGTGGCATCCATGCTTATTTTGGCCTAGTGATTCAGTAAGGATTGCAGTAAAGCCTAGTATTGTATGTTTATTGTTGATGGCCTAGTGATCCGGTGGGGATTGCGGTAAAGACTAGTTTTATTGTTGAGGGTGAGGTGGTATAGCCTTGGGAAGCCCTGGTTGATTTTGGTTATAAGTCCCACATTCATGCTTGGAATATTGCATGAGGGTGATTGGCTGAAAGAAAGATTTGGTTCAGCCAATCTATGGTCGGGTAGTACGTGGAATTCCAGAACCTGGTTGGCCTAATCATTCATTAACAAGAAATATTTCTTCTTGGTATTTTATGAGAAAATTTACGGGTTCATATGAGGCATTTATGGTTGATGTATCCTTGTTATTTCTATTGGTTATATGTTGGTTATAAGCATGTTTTATGACAGTGATGATCTATGGCTCTCATCATGTTTTGAATTGTAAATAAATGTATAATGAATATATGACCTAATAGATGATAATGGAACTAATGTGATAAGGCATCAATGCTTCTTAGCAATTCTCATATAAGTATGAGACCCCTATGCTCAGATCTGCTGTTATGACCTGTAGAATGCATATTTGTGACATGTTTGATGAAATTCCTATCATGGCTAGTAGGGATCTAGCCAAGTATTTGTTCAAGTATTTGAATTTGTATCATTGTTTTGATGTTACTTTTCATTCCTGAAAGTTTCATGGGGTTCTGGGCAATGGCCTTAGTCTTGTCCCTTAAAAAATGGCACAGAATCTAGGGTCGTAGGCTTAGAACTAGCTAAAAAATACCTCAGTCGCTTGCATGCCCATGTTGTGGGAGTGACTTGAGGGCCCCAGTCGCATGCATGCCCATGTCATGGGAGTGACTAAGGTTGTAGGGCAGTGAAGTTTCAAGTTGTTGCAGGGGTTGATCACCTGGAAGGGTTGGTTGGCTCTTGTAGGTTATGTGGTATGTGCATAAGGTCAGATTGGTTGTGTTGTGTCAGTTCCACTTCCTTAACTGTACATGGGGATTTGAATCATATTGTAGCAGCCTCTCATCACATGTTTACCCCAACAGATCGGCTAACTTGGGTAAATGTGGGAGGAGGGTGTTACACTACCACCATATGGAATCCCTCCATTGTTAACCTAAAAAACTCCTCCCCCCTCCCTTGAATCCTCACAACCACCTTTCAACCTATTGGATATTTTTTCCAATGCTTGATATCTAACGTCTATAACCCCAATATTCCCCCAGACACACATTTTCCTTCATAATCTCCATCAAGTTCACCAAATCGTTGATGCATTCTTTAGGATTATAGGAGGGGACTTCGACATGATCACCAACCTTTGGGAAAATAAAGGAGGAATACATAAGATGGAAGAGGAAAGGCAACTCTTCAATGACTTCATCAAAAAATCAAGTTTAATAGATCTTGGCACATAGAATAGCATACACACTTGGAACAATAAAAGAGGAGTAAACTCAAAAATAGCCTCCAGATTGGAAAAAATTCTCATTACATGTTCTTTACTCATCTCCTCTACCAATTTTGATGCAGTATTCTTTCAAGCCATGGCTCAGACCACTGACCAATGTAGCTAAAAATGAGATGGCAACATGATATTAAGAGAAAACCCTTCAAATTCAAATCTTTCTAGATCTGACATCCTGAGTTCCTCCCCAAAATGGAAACATGGTGGGTTGAATCAAACATATTCTCGAGCACAACTATGTACCACTTTCGACAAAGACTCAAATTTCTAAAACAAAAAATAAAGGACTAAAATATTTCCATCTTTGGGAACATCCACAAGGACAAGATCCAATTAGAACAATAAATGTCCCAAATACAACAGTAAATCACAACGTAAGGCAGAACATATGAAATCAACCAACAAGAAGCCATCATCTCCCATAAACTTGAAGAGTGACTAAAACAGGAAGAAATTCACTGGAAGTAAAAATTGTGGGTTCAATGGTTAAAAGAAGGGGAAAAATACTTGCTTCTTCCACAAATTAGTGACCAAACATTGACAAAGGAATGAAATTTGTAGTCTTAAATCCACTACCAACCAAATAATAGAGAATCATGAAGCCATCATGCATGAATTGCTCAATTATTTTCCAATCTCTCCTCTCGGAACCAATCCCGGACAGGATACAAGCCACCCAATTATTTCCAAAAACATCCCCAAGCTAGTTACTCATGAACAAACTGAAATTCTTATGAAAGGAATCACGATAAAGGAAGTGGAACTAGCATCATGGGTATGCCCAAAAGAAAATCCCCAAGTCTAGATTGCTACACAACAAAATTCTATCAGGCTTGCTAGCTCATCCTAAAGCATGATATATGGCATATTGTAGAGAATTACAGATGCTCCTTCTCCATCCTCCCTACTCTAAATGAAACTTTCATCACCCTCACTCCTAAATCCTTAGGAGCCAATACCCCCTTTGACTATCGTCCCATCACTCTATGCAAGGCAATCTATAGAATCATTTCAAAATTTATTTCTAACAAAATTAAGCCCATTCTCCCCTTCCTCGTCTCCTTCAACAAACAAGTTATGTTGAGGGATGTAATATCATGGAAAAGATAATTATGGCCGATGAACACCTTCATTCTCTCAAGCAGTCCAAAAAACCCTAGCATGCTCATAAAATTAGACATGTCCAAAGATTTTAATAAACTAAGATGGTAGTACAACTACCACATTCTCACAACCTTTGGTTTTGCTTAAATATGGATCCATTGTATAATGGATCTCATCACCAAAATCCTCTTCTCCATCTTAGTTAATGGCTCACCCTCCACCTCTTTCACACCTTCTAGAGGCATCATGCAAGGCGACCACATCTCCCCCTATATCTTCCTCCTAATGGTGGAGGGTCTAAGATGATCTCTCTCTAATGGCCTCCATGAAGGACAATTAAAAGGATTTCCCCCAACATGCCCAATATTTCCTCTACACATCAAAAATTTGTGGATGACACCCTCCCCACCAACATCCCCACTGTCAAGGAAGCCACTAGTTTTAAGCAAATCCTTAACACTTTCTATCATGCTTCTAGAACGTCCATCAACCTCAACAAGTCTCAAATTTTATTTTTCAACACACCTCTTGCCATTCAAACCCATATTACCAGACTCCTCAGATTATAAAAAATCCCCCTTCTAGCTAAATACCTAGGTTCCCCTCTCATCTCCAATCCCTTAAGGTAAAAACTTTGGGAAAGCCTTTTGCTAAAATTTGAAGCACGCATATCAAGTTGGACCTTTCGACTTCTCAACCTATCTGGTCACTTTACCCTTTTAAAATTTGTGCTTCAATCTTTGCCCACCTACCTTCTCTCTGTCTTTCTTTCCCTAAAAAACGTTCTCAAAAGAATAAAAAAATAAATATCCAATGGGAGGGGCTAAAATCAAGAATAAATGGGCTCTCCTAGACTAGGATAAACTTTATCAACCAAAATTCAAAGGCAGGTTGAGACTCAGGGACCCCAAAATCCTCAACAAAGCCCTCAATGCCAAAACATGGTGGAGATTGTTAAAAACCCCATAAGCACTATGGTGTCAAATGTGGAGGAACAAGTATGTGTCCAACACAATGGAAGCACAACTCATCAAACTCACAGATAACATCAAAGGCTCACATAAATGTGTTAGTTTTTTAGTATCTCAGATAGGCGTTCTAGTCTTTATTAGTGTCTATGAGGCTAACAAAGACAAGAGAATAAAAATCTCCAAGACCCATAAAACAAATTCTACAGAAAATGCCTTAATTAGATTAATTAGGCATTTATTAAATATTTTACTAAGTATAACTTAGGAAAATTGGTTAATTAAATCATATTAATTGAGGTAAATAGATTTTGCTCTAGTGCCTTCTAGAAAGTTCATGTGATGGAGTCAAGATGATCTTAGCCATCGATTGTGATTAGATCATGTCTGTTGGTTGCTCAACCAGAGATTATATGCACAAATCAATGGGGCTTTTGGAGACACACACAAGGGAGTTCAAATTACCCAATTGCAGTGCGAGCAAGGGAACAATTTGAGCAAAGAAGACACTTGTAGAAGGTTTTCAGTAGAGAATACTGGGGAGAAAATTTCTAGAGGAATTTTCTCAGAAGATTTCCATATTCTAGTGAGAGGAAGGAGGTTAAATTCATCAACAAAAGAGAGGATGAATTCAAGAGTGTGAGTAGCTAGTTTTCTAGTGCGTGTGAAAGAGGCCATTGATTTAGCTTCCATTTGTTGGAGGATTTTACTGGAGGGAGTGTGAGTTGGTCAGACAAGTTGCTGATGGAAAATTTGTTTGCATGATCATTTTCCCAAAGGCATTTGGAGTTGTAGTCATCTAGTGTGATTTGTTGGGAAGAAGTGTGAATAGCACAGAGAGGCTGAGATTTTCTACAGAGGGAGACTTTTGGTTTTCAGGTCAATTTGGCAAAGAGAAGATAATTTTCTTAATCTTTTATTGTGAGAGGCAAGCAGATTATAATTCTCAATTTTTATTAAATATTAATAACAAAACCCTCATATGTAGAACTGGTTTTCCCTTCAGGGTTTTTCCGGGGACAATTTGTCCAAAAATATTTGTGTTCATTATTTTTTTTGTATGCATTATTTCTCAGCTTCTGTTATTATATGTGAAAATTATAGTAGTGTTTTATTCGTTATTTTTCATTATTAATTTTCGAAGACAAATAATATGCATGAGATAGAAGAATAAATTCTGGTAACTTCAATTAAGGGAATTTCACAATCTGGAATGTTGCATGGGCACAAAGAGACCTCATTTGTAACAACCTAGGGTTAAAGGTTCATGTAAAAAGGATAAGGAATGGTGGGAAAAACATCACATTGGGGTCACTTTCGGTTTATTTATGGATAAGGAAATTGGCAAAGGAAAAGAGGCATTAATTGGCATTTATTTATTAAAATAAAGGAAAATAGGAGAAAAGGAAGGTGAAGAGACACATATTTGCATTAGAGGGAAATTGAAGGAAAATGAAGAAAATAGAGACATAAATGATAAAAAGGCACATGACAAACCAGTTTGCAACTTTTGGCTCACCTTTTGTCTAGTTTTAGAGCAGGTGTATCAAAGGAAAGAGAGCAAGCACTTGGACAAGCAAGAAAAGGAAGGAAGAGGACAAGCAAGGAAGGTTGGACTTTGGAGGTAATAAGTTGCATATGTGATTTCGTAGCTGAGGTGTGAATGCATGGTACATGAATTTGTGAATTTGGTTCATTTGTTGTCATTGGCATGGGTTGTGCCTGGTTTGACAGTGGTTTCAACCTTGCCTTTCCATTTTGAGATAGCCATGGTGTGATGGGGTTATTTTCTGGTTGAGATTTGGATTGTCGGAAGGTTTTGGAACCGAGTGAGGTGGTCTCAAGAAAATTACCAAGGGTTGGGGTGGAGGTGGTTTAATCTTTGGTAAGCCCTCAACAAGTGGGTGGAGACAGGAAAATTCCTCAAGGTAATGGTGAAGAAACTATGAGGCATCCAAGCTTGTTTTGGGTTTTGTGATCTCTTGATCAGTTTTGGCGAGATTGCAGTAACCCGAGGGTGGAGGTGGTTTAATGTCCAAGAATCCTTGGTTGTTTATGTCTTGAGATCCCACATTCATGCTTGGAATATGGCACGGGGTGATTGACTGAAAGAAAGATTTGGTTCAGCCCAATTTATGGTCGGGTGGTACTTGGAAGTCCCTGACTTGGTTGGCTTTTGAAAAAGTTAAAAAGAGTTATTTCATATGGTAATCTATGAGCACTTGTACTTTTTATTATGATTATTTGATGGTTGTTCTTTCATGGTTAATATTTTGGTTTATTTATTGGTTATAAGTGTGTTTTGATAATGTGCTCTAGCTATGGCTTTGTTCAAGATTTGATAAATATGTTATTGTTAATGAATGCATGGGCTAACAAGTGTTGTTGTAGCTATTATGAGAGGGCATAAGACTCTCTTGGTGATTCTCAAACATGGTTCAGACTCTTATGATCATATATGATTTCATGACATGTAGTTTACATGTCTACCATATGTTTGAAGAAATGGTTGTCATGGTTAGGCCTGGTTAGGTCAAGTTTTTTATTCAAGTTTGATTGAATGGATTTTTAGTCATGTCATTTATGATTCTAGAAAGTCTTAGGGAATTTTGGGCAGTGTTCTGGAGGCAGGCTTGAAAATGTGGCACTGATCTCGAGACCGCATGCTCAAAACTGGAGGAATTGGGCTACAACTGCATAGAGGTAGTGTTGTGCATGCGGTTGGAGGCCTATAACCACATGCATGCCTTGTTGTGGGTGCAGTTATAGGCTCGAGGTAGTGAAAAAGAGCCTCAACTCAGGGATTGGCTACTATGGGGTGGTTCTTTGACCATTGAGTGTCATATAGGATGCCAAAAAAGTTTCAGTTGTAAGCCCCACTTCCTTAACTGGAATTTGGAGGTCGGGTTATGTCATAGTAACTCTTTGCCTCACATTTGCCTTGGCAGACCACTGAAATTGGGTAAATGTGGGTGGGGGGGTTACAGATTGGTATCAGAGTGGGTTTTCATTCTCTTTGGGTGATATTTGATACCATAGAGTGGTATTAGAGCATGGTTCTAACACTTGGACTGGATGGGCTAGATGCATGTTATTATGCACGCATTGTCATGGTTGTTAGTCTTGGTAAAGATTGATTATTGTGTTTGTTGCTAGTTTTGTGCTTTCGATGATTTTTTATTTGATTGCGCTTGATTTGAAGTTTTGTTTATGTCTAGTGCATGGCCATGCCACTTTGTTTGTGGTGTCATGATGTTATTGCTTTTTCATGGTTTTTCTTTTTGTTTTATTTTTGTTCTATCATTTTTGTTCTTTGAGGGTCTTAGGAATTAGTTGGGGAAAGAGGAAGTTAAGGGGGCTCGGGGAAAGCTGAATGAAACCCAACAGGTAATGTAAGACCTGGATGAAGCATCGTGCATGAGTAAAGAGTAGCTGAAGGCAAGAATATAACAACCATTTGGATTGGTTGGGTCCATTGGGGTAAATGGACAGCGTTAGGATAGTCATGAGAAAGGTAATAGGAAAGGTAAAGTAAATGGATTTCAGGCGTCAGATGCCTTGGCTATTTTGGGAACTATTGTTCTCAATGTTGTACATGATGTGCACAAATAAAGGGAGTTCTCTTAACCTCAACCTTATGATATCTGGTAATTGTGTTGTAAATATGATTATGTTGATGTCTATATATGTATATATGTATGTACGTATTTCATTGTCTAAAAAGGTCGTACGGAATTATGATTGCTTTATGCTAATGTTTATATGCATATATGTATGTATGTATGTTGTTGTCTGACATGATCATCAGGGATCATGCTTGTGGAGGAATGATTTCTTATGCAAGTGAATGGCATGAAGAGGTTCCCAGTTTAAGAGGAATCAAGTGGGTAGAGTAGCCCTAACAGATCTATGAGGTTAATATCGTGTGGATAAGATTTGATATTATGTGTTTTTACTATGCCTATGCTTATGCCATGGCAGGTAATGTTGAGGAATACATCAGTGGAATGAAAGCAATGCGATCTGCGACATGTTGGGACAAGCATAGATAGTAGAAAGACACTAGAATCAAGGTTGCTTGGTAGAGACATTGTGGTCCTCATATGTGCAGTACTAGAGTTCTGTACATATGGTGTTGTGTGCATGTTTCATATACGGTGTTATGTACATATGGTGCTATGTACATGTTGTATATGCAGGGTTGTGTACATATGGTGTTGTGTGCATGTTGTATATGTGGTGTTGTGTACATTTGGTGTTATGTGCATGTTGTATATGTGGTATTGTATACATGTTGTATATGTGGTGTTGTGTACATATGATGTTGTCTGCATGTTGTACATGTGGTTTTGTGTGCATGTTGTACATGTGGTTTTGTGTGCATGTGGTGTTGTGTTCATGTGGTGTTGTGTGCATGTGGTGTTGTGTACACTTTGTGCAGGTGGTGTTGTGTACACGTTGTGAAGGTGGTACCATGTACATGTGGTGTTGTGTACACATTGTGCAGGTGGTGTTTTGTACATGTGGTGTTGTGTGCATGTGGTACTGTGTACATGTTGTGCAGGTGGTTTGTGTATATGTGGTATTGTGTACACGTCGTACATGTTGTGTTGTTTATATGTGGTACTGTGTTACGAGTATTGTGTATTCGTTGTGTCACAACATGTGTATTCGTTGTATGTACGGTGTGTACATATATGTATTGTGTTGTACATCAGGTGTAGGTGTATGTCTTGTGTTGTACACCAGGTGTAGGTGTATGTGTGGTGTTGTACACCATGTTTAGGTGTATGTGTTGTGTTGTACACCGAGTGTAGGTGTATGTGTTTTCTTGTAAAATATGTATGTGTATGTGTTGTACAATGTGATGGGACAGGCATGAATGGGACTGTCTGGGCCTTTGTTGTTGATATTCAAGGTTGAGGTGGTGTATTCTCTGGATGCCCTTATTGTTGATATTGAGAGTTGAGGTGGTTTAGTCTCTAGATGCCCTTGTTGTTGATATTGAGGGTTGAGGTGGTTTAGTCTCCATATTCCCTTGTTGTTGATATTGAGGGTAGAGGCGGTTTAGTCTCTGGATGCCCTTATTGATATCAATGGAGGAGGCGGTTTAGTCTCTGAATTACCTTGTTTCATGAAGAGAAGAGAAGGCGTCGGTTGTTTGTTGGGTTTTGCAAACCAAACCAGTGTGTGTACATGATTAAAGAGAAGAGAAGGAACTAGGTGCTTGTCAGGTTTGGAAAACCAAACCAATGTATATATGTGGTCAAGAGAAAAGAAGGCATTGGATGCTTGTCGGGTTTGGAAACCGATTCAGTTTGTGTACGGAAAGGAAAAATAACAAAGAACAAAGACAGAAGCAAAGAACCATTTGAAATATAAGTATAAGTATTTTATTTCAGTTTTAATTATGCATATAGCCTATGACTTTGATCTATGATGGTTACATGTGATCTATGATTATGGTTTATGATGGTTGCATTTTGAGCTAACCATATGTGTTATCTTTATACATGATGATTTGATTGGAGAGCTAGTTTGACTTGTTGTGATAGGAAGTAAATAGAATTGAACATGTACCTTGTTGATGGGCCACCAATGAGGTATGGTTTGAATTTGTTTCAATTCCTTTTTAGTCTAATGGAAATTATGTGCTTGGTACAAGGAAGCGGGGAAATTCCTGGTTTGGGTGGTTGAACTAACTACAAGAATTAGCAACAACAACAAAAGGAATTGGAACATGTAGCAGTATGTTGGTACAACACTTCAAGAGTAGGGCCATTGTGGGACACTGGTACCCAATAGTGTCCATCGATTGTCGTGAGAATGCTATGAGCAGTATGATGGTTTTGAGGTTGGGATATGCCTTGGTTTTTGGACCTTCTGATGTGAGGAAATCTTTCCAAGGGATGGAACGCCTGGGAAAGGGGATGTCGGGGAACTTGGAAGGTGAGTGACTACACAGAAAGGGGGTGACTGGATTACTGAAGGGACTATGTAGCAGAAAAGGGAAGGTCAGGGGATGGATTTATTTTGGTCATTAGCATTTCCAAATGGAATCAGATGCACATTGGGAGTGTGCCCTGGAACAATGAGTTGATAACTATTCACTGAGGAAATAGGTAGTGCAAGGATCGTAGCGTTGGACATTAGATGTAGGTTTGACTTTGGTAATGGATTGTGGATTTATTGGGAATGATCCAAGTGGATATTGGTGACCACCCGCCTATTCCACTTGGACCCCACCATTGTTTCTTTCAGTTTTTCAGTTTCTTTCTTTGTAGCACAATTTACTATTTTTGGAAAATTTTCGAGTCCTGAACTTTCGAAGCCATTTTGGGGCTCTAAATGAATTTTTTGGGGAAAAGATGGGACCAAAATGGGTCTATGACCCATGTTTTTCATTCAAATGTTGTATTCCTCGGATAGATATTTCTAACAAGGTATTGTGCACGTCAAACGAAGATCGTATGCCAAAGTTACAACCCCAGGAAGTTGATGTACCAATTTACCCAAACGGGGCCCATAGTTTGGCGCTTCATCTCCTAGGGTTAGGTTTTTGGATGTTTAGGGTTTTCCATTGTTATCAATAATAAATAGGACTTTGAGCCTCATTGTAACACAGTTCAGAGGCATGTAGCCGCCACATCTCTTCTCAGAGATAAGATACCATCACCCGAGCTAGTCTTATTTCCATTCTGTTTGTAAGCATATTTCAATATTTGATATTAATGAAATGAAGTTTTGTTTCTAATGCATCTTTGTATTAATGGTTATATATGTAATTTGTTGTGTTCCTGTTTAAATCTGGATCAGTGGTATTAGAGGGAGGTTTCTCTTTCTCTGTTTTTCTTTGCATGTCCCCAATGAGGTCGAGATATAAGGAGTTAGGGCTCGATCTGGTTGAACCTTTCCAAGATCAGCCTCACAAACCTCGACAGCCGCCCATTGGGGAAGAAGAAAAAAAGAGGGGGCATGATATCCTATCAAAATATTTCTCGAGGAGGCCCTTGAGAAACAAAGGAACGCGATGATGGATAACTTTGCCCAGATCCTTCAACGGTTGCCCACCAGCGGCGCATCCACATCCAGCAGCCACTCTGGAGGCTCCACTCCTTTTAAGGTACAAGTAAAATTTGAAATTCCCATATTTGAGGGCCAAATAGATGCATACGCCATAGATAAATGGTTAAATATGCTAGAAGGATATTTTTCTATTCATGATTTTTCCAGCTAAAAAAATATTACTTTTTCTCTTCTCAAAGCCACCCCCCACATCAAGGACTGGTGGGAAACCTACTGTGAGTAGAAGGATGAAATTACGACCTCACTTTTTCCAGCCCCATCCACTTGGAATTCGTTCTAGGATACCATCAAGGAGTAGTACTACCATGTCAGTAGCTATGAGGATAAATACATAAAGTGGACAACGTTGCAGCAGGGAAGGGACCAAGATGTGCCAAAGTTTACCAATGTTTTTCATACCCTTCGCACGAAGTTGGGTATCAAGGATTCTGAGAAACATTTGGTACTCAAGTACCGCAACTGCCTACATAGGTACATCCAGGACGAGATGGAGTTCCTGGACATCTCCTCGCTCAGAACAACGTATCGATACTCCGTCAAGATTGAGCAGAAGTTTAAACAAAAGAAGCAATACTTTGGATCTGTGAATCTGAAGCAGGGGACAGGTGCCCCCAAATCACATAACAAAGGAAAAATCCAAGGTGAGGCAACCCAAGACAACCTTCCAAAGTCACAAAAAAAGAACAACACAGTGAAGCCAAACAAGGACACGGAAAGTGGTGTGAGTTCCATAAGACCTCCACTCACAACACAAGTGAGTGTCGGGCCAAGAAGTCACTGGTGGCTGAGGTAAAAAATTCACAATCAATTGCATGTTCTGACTCTAAGTCAGAACCCGACAAGGGGAATGACAAAGGGAAGAAGATTATCGGTGTGGAGCCCTATTCCATTGTTTCCACCATGAAGATCTAGAAGGAGGAACCTAAAGATCCAGAGGAGGAGGAGCACTTCTTCCACTCCCAGATGTGGGTAAAGGGCTCCCCGCTACATTTCATTGTTGACAGTGGGAGCCAAAAGAACCCCATTTTGGCAGAGGTCGTGAAGCAGCTGGGCTTTGCGACCACAACACACCAACAACCATACACTATTAGGTGGCTTCACCAAGGATGGGATCTTCGTGTGAGCCAGCAATTTCGCCTCCCATACAGCATCAAGCCCTTCACAGGTGAGGTATTATGTGACATGGCTCCCCTTGATGTTTGTGATGTATTATTAGGCCAACCATACTTGTGGAAGAGACATGATGTGTATAATTCAAGGCCTCGCGTTCTTATTGTTACTTTGGGAAATAATTTGTATAGGATACCGGAGGTAGCATCGCCTACCACCATCTCTTTGATTATTGCAAAACAATGGATTAAGCTCATTTCAAAAACTAGGAAATCTATTTTCCTGATGATATTCCCTTAGAGAAAGAAGACGGTGGCCATGACCTCCAGACAGGGCCCCTTCGCATGACAACAAAAGATGGACAAGGTCGCGGAGGAGTACGAGGATATCTTCACCTCCCCTGCAGGGGTGCCTCTTCACTGTCAGGTCAAGCACTCCATCGATTTGACCCCAGGTGCTTCGTTGCCCAATGGACCAATCTATCAGCGCTCTGTTCTAGAGAACGACGAAATCAAGAGGCAGATTCAGGAGCTGTTGTAGAAAGGTCACATCTAGACGATTTCATCGCCATGTGGGAGCCCGATCACATTGGTACAGAAGAAGTATGGGCCTTGGGAACTCTGTATTAACTATTGGGTGCTGAACAAGATCATTGTCCGAAATAGGTACCTAATCCCATGGATTGATGACCTTCTAGACCAACTCAAGGGATAAAAATGTTTCAGAAAGATCGAATTGAAGTCCGGATATCACCAGGTACCAATCGAACCCTCCAATGTATGGAAGACTGCCTTCAAAGCCAAGGAGGGCCTTTTCGAATGGTTGGTTATGTCTTTCGGGTTGACAAATTTTCCTACAACCTTCATGAGGTTGATGGATGACATCTTGCAGCTATTCACCAATTCATTTTTAGTGGTATACTTGGATGACATCCCGATCTTCAGCCAAAGTTGGGAAGAGAACCTCCACTACATCCGACAGGTTCTCCAAACATTGTGGCAACACAAGCTATATGCCAATTTGGAGAAATGCACTTTTTGCATGACCTAGGTTCAGTATCTGGGATACATTATTAATGAACGGGGGGTGCATGTGGATCCAGCCAAGATCCAAGTCATTCAGGATTGGCTAGCCCCAACCACTCTAACAGAGCTCTGCAACTTTCTATGTATTGCCAATTTCTACCGCAGGTTCGTGTTGGGATTCTCTCATATCAGTTGGCCCTTGAGTCAAGTCACCAAGGGAGGAGTGAAAGAAAAATTAATTTTGTCTGAATATCAACAGAAGGAATTTACAGAGTTGAAACATCACCTCTGCTCTGCACCAGTGCTCACTTTACTAGACTTGCAACAACCATTTGAGATCGAGACATATGCCTCTAACTATGCTATTGGGGCAATCCTTACACAACAGGGGAATCTAGTGGCATATCATAGTGAGAAAATTTTAGAAACATTCCATAAGTATCCCTTATGACAAAGAGATGTATTCCATTATGCAGGCCTACCGACAATGGAAGCATTATATTTTGGGGAAGGAAACGGTCATCTACACAGACCACCGACCCCTGTAGTTCATACAGACGCAAGGGAAGTTGTAGAATGATCGCCATCAGAAGTGGTCCACATACCTACAACATTTCCATTTGAATATCAAGTATAAGAAGGGCAACACCAATAATGTTGCAGACTGCCTCAGCCAACCACAGATCATGGCATTAACAACTATGCTCAACTCTTGTGAGCACGAGACTTATGATTGGCCACTTCTCTACAAAAGCAACCCAGAATTTGGCCACACATACTAGACGTTCTTGGAGGGTCAAAAAGTTCCAGATTTTCACCTCCAGGATGCCTTGTTATGCCACCTGGGACACCTTTGTGTTCCTTCAAGCGAGCGTGCAAAGATGATTTGGGAAGTACACTATAGTTGGGCCGTTGGGCATTTCGAGGTCGAGAAAATGGTGGTAGTACTGCAGAAGTATTTCTATTGGGTGAATCTTCGATAGGATGTCGGGAAGTACATAAGGTCCTACGCCATTGCCAAACAGGCCATCAAGAAGCAAGCCCTCTATACTCCGCTTCCTAACCCTAGTCGACCTTGGGAATCCATCTCCATGGATTATATGTCAAGCCTTCCTTCTACTAAGCATGGCAATGACTGTGCTTTTGTGGTTGTCGACAGATTCTCGAAGATGGCCATTATAGCGGCCTGCAGGAAGAATATCACAGCAGAAGCCATTGCTAAACTCTTCTTTGAATGGGTATGGGTACACTTTGGGATCCCATAGTCTATCATCTTAGATCGGGACAGCAGGCTCCTTAGTACATTTTGGTCCAATCTTGGTCGATGTGGGACACCAATCTCACTAAGTCCACATCTTTCCATCCCCAAACTGATGGCTAGACAGAGGTCGTTAACAAGATGATCATACACATTTTGCACATGTACAACTCAAAGCATCCATGCACATGGGATGAGAGCCTCCCCTACGTCCAACATAGCTATAACCGAGCTCTCCACAGCCCAACTGGCCACATCCTTTTTCAAGTGGGATTGGGATTCCAGCCACTATGTCCCATTAATGTGGCCATGCCATTTGTAGATACTCAAGCAAATTTAGCTCATGTCTAATCCCAAACCGATAAGGAAAACAAATTCATTGAGCACATCCAACATATCCGCCAACAGGTCCATGAAATTCTAGAGAAATCAAACGCCAAGTACAAGCAGCGACATGATTGACATTAGGTGCCACACAAGTTTCAGGTGGGCAATGAAGTATGCTTGCATTTGCAAAAGGAACACCTTACCAGAGCCTATCGGAAATTCAGACCACTCCGATATGGTCCCTACACCATTACCAAGGTTGTGGGAGACAATGAATTTGAGCTTAGTATTCCCCCAGTCCTTGGCTTGCACCCAGGGTTCAATGTGGACCACCTTCAACCATACTTTCCACCATTGCTGGACACATGAGACATTGCAGAATAGATCAAACCTATAGAGTTAAATCCAGATTGCATGGAACAAGCCAGAATTGATCGGATCATGGACATGTAGATCAAGAAGACCCGACAGCAAAGGATCCAACTATATTGAGTTGTCAAAGCAGGCCAACTCCTTCACCAGGGCGAGTGGCTCACTAGGGATCAAGTTCAGCAGAAGTTTCCTCATCTCACGAAGGAACTCAACGCAATGGGGACCATTTCTTCCTAAGGGAGGAGGAATGATCCAGATGGATTGGACCCCCACCATTATTTATTTCAGTTTTTTAGTTTCCTTATTTGTAGTAGAATTTACTATTTTTGGCAGTTTTTAGGCCCTGAACTTCCAGAGACTTTTTGAGGCCCTAAATGACATTTTTTGGGAAAAATTGGACCAACATGGGTTTTCTTGGATATCTCTTTCTAACGAGGTATTTTGCGCATCAAATGGAGATCGTATGCTAAAGTTACAACCCCAGGAAGTTGATGTACCAATTTACCCAAACGGGGCCCATATTTTGGCGCTTCATCTCCTAGGGTTAGGTTTTTGGATGTTTAGGGTTTTCCATTGTTCTCAATAATAAATAGGCCTTTGAGCCTCATTGTAACACAGTTCAGAGGCATGTAGCTGCCACATCTCTTCTCAGAGATAAGCTACCTTCACCCGAGCTAGTCTTATTTCCATTATGTTTGTAAGCATATTTTAATATGTGATATTAATGGAATGAAGTGTTGTTTCTACTGCATCTTTGTATTTATGGTTATATCTGTAATTTTTTGTGTTCCCGTTTAAATCCGGATCAAGGTGAATCTTAGTATTACTTAGAGGGTAACGTGTGAGCCTCTTGATTCCCTTGTTGTTGATGCAAGCATTGTATCCTTTTATTTGTTGGTTAAAGAAAATGTGCATATGTATATGCATATTGTAACACCCTCCTCCCATATCTACCCAAGCAACCAACCAGTGAGGTAAACATGCGACAAGAGGCCGCTATGGATAAGATTCAACCTCCTTGGTGACTTTAAGGAAATGGAATCGAAACAGCAATAAACTAAACAAGATCATAACTAGAACCTCATTAGCCATGACAAGCGTTTCGTCAAACATATCATCGATATGTAATCTAAAGGTGTAAATAACTTAATTAAGTGTAGGGATCTCATACTTATATGAGAATCACTATGAATTATTGTTCCCTCATGTCATTTGCTGCATTATCCTCCATTAATTCATAGACACATTATCCATTCACATACAAGTAAAAACATGATGAGAGCCATACATTGTTGCTATCATAAAATGTGCATATAACCAGTGTAATAGGAATAGGAATACAATAAACATATCAGCCATCAAATCCATAAATACATTAGTACCTTTACACATTAAAATCTAGGGAATGGATTTCTCATTAATGAATGCAATGAACCAACCGAAGATGGGACTACCACGTTCCACCAGACCATAGAATGGCTAAGCCAAATATCTCTTCAACCATTCATGCCCGTGCCATATTCCAAGCATGAATGTGGGATCTCATAGAACACATCAAGCAAAACTCATCCAGGGCTTCCAAAGGCCATCCACCTCAACCCATCAAACAGTGATTCCATCTCACAGTCAGACATCACCAAAAAAACCATCATCAGATTTGTTTCCATCCAAGCCTTCCAGGGATTCTAGAGCGTTTTTCCAACCAAGGCTTCCAGAGCTAGTAACTCAACCCACAACTTATACAGGGAATTTTTCCAACCAAGGATTCCAGGACTAGTAACTCAACCCACCAAGGGCTTCCAGAGCGTTTTTCCAACTAGGGTTCTAGGACTAGTAACCCAACCCAAGTTGTTACAGGGCTTCTAGAGAGTTTGTTCAACTAGGGCTTCTAAGACTAATAACTCAACCCAAGCTAAGGAAACACGAGAACCAACCAAAACAAAACAATGAAAGTAAACCCACGGTCACCATGGCTATCCAGGACATGGAAAGGTTAGGCAATCCATTGTTGATCCAGGCAATCCTCCATGCCAATGATAGATCACAACCAAGAAACCATATGCATGTTCCATGCATGCCAAAACTAGTGAAGAAATCATACATGCAACTCGGTACCTGCAAGAAAATTTGATGTAGTTGTTGATGTCGATGCCTTCTTGCGCTTTCCTGCTCTTCCTTTGCCTTCTTTCTCCAAGAATCCAAGTATGCCACACCCACCAAGGGTGCTCCAAGAGTATGAGAGAGAGAGAGAGAATAATGAGAGAGCTCCAAAACTGAATTGACAAAAGGTTCACACTGAAAGGAAGAAGCTCGCCAATTGATCCTTAGAAGCCTTTTTATTAATGAGGCCTCTATTTTCTTCAATTTCCATTATTTTCCTTCAATTTCCTCCTCACATGCAACTTGTGACCTTTCACCTCCTTTTTCTCCTAATTTCCATTATTTTCATAAATAAATGTGCCAAAATACCTTTTTTCCTCTTTAATGCCTTAGCCATTGCCTTTACCAATTTCCTTAACCATAAACAACCAAATGAACACCCACTAGGATGTCATGCCCACCATTCAGCTTGGAATATGTTTCCCATCATTGTGGCCTTATATATTTTTACATGAGTTTTTAACCAAGGATTTTAGAGAACCTTCCCCTTGGGGGAACACCGTTCTCAGTGTTCAATGGCACCTATAACCAACATGACCACTGAAAACAAAACATATTGCCCATGGAGCTTTATAACATAGCTCATTGTAGTATTTACAATGAATGACCTGCTCAAAAGCAAAACATCATGACAACATGACCAGATAAAAACCATACCGCATATTGGAGCTTTATAACATAGCTCATTATGGTATTTACAATTATATACACATATACACATTTTCTTAACCAGCAAATAAAGGATATGATGCTTGTATCAATCAACAAGAGAATCCATAAGCTCACACCTCCACCCTCAAATTTATACCAGGATTCACCTCCTTCCCAAGAAGTCCAGAATCCACTGCAAAGTCAAATCTGCATCCAATGTCTAGCGCTATAATCCTACGCCACTTGTCCTCTCAATGAACATTTATCAGCTCATTGTTCTAGGGCACACTCCCAATTTGCATCTGATTCCATCTGGAAATGCTAATGACCAAAACAAATCCATTCGTGACCTTCCCTTCTCTGCTACACAGTCCCTCGGGAATCCGGTCACCCCTTCCGTGTAGTCACTCACATTCCAAGTTCCGTTGGCACCCCCATCCTTGGTAGTCCATCCCTTGGAAAGGCTTCCTCGCATTAGAAGATGTAAAAACCAAGGCATATCCCTACCTTAAAATGATCATACCAGTCATAACATGCTCATGGCAATCAATGGACACTATTGGGTACTAGTGTTCCACAATGGCCTTGCTCCTGAATACTTTACTAGCATGTCATTGCATGTTCCAAATTATTTTGTTGTTGCTGCCAATTCTTGCAGTCAATTTCAATCACCCAACCGAGCATTTCATGCATTCCTATACCAAACACATAAATTCCATTAGATTTGAAATAATTTGAAATAAATTTTCATCATACCTCATTGGTAGCTTGTCAATAAGGTACATTGGCAATCATGTTCGCTTCTTGTCACAACAAGTCAAACTAGCATATTTGACCAAATCAACATGTATAGAAATATCACATCAGGTTAGCTCAAAACATAACCATCAAAATCATAAATGACATGTAACCATCATAAATAAAAATCATAGATCACATGTAATCATCATAAACTAGAATCATAAATCACATGCATAGTAAAACTAAAATAATATACCAATACTTATCCTTCATCGATCCTTACTACTGCCTTTGTTCTTTTGTACACACACCAGATCAGTTGCCACACCCAACAAACACCCAATGCCTTCTCCTCCACCAGGTGTGCATACGCACAGTGTGCATCACACACATACAACCGCACACACCATACAACACTATGCAACACATGCACCTATACCTGACATACAACACTTACACCTACACCCAGTGTATGTACGTATACATGCACAATGTACATCATAAGACATACATCCACACACAACATGTGACAACACAAAATGCATACACGTACATCTAGTATACAACACAACTCGTACACCTATACCTGATGTACAATGTAACTCATATTCCTACACCCAGTGCATAACACAATACATGCACCTACACAACGTGTGCACAACATCACATGTACACGGCGCCACCTGCACAACGTGTACACAACACCACATGTACACTACACCATTGTACAATGTGTACACAATACCTCATGTACATAGTACCATATGCATGACATGTACGTGACACCACATGTACACAACACCACATGCACGACGTGTACATAGCAACATATGGACACAGTGCCACTTGTACAACATATACACAACACCACACGCACACAGCACCACTTGTACAATCATGCACACCACACCATATGTACATAGTACCAATGTACCACATGCACACAACACCACTTGTACATAGCACTGCATATCCAACATGTACATAGCATCATCTATACAAAACACTGCATATACAACATGCGTACAACACCATATGCAACAACACCGCATATCCATCATGCACACAGTACAATATGTACACAATACCGCATATCCAACATGTACATAGCACCATCTATACCCAGTATTGAATATGTAGCATTCATACAACACTATCTGTACTAATACCTGGTACATAACATCGCATAAACAACATCTACACACGCTATATATGCACAACATCGCATGTGCACAACATCACAGATGCAACACGTACAACATATACAACATATGCATAACAGTAGTACCACGCATCCCAACCGAACTGTCTCTGCCAAGCAACTTTGTTTCCAGTGTCTTACCCATGCTTGTCCCAACCTATTGCAGACCACACTACTTTCATTTCATTGATGTATCCCTCAGTATAGCCTATCCATAACATAGACATAATATCAAATCATAACCACATGATACTGACCTCATATATTTTTCATGACTACTCTTCCCAATTGATTCCTCGTAAGACCAGGAACCTTGTCATGCCATTCTCCTGCATAAGCAATCATTCCTCCACAAGAATGATTCCTGATGACCTTGTCAGACAGTGACATAGATACATGTACACATACATACACCATAAAATAATAATGATATTGTCAATCAATGTCATACATAGATACATATGTACATATAAACATTAACATAAAATAAGCATGATTCATGATCACCCTATCAAATATGACATACATACATACATGTATACATAATAAACAACAACATAATCATGATCATAAAATAATTACCAGATATCAAGGTCAAGGTTAAGAGATTTTCCTTTATTCATGCACAACATGCACGATATTGAGAACAATAATCCCCAACATAGCCAAGGCATCTGACGCCTCAGATCCATTTACTTTACCTTTTTTGGTTACCTTTCTCATTACTATACTACCATTGTCCATTTACGCCAATGGACCGAACCAATCTAATCTGATTGTCATAGTCTTACCTTTCGATGTGCTTACTCATACACTGAGCTTCATCTGGGTCTTGCATTACTTGCATTACTTGTCGGGTACCACACATCTCTCCCTGAGCTCCATTAACTTTCCTCTTTCCCAACCAATTCCCAAGACTCAAAACAATAAAAGGAAAGTCAAGAAACAAACAAGAAGAAGATCACGGAAAACCAACAAAAATACAACACCAAATACAAAGTGGCATGGCCATGAACCATACATAATCAAAATTGAAAATCAAGCATAAACAAATCACAAAACACTGAAAGCATAAGACTTCCAGAAAACACCATGACTCAACCCCCATGATTTCCCAGTACTTCCAAGGATTCATGAGTGAAAGCTCAGCTCGAGCCTTCTTCAAGATCTATGACAATCTCTTTTGTCATTTGATTCCCTACATCGCGCAACATTAACTCATGCTTTTATTCATGCCTTTACAATATTAGAACTCAACCTCTTATCTCAAATATCAACCTTAAGATAACAACCTATCAAATACATATTCATGAATATAACACATATCCACATAATGTTAGTCAAAATTAAGGTTAATAAAACTTTGTGTATTCATGCAAAACACTCATTCATTTGGAATTGTGGTTTCCAAACATAGGCAAAGGAATTCTCACCCAATTCCTTTATTGTACCTTTTTACCTTGTTGCAATTGAGTCTTATTATGTGTTATCACATTCACCAAGATGCTAGTTATATAAACAAATCAACTATTACCTTGTCAAGATAATACTAAACACGTTGCCCTGCAACTGCTCACACATGTCAATCACATGTCCCGAAAATCAAGACGATGTGTCTATTAATTTGAAATCAGCCTTCACCAATACTAACAACCATGTCATAGTCAGCAATCAACTCACAATCATAGTCATAATACTAAAACTAGTACCCACTTGCACGCAAGTGCATATCAGTTGTCTCAACACATATTGTGTTAGTACAACCGTATTAAAACAAGAGCATTCCTTCATACAATTTTATAAGCACAAAAACATATCACGCACTTAATCAAGCATTCAAACAACCTATAAACATACCCCCTTACTATCCATGGTCCACACTAAGGTAGAAGAAGGAAGCTACTATAATGGCTGGATATCCAATGTCCAATTGTGGAAATGGGATCTCCAAAGCTCTACTAAATTTAACCACACTTGATACTAAAAGGTATATTTGTTATCAGGAGAGCTCTGCAACTCAAACCCTAATGGCAGCAAAGCGGTGAAAACCTAAGGAAGTTGGGACGAAAGTGTGGACAACCGACGCAGTCCAGTCTAGCAAAATTGTCAGCGGCCAAAGCAGAAAAGTAATGACAGAAAATTTCAAGAGGGGAGAGATCCCCTCTTACCGAGAAGTGGCGGCAAGAGACAGACAAAGAAACCAGGAGTCAGAGGAATGGAAGAGCACGGGGCCAGTGCTAGGAACGGCCTGGCAATCAGGCCGCAGAGGAAAGTGCTTGCCATGTACAACAGAGAAACCCAGATATGTGATCCCAGCGAACAAGCTGGAAAAGTACCGAAGTTACATGAGGGACCATGCCCTTATCTGCAAGTTTGTCGGAGTCTGGGCGTCGGAAAGGGACCTCACCAAGTGGATACAGTAGAAATGGCAGCCTCAAGGCCATATCGAGCTCAAGCTGGGAGCGAAACTTCTTTACGGTAATCTTCTTTAACCTGAAAGATAGAGAACAGGCTCTTGATAATGGCCCATATTTTTATAATAATGTCGGTATGTTCTTGCGCTTCTGGGAAGACTGTTATAACCCAGACAAAGAAACCTTTCTGGTTGCTCCTGTCTGCGTCCATCTATTTGGGCTCCCCACAGACTTCTGGGACCCGAATATCCTGGAAGGAATAGGCAACTCAATAGGAAGCTTTGTGAAGATAGCAGATACTACAAAGAAAGGTAGATACACCTCATATGCCAGGATTTGTGTCTACATGAACCTAGCAAACCCCATCCCCGACACTATAGAGCTTGAATACCACGAAGAGATCTGGCAGCAAAGCATAGACTATGAGCATATTCCGTTTAGGTGTCGTAGATGCCATACCCATGGCCATCTAGCAAAGGAATGCCCAATAACCCGGGAGGAAGAAGAAATCAGAGGGCCCCAAAGAAACAAGAGAGAGTCGGATCAGGAGGAATTCCAAGAGGTGAGAAACAAAAAGAAAGCCAACAAGGAACCCCCCCAGAAAGATAGGAAAGGCAAACAACCTGACACAGCGAAACCAAACAGTTTCACTATACTGTAGGTAGAAGAGGATGAGGAAGATTAGCACATGGAACATGAGGAGGGTAAAGGCTCAGACTGCAGTGAAACTAGTGAAAGGATCCTAGCTAAAATAAAGGCCCCGAGTGAGACACAAGAATAGGAGAAGGAAACAGAGGAACAAACGGATCAGATGGAGACAGACCAGGAGTCCAGTAGGGAGGACCTAAGCCAGGAAGAGGAAGTGTTGGAAAATCTGCTGCATGAATGGAAGAACCTGGATGAGAGTTTTATCCCCGAAGATCAAAAGAAGTTGTATACTGAAACCTTCCAACAATACAAAACCAAATTAGAAAAAGGCAAAGCCCCAACAGTAGAAAACCAAGAGACTCAAAAAGAAACCAGATTAGATCAAACTGGTCAAAATAAACGGGGGAAAAAAAGAGAGGAAGAAGAAACATCAATGAAACCATACTACTCATGGGAGAAACCCTAGTCATCACTGGAAAAGTAGTTCCGCTTTCAATGGTGTTCCAAACCCTCTCTCAAGTTAATCAATGATTTTGACCTCATGGAATATCAGAGGCTTAAATAGTAAAGGAAAATAGAGATATCTACCAGCACGACTCAAACAAGACAAACCTCAGATCATGCTTCTCCAAGAAACCAAAATCCCAGGACAGAAAATGGAGGAAATCCTAAATAAAATAAAACCAAGATACGAACATGTAGACCCCAAAGGCAGTGTAGGAGGAATAGCTATCCTCTGGAACCCAGCTGAAGTCCTCGCTGACTGGTGGATAGGAATGCCAAGAATCCTCACCGGGCGATTCAGACTAATAGGACAAAGTGAATGGATTGCAATCTCAGCTGTCTATGGGCCCCACACCTGTGCAGACAGAGACCTGTTCCTCACTCAGCTGACTAAGCTCCGAAGTTTACACCAGGAACAGAGATGGATCCTGGCTGGAGACTTCAACTTAATTGCTTCTCGAGAAGAGAAAAAAGGCGGAATAAGCAGGGAAGACACAAAAATGGAAAGATTAAGAGAAGTGCAGACAGAATTAAGAGTAGTGGATATCCCAACCATCAACGGAAAATACACATGGAACAACAGAAGAGGCGATTCCAAACAGATTGCTTCAAGACTGGACAGATTCCTCATCTCAGAACACATAATTGAGTTGGATATCTTCTATGAAGCCTCTATCCTACCCTCAGCAGGGTTGGATCACTGGCCAATAAAGCTGGAAATAGCATTAAATAATCAGAGCAAAAGGAGACCCTTTCGGTTCGAGTCCTTTTGGCTCTGAGCCCCTGACTTCCTAGACAAAGTAAGAGGCTGGTGGCAGGATAGCAAAAGTGGAAAGGAGGGCCTCAGCAAAATGCGCTCATTTCAACAAAGGCTCAAAGAAATTAAAAGAAAAATTAAAAATGTTGAACAAAGAAGAATTTGGCAATATCCAGTAGGAGCAGGGCAAACTCCAAGCCAAAATGGAAAGAATCCAGCAGCAAATCATCTTGGACAACCGAAGTCAGGCTCTGGCAGAGGAGGAAGGTAGAGTAATCACCCAATTAGAGGAAAGGAGAAAACAAGAGGAAATCCTGTGGAAACAAAAATCCTGAATCTAATGGCTCAATGAAGGCGACAAAAACTCCAAATTCTTCCACAAAGCCATGATAAATCACCGCCAACACAACAGAATATTCTCCTTGAAGGACAAGGAAGGAAACAGAGTGCCTCAGCAAGATGAAATTGAACATCTTTTGGTGGAGCATTTCAAAGGTATTCTCTCTAAACCTAATATCAACGGAGCCGAGGACATTGACAAAATCAGCTACCATATTCCCAAGAAAGTCTCTAGAGATCAAAACCTGGCCCTTGTTCGGATAATCTCCAAGGATGAACTGGAGGAAGCAATAAACAAAATGGCTAAAAATAAGGCCGCAGGACTTGATGGATTCACCATTGAATTCTATCAGGCCACTTGGAGCTTCATAGGAAATGATCTACTTGATCTAGTGGGGGAATCCAGATGCTCCAAATGCATGCACCAAGGTTTGAACGCCACCTTCCTGGTGTTAATTCCAAAGTCTGGCTACTCATATGAACCGCAGGGTTTTAGGCCCATCTCCCTATGTAATGTGGTTTACAAAATCCTTGCAACTATCATTTTCAACAGGCTTAAGCCTATCCTACCGGATCTCATTTCCCTAGAGCAAATTGGCTTTGTCCAAGGAAGGCAGATCACGGATGGCATTAGAGTCGCCCAGGAAGTGATCCATTCCCTGAAAAGCTCCTGAGCCCCAGGCATGCTTATCAAACTGGATCTGGCCAAGGCGTTTGACAGGCTTAGCTGGACCTATCTGGAAGGTATCCTAAAAGCCTATGGGTTTGATCAACGATGGATAAAGTGGATCCTGTCTATGGTTAGCTCCCCTGTCTTGTCAATTCTCCTAAATGGCTCCCCCTCTGAAGCTTTCATGCCTTCTCGTGGGCTAAGGCAGGGAGACCCCCTGTCTCCTTTCCTCTTCATCCTGGCTGCAGACGGCCTAGGCAGACTGGTTAAGGTTCAGGTTTCCAAAGAACAGATAAAAGGCCTCCGCATCTGTGGAGAGGGTATTCTGGTCTCCCACCAGCAGTTTGTGGATGACGTAATGCTTTACGGTCAGGCCACCCTAAAGGAGGCCCAAAGAATTATCAAATCCCTATCTCAATTTAGCAGAGCCTCCGGGATGGAAATAAATAAAGATAAATCGGAAGTGTTCTTCTTCAACACCTCCTTGGCAGTCCAAAGGTTCCTGGCTCGTACTCTAGGCTTCAACAGAGGATCCTTCCCCTCCAAATACCTGGGAATCATGTTAAATGAGCACCAATTCCGGTCGACCAACTGAAATCTGCTAATCAAGAAAATCTGCAATAGAATGGAGAACTGGACCCACCGCTCACTAAATGCCCCAAGTCGGGTAACCTTATTGAAATCTGTTTTGCAGGCCATCCCAAACTACCAGCTCTCTTGCCAAGCAATTCCTAAGGCTGCGAGCCAAAAGCTGGTCTCCCTGTTCAAAAATTTCCTCTGGCAAGGGACTAGCAAAACTAGAAAGTGGGCCCTTATCTCATGGGAGTGGCTCTGCCGGCACCCTAAAGATGGCGGTCTTGGACTTCGCGACCCCTTCGTCCTCAATCAAGTAATGGGCGCGAAGCTCTGGTGGCGGTGGCTTCAGGGGGCCCTGACCTGTGGAAGATACTCTGGGAAAGAAAATACGACGAGACAGGGGAAATTGAAGACAAACTGAGAAGCACGACAGAGACCAGAGGTTATGCAATATGGAACCTGGCTAGAGGCAACAAGGATCTGATAAGGGAGCACAGTTTCTAGGAAATCCGGGAAGGAGACAAAGCCAGATTCTGGGAGGAATCCTGGCAGCAAAGAGACCGTCTCATTCAAAAAGACAACCTCCATGCCATCCTTACCTTTTCGACCCATTCAAGAGCTTCAACTGTTGGCAACTTCTGGAAGCCTGATGATGCAGGATACCGGCGAAATTGGAAATTTAAAGAAGACTGGGCAGGAGCACCAGAAACCGACAGATGGCAGGATTACTATACAGAGATGGCTTCTCGAAAAATAGCAAAGAAAATGGGGTCTGACATTCTCAGGTGGGGCAAACGCATACAAGGAAATTTCACTACAGCAGAAGCCTACCACCTTCATAACAACATCAACCTTCATACAGAAAACAATCAAGGGAAAAATCTTTGGGAAATTAAGCATTGGCCTTGTTAGCGCTTGAAATTTCACCTCAGGCTGAGAAAGGTAAACGTCAAGGCAACATCAAACCACTTAGCCTCGTAGCTAGCCCTACGGGGCAGGAGAGGGCTCTCTCCGGTCTATCTCGGTCAAAATCTTCAATGGGCGAGATAACCAATAGAGTAACACTGATTTTAGGCTAGTAAACTGATCAAAAGGGGTTGATTTGGGATTTTTAGGGTTTTTGGTGGCAAATTGGGGAGATGGCAATTTTGGGTGCGGGGATTGGACACAGTTTCTGCAGGGGTTCTTTGGGGTGAGGTAGGAGACAATATTGATGCCTTTGATAGAGGTGGATGGATGAGAATGACAGGTGAGGAGCTAAGGAGAGCAAGCAATAACCTTGAATTCCCCTTAAACAGTAGAAAACATTGATATTAAGAAAACTTAAAAGCAGAGCATGACAGTCATGAGTTCTACTTTAACACTTCATTTTCCTAATGTGCAGAAGGAAAAGTAAGGAAATGATTCACATAACACACTTACAAGTACAAAGAGAAACACACCATCAACACATGTGTCCACAAGAATCCCAAAGAGGACTGCAAAACCCTGGTCTTCCTTTGCCAAAAATTGCAGAGATACAGTGAATAATACAATAATAGCTTCTCCCTCAAGAGTCCAACCATGAAAATGAGCAAGAGAGTACATAATATAGGCCATCTAACATCTTTCCCTGCCTCTAGGGGTCGAGCTCATCCTTCTAGGAGCTGTTTCAACCAATTCTAAACTAAGCACTGAAAACTAGGAAGTCAAAACAACTTGCCTCTATAAGCTAGGAAACCAATTCATTCGTTAAATGCAAGTTATTTCATGAATGAATCTTCTAGAATAGGTAAATAAGTGTCACATCAAAATGAAAATACATAAATTACATCAACGAGGGTGAAAAATCCCATCAAAAGTCAAAACTAGTAAAAGCTGGGCGAATCCATGAGCTGTAAGTGAAAAATTGTGAAATTTGCCTGAAGGGTTGCGCGCCAAATCCTGACGGGTTGCGCGCATTTGAAAGCACTTTTGGGGCACATTCAGGTGTCCAAATGAGGCAAGAGTAGGCTTGTTCGAAAGGGTTGTGAATCTACTTTCCAACCCAACTAGAATTTCTGAATTTGGTTGTCATTTGCCCCTCCAAAATTGCAATCTCCCAAGACTGCTTTCTGTGTGTCAAAAATGTGGCAGAAAGTCATTTTTTGCTTGTTTTTTGACTTTCAGGAGGCCCAAAACTTCATAAAATCTCTTGGCAATGGGTGAGCATGTGTAAATTTTCATGCCAAATCCAGAAATGCTGAGTTTTTTGAAAATAGAGTTGCCAAGTGAAAGGGTCGCGCGGGGGGTGAGACCCGTCAAGCGGAAAAACCTGTTTTTTGCCTAAAAATAAAAAATCACCCAAAATGCTCAAAATTTCTTGGAATTTGTGTTGGGGCTGAAATATTTAGTGCCATGCTCCTTCAAGGAAGCTTCGGCCAAGATATGGAGGGGATCGGGCCTTTTTCTCCGTTGTTGTGCTTTGGCCAACCGCCTTTGGAGCACTTTCATCTTCGCCTTGCACACGTGCATCCGTGCCCAATAATGGTTCTTCATGTTTCTAAGAAATTTTTTATCTTGGTTGGCCTTGGCCAACAGCCTCTCCAAATGGGCATTGAGCCGAATAAGCATAGTCTCTCGCTCAACTGGCACTAAATCACTAGGTCTTCTTCGATTCAAGATGCGGTCACTATGAATCCTCCACAACTCATCAAGAGTTTGCTCATCCTCTAACTGCTTGTTGCGCTGCTCTAGATATGAGATTGTCCATTGTGCCCCTTCTAATCTCTTCTGTAATGCATCATTTTCAGCTCTAAGGTGCTGAATGATCTCCTTTGACTCTTGGCTAGGAGAACTGACATCAAGATCAACAAGCTCTATATCTGGAACACCTGATGGCCCCTCATCAATCTTGGGCTGCTTGCCCCTCTGTGCTGCCTGTGCTGCTGAAGAAAGTGAGGCCCCTTCCACCTGATGTGGAGATAACACTCGCTGAGCTGATGAATAAGGCGAGACCCCTTCCACCTGGTGTGGAGAAAATACTCGCCGAGCTGCTGCAAATAAGGCCCTTTGGCCTCTCTGATAAGTGACAAGCAAAGGAGAGCTGACATGGCTAGTCCCGGGGATATCATGCTGCTGTGATGGTCCTCCCTCCTCATGAACAATCTCCGGATGTGGTGGTGGTGCTGTAAAGAACTCACGAGAGACGAACTCCTCCCATGTGATGCCCTGCTGTTTTGATTGTTTGAGATGTTGTTTCAAGGGGACAAATAGCACAAGGGAAATGTTAGGGAGGGGAACTTTTAAGGGGACTTAGGGAAAATATATGTAAGAGGGAATTTAGGGAAGAAATTATGACATATACAACATCACATAATCATAATATGCAAGGGTTTTATGGGAAGTAGGGTTTAGGGTTATGTTATTGAGTTTTAGGGGTAGGGGTAGGGTTTTAGGGCTTTTAGTATTTTTAGTAGGGAAATTGGGTAAAAATGATAAGGGAGGTGATAACGGGATGTGGGGAAAAAGTGGGGATGAAAAGGATGACCTTGAGCACAGCAAAACAAAACCCTAGCTTTACTTGCACTTTGACCTTTTTAAGCACAATACACATGAATTTCCCATTTCATCTTGATGGCATTTGACACATCTTCCATGCTCATTTTTTCTGTACCAAGCAAAATCACCATGATTTAGAGGCCTACCTGAAGAAATTTAGGAGAAAGAAGTTGATTTGTGGCTCACTGGAAAATTTCTATAGGTGAATCCTGATGGGTCGCGCGCACTGCCCAACGGGTCACACGCCCTCAATGGGTCGCACCAGTGTAATTTTTGCACTTGCAAAGGCACCCTGATGGGTCGCGCGCCTTCAATGGGTCGCGCGCCAGGCTCAACGGGTCACGTTTTGCAGGAGGATTTTGGAGGCCTTCTCGGTGTCGAAATCAGGCGCAGGATAGCTCGTTGGAAAGTTCGTTGAGTCTACTTTCCAACCCAACTGGAATGTTTCAATTTTGAGTTCAGTTTACCTATTAAAAGTCAAATCTCCCAAGACTGGTCAAAAATGTGCCAAATGAGGCTGCCTCAAGGAAGAGTGTTGTTGCAGTCAACTTTTGAATGCCTTCCTCAACCCCAAATTGAGCTCATGATAGCTCCTTGGAAAGATCTTTGTGTCTAGGTATAATTTTACCCATCAATCAAGTCATTTGACCAACTAGGCTAGGAGAAAACTTGATTTTCCCAAGGTCACTTCAGAGGTGCCTTTGATTCTCCTGAGGCAACGGTATTTTTGATATTTCTCTCAAACCATGACACCTGTGTAAAAAGTGAAGGAGGTTTCTTCCTTGGAATGTTTTGAACAAAAACCTCTCTCAGTTTTCCAAAATTCATCTTTGATTGCTCAGAAACATCATTTTAGTGAAACTTATCCCGATGTGTAGAACAAGGGATTTTGTCGAAATGAAGCGAAATGAAGGGGATAGGGGGCTTCTAAATTCTTGGGGAAATTTTTGGAAGTAGGGAGGGATGTTAGGAAGCAGGGGAAAGTGGAATCTCAGAGATTGAGTGAGGGGAAGGGGTCCAAAAGGGCAAAACATAGGCTCAACCTAGAAAATTGCCAGGTTGTAACTAGAAACTAGGGTTTGTGCGAAAATGAGGAATTTGGGGAACCTCAGAGATGGGAAGCATTTAATAAGGTACTTTAAGGATAGGGGAAGGTGTATGAACATCTGGATATAAGTTTTGCTAATTATTTGACCATCCAAGAGAAATTGGCTTCAAAACCCTAGGAGAGGGAAATGACCTTGCCTAGGTGCAACTGAGGCATGGATAAGCTGTAAAATGACCCTATGGAATTTGACATGATGATAAAAACCCTATGAATGATGATAGGCTCAGCTGAATAGTGACATAGATTGACATTTGGGCAACTTTGAAAAGAGTGAGAGTAAACCCTAGACCTAATGCCTAGTGACCAAATTTTGCTTGAAGACTCACTGAAATGACAAAATTTGACTTTGACACTCTGAGACCACTTTGTAAGAGCATATTTGATCACTGGAGGAAGGCTGGAAAGACTGACACTAACATTGGCTCCAATGGGGATGGTAGCTCCTTGGAGGTGCCAAGAACCTTAGACCTCTGGGAGAGCAGACCAGTGCCTTACAATCATTGGGCAATGGAGTCATTATTTGACAAACAATACAAGACTTTGACTCATTTATTGACTGAAACTTGACTCAAGCCGACACAATTATGAAACCTACATGACTGAAGACTGACTCACAAATGACTCATGACTGACTTAACTAAAAACTGACTCGATACTTAAACACAATCGACCAACTAAAAATGATGCTCAAAGTGGAGCTTATTCATCAAAACCTACTCTAATAGTTTCATTCATCACCTGATCAAGTGAAATGAAACAACCAATGCAACCAGGTAAGTATTCCATCTGTTGTTCGAATTCTCTGCAAGTGCTCACTTATGAACAACAAGAGAGAACTACTGAAAGGCAACTCCCATGACAACTTAGAAACAGATCCGTAGAATGATATGAATTCTCTCCCCACCTCCAAAAACACTGCATAAGGGTCTTGAAATTCAAGCACACTGGAACTTAGCTCATCTAATGGATTACTTCTCTTTTCCTCATACCATGCATGCAAACTTTGATCTGAGCCTTGTGACGAGACCTCTGCTGAAAATGATGAAAAAACTGACTGTCGGATCAAGCTTGTATCAATACACGTTTCAAGCTCACATATAGACAATGGAGATAGATTTTGACTGCAAACCTTATCCAAAACAGCAGCTATTGGATCATGAAAAACTTGAAAAGACTGCTGCAATGTATCCATTGAAAATGTATGACATCCTTCTAGCTGTTCATCTTTTTCTTGAGAGATTTTACGAATATTCTGCCTTATAAACTGAAATGTTTCGAAACAAAAGGGTATAGAATCTTCCTGCATCATCAAATCATGTATTTCATCTTCCACAACTTCATCTGTAATCTGCCTTTCAATTTCATTTGGTGGCTGCAAATCTGATGCTACAGGCTGCTCCTCAACATTTACACTGAGAGATTGCTGATTTGTTATAGGCTGTTCATTTGAAGATTTACTATGCAATCTACCTTTCAAAAACTAAAATGTTTCAAAACAGAATGGTACGGAGTCACCTTGAATCATTAAATCATGTGTGTGCACTTCCAAGTCTTCAGTTGCAACTTGACAATCAATGGCTTTCGGAGGTTACAAATCTGAATATGAGAAGTCTTGAACAAAATTTTCATTGTTCTCAAGATGATTCAAATCAAGACTTGTTGACATTTGATTTCTGATTGCATGGTAATTATCTCTGATGAACTGAAACGAATCGAAACAAAGAGGCAAAGATCCTTCACTCACTTCAAACTTTGCTGCACTTTCCTCATCACTGTCATAGTTGATATGTGATGGCTGAACATTGTATTCGAGCTGCTGAAAATGAACTTCCTCCGCCCACAAACGAGCTGCTGATTTGTCTGTAAGATTAGCTTCTTTTTGGAGAACATAATCATCATCATACTGAGGCAAATCATTGGTATAAAATATATCATCAAGTATGCAAGTCATATCAATAGTTCTTTCTTCGCCAAGGTGATCTACAAAACAATCATTATCAGATCTATGACAACTAGGATAAGAAACAAAATGTTTTGGATCAGCAACTTGTTCTTCTTCAATCAGTGAGCCATGGGCTTGAACATCATAATCATTTCTTGCGTTGATCTTGTCCATCATCTTTTCTATTGCACTTACCAAAATGTCAAGTTTTACCTCTAGAGATGTCGATTTTTCCGGATCTATGTTTTTCATCTCTTCTTCTTTCAACCTTGCCCTTCGGATCAGCAGATGTGCCTCTACATTTACTGCACTGTTTTGCATCTCATGAAGTGTTGCAATATCTCTTTCTCTCAGCTGAAACTCCATCTCCGGATCAAAGGCACCCGGATAGTGCAAGAGAGCAGATCTAGGAGTAGGCCTTATCTCAACTGGCATTGAATAATAAACTTGATTAAATCTGGCTGAAAATTGTTGTACTGTCTCCCCTGGCAATCTTTTCAGCTAGTTATACTCTTCTACAATCAAGAAAAGGTTCTGCCCAATCATCCACCTATCGAGAAAAACTTTGACAAACTGCTGGAAATCTGAGATGCTCGCATCAGGCAGGGCTTTGAACCAACTCTTCACTTTGGCTTGCAAAGAAAGAGCAAAAAGTCTTATACTAACATCTTCTTCATCGACTTCAAAAAGGTCTAGAAAATTCTCAAAATTCTGCACATCTTGCTCAGCGTTGACATTCTTACTTTCACCATCAAACCTCGGCAAGTATAGATCATAGTTTTTGGGGAAAGCATGAAGAACAGAAGGTAAAACAAGAGGTTTATACCGATCTGGAATTTTACAAGGTATAGGGGTATGTACAGCAGGTATATTGGAAGAAAGGTCTTGATCAAGCTCAAAGGTATGAAAATCTTTGGTATTCACAATTTTCAAAGGGAAAGAATCAACTGCAGGCCGAGGATCTCTTCTCAAGCATACTATACTTTGCAAAGCCTTCTTTACATTCTCAGGAAAAGAGAAGAAATAATTTATGACAAAGAACAAAATGTCTTGGATGAAATTCCAACTTGAGTACCTGATCTGTCCATGTTGTCCTTTCATGTTTTTGCTGGTCGGGATCATCCTCCAGTGGAATCTTTGGATCTGATCTCAAAACTGATTTAGAGTCGCCAAGTGAATGATTTCAGCCTTTCAAGTGTCTGATTGTTGTATACCATCAACAATCAGATCTGAACTTGATACATGTACTGGGGTGAAATGCAAATGAAGTGTTACATTCACAAGCTCACGGAGGTCGACTGAAGCAGCGTTTATCTACTTGCGCTGATGCAAAGCAAGAGCGTTTTCGAAGGCTACCTAGCGTATCTTCAGACTCCGTCTAAGACTTATGAAATAAACACATTAGTCAGCAAACAATTTTTTCTCCCCAGTATGGTCGCCAATATGTTAGCGCTTGAAATTTCACCTTAGGCTGAGAAAGGTAAACCTCAAGGCAACATCAAACCACTTAGCCTCGTAGCTAGCCCTACGGGGCAGGAGAGGGCTCTATCCGGTCTATCTCGGTCAAAATCTTCAATGGGCGAGATAACCAATAGGGTAACACTGATTTTAGGCTAGTAAACTGATCAAAAGGAGTTGATTTGGGATTTTTAGGGTTTTTGGTGGTAAATTGGGGAGATGGCAATTTTGGGTGCGGGGATTGGACACAGTTTCTGCAGGGGTTCTTTGGGGCGAGGTAGGAGACAGTATTGATGCCTTTGATAGAGGTGGATGGATCAGAATGACAGGTGAGGAGCTAAGGAGAGCAAGCAATAACCTTGAATTCCCATTAAACAGTAGAAAACATTGATATTAAGCAAACTTAAAAGCAGAGCATGACAGTCATGAGTTCTACTTTAACACTTCATTTGCCTAATGTGCAGAAGGAAAAGTAAGGAAATTATTCACATAACACACTTACAAGTACAAAGAGAAAACACACCATCAACACATGTGTCCACAAGAATCCCAAAGAGGACTGCAAAACCCTGGTCTTCCTTTGCCAAAAATTGCAGAGATACAGTGAATAATACAATAATAGCTTCTCCCTCAAGAGTCCAACCATGAAAATGAGCAAGAGAGTACATAATATAGGCCATCTAACATCTTTCCCTCCCTCTAGGGGTCGAGCTCATCCTTCTAGGAGCTGTTTCAACCAATTCTAAACTAAGCACTGAAAACTAGGCAGTCAAAACAACTTGCCTCTATAAGCTAGGAAACCAATTCATTCATTAAATGCAAGCTATTTCATGAATGAATATTCTAGAATAGGTAAATAAGTGTCACATCAACATGAAAATACATAAATTACATCAAAGAGGGTGAAAAATCCCATCAAAAGTCAAAATTAGTAAAAGCTGGGCGAATCCATGAGCTGTAAGTGAAAAAATGTGAAATTTGCCTGATGGGTCGCGCGCCAAATCCTGACGGGTCGCGCGCCTTTGAGAGCACTTTTGGGGCACTTTCAGGTGTCCAAATGAGGCAAGAGTAGGCTTGTTGGAAAGGTCTATGAGTCTACTTTACAACCCAACTGGAATTTCTGAATTTGGTTGTCATTTGCCCCTCCAAAATTGCAATCGCACAAGTCTGCTTTCTGTGTGTCAAAAATGTGGCAGAAAGTCATTTTTTGCTTGTTTTTTGACTTTCAGGAGGCCCAAAACTTCATAAAATCTCTTGGAAATGGGTGAGAATGTGTAACTTTTCATGCCAAATCCAGAAATGCTGAGTTTTTTGAAAATAGAGTTGCCAAGAGGAAGGGTCGCGCAGGGGGTGAGACCCGTCAAGCGGAAAAACCTGTTTTTTGCCTTAAAAACCAAAAATCACCCAAAATGCTCAAAATTTATTGGAATTTGTGTTGGGGCTGAAATATTTAGTGCCATACTCCTTCAAGGAAGCTTCGGCCAAGATATGGAGGGGATCGGGTCTTTTTCTCCGTTGTTGTGCTTTGGCCAACCACCTTTGGAGCACTTTCATCTTCGCCTTGCACACGTGCATCCGAGCCCAATAATGGTTCTTCATGTTTCTAAGCAATTTTTTATCTTGGTTGGCCTTGGCCAACAACCTCTCCAAATGGGCATTGAGCCAGATAAGCATAGTCTCTCGCTTAACTGGCACTAAATCACCGGGTCTTCTTCGATTCAAGATGCGGTCACTATGAATCCTCCACAACTCATCAAGAGTTTGCTCATCCTCTAACTGCTTGTTGCGCTGCTCTAGATATGAGATTGTCCATTGTGCCCCTTCTAATCTCTTCCGTAATGCATCGTTTTCAGCTCTAAGGTGCTGAATGATCTCCTTTGACTCTTGGCTAGGAGAACTGACATCAAGATCAACAAGCTCTATATCTGGAACACCTGATGGCCCCTCATCAATCTTGGGCTGCTTGCCCCTCTGTGCTGCCTGTGCTGCTGAAGAAAGCGAGGCCCCTTCCACCTGATGTGGAGATAACACTCATTGAGATTATGAAGAAGGCGAGACCCCTTCCACCTGGTGTGGAGAAAATACACGCCGAGCTGCTGCAAATAAGGCCCTTTGGCCTCTCTGATAAGTGACAAGCGGAGGAGAGCTGACATGGCTAGTCCTGGGGATATCATGCTGCTGTGATGGTCCTCCCTCCTCATGAACAATCTCCGGATGTGGTGGTGGTGCTATAAAGAACTCACGAGAGATGAACTCCTCCAATGTGATGCCCTGCTGTTTTGACTGTTTGAGATGCTGTTTCAAGGGGACAAATAGCACAAGGGAAATGTTAGGGAGGGGAACTTTTAAGGGGACTTAGGGAAAATATATGTAAGAGGGAATTTAGGGAAGAAATTATGACATATACAACGTCACATAATCATAATATGCAAGGGTTTTATGGGAAGTAGGGTTTAGGGTTATGTTATTGATTTTTAGGGGTAGGGGTAGGGTTTTAGGGCTTTTAGTATTTTTAGTAGGGAGATTGGGTAAAAATGATAAGGGAGGTGATAACGGGATGTGGGGAAAAAGCGGGGATGAAAAGGATGACCTTGAGCACAGCAAAACAAAACCCTAGCTTTACTTGCACTTTGATCTTTTTAAGTACAATACACATGAATTTCCCATTTCATCTTGATGGCATTTGACACATCTTCCATGCTCATTTTTTCTTTACCAAGCAAAATCACCATGATTTAGAGGTCTACCTGAAGAAATTTAGGAGAAAGAAGTTGATTTGTGGTTCACTGGAAAAATTTTGTAGGTGAATCCTGATGGGGCGCGCGCACTGCCCAACGGGTCGCGCCCCCTCAATGGGTCGCACCAGTGTAATTTTTGCACTGGCAAAGGCACCCTGATGGGTCGCGCCCCTTCAATGGGTCGCGCGCCAGGCTCAACGGGTCGCGTTGTGCAAGAGGCTTTTGGAGGCCTTCCCAGTGTCAAAATTGGGCACAGGATAGCACGTTGGGAAGGTATTTGAGTCTACTTTCCAACCCAACTAGAATTTTTCAATTTGGAGTTCATTTTCCATGTCAAAAATCAAAACTCCCAAGACTGGTCAAAATGTGCCAAATGAGGCTGCCTCAAGGAAGAGTGCTGTTGCAGTCAACTTTTGAATGCCTTCCTCAACCCCAAATTGAGCTCATGATAGCTCATTGGAAAGATATCTTTGTTTCTAGTTATCATTTTATCTATCAATCAAGTCATTTGACCAACCAGGCTAGGAGAAAACTTGATTTTCCCAAGGTCACTTCAGAGGTGCCTTTGATTCTCCTGAGGCAACGGTATTTTTGACATTTCTCTCAAACCATGACACGTGTGTAAAAATTGAAGGAGGTTTTTCTTCCTGGGCATGTTTTGAACAAAAACCTCTCTCCGTTTTCCAAAATTAATCTTTTATTTCTCAGAAACATCATTTTAGTGAAACTTATCCCGATGTGTGGAAGAAGGGATTTTGTCGAAATGAAGCGAAATGAAGGGGATAGGGGGCTTCTAAATTCTTGGGGAAATTTTTGGAAGTAGGGAGGGATGTTAGGAAGCAGGGGAAATTGGAATCTTAGAGATTGAGTGAGGGGAAGGGGTCCAAAAGGGCAAAACACAAGCTCAACCTAGAAAATTGCCAGGTTGTAGCTAGAAATTAGGGTTTGTGCGAAAATGAGGAATTTGGGGAATCTCAGAGATGGGAAGCATTTAATAAGGTACTTTAAGGATAGGGGAAGGTGTATGAACATCTGGATACAAGTTTTTCTAATGATTTGACCATCCAAGAGAAATTGGCTTCAAAACCCTAGGAGAGGGAAATGACCTTGCCTAGGCGCAACTGAAGCATGGATAAGCTGTAAAATGACCCTATGGAATTTGACATGATGATAAAAACCCTCTGAATGATGATAGGCTCAGCTGAATAATGACATAGATTGACATTTGGGCAACTTTGAAAAGAGTGAGAGTAAACCCTAGACCTAATGCTTAGTGACCAAATTTTGCTTGAAGACTCACTGAAATGACAAAATTTGACTTTGACACTCTGAGACCACTTTGTAAGAGCATATTTGATCACTGGAGGAAGGCTGGAAAGACTGACACTAACAGGCCTAAAATTTCTTTCTTCATTTGGACAATTCTACACGGTAGAGTGCTCACCTGGGACCAAATTCTGCGAAAAGGTAGCCAAGGCCCGTCCCGCTGCGCCCTTTGCCTCGCCCAAGAGGAAACCATGGAGCACTTGTTGAACCGCTGCTTCGTCAGTTCCTCCCTGTGGAACAACCACCGCAATTTTTTTGAGTGGCAGCACCGTAACCAGCAAAATATCGTAAGCACAATCATCAATTGGCCAAAGAAGCCTTACCTGAACCCGGTCGTTAACCGTGCCTGGCTCCTCTCCGCTGGATTCCTCCTCTGGAATATCTGGAAAGCCCGGAATGGGGCCATTTTCAAAGCAGAAACTAGAACTACCGCAAAAATCTGGGAGCAAGTCATCAGAAACCTCCAGGAAACAATCCTTTCGGAATGTTGGAAGGACAAAGACTGGAAAGTCTCGAATACGGAAGAAACCATCCTGGAAAAATTAGAGGTCAGACAGAGTATGGTAAACTGTGGGGATTCTCGAGCCGATAAGGCCAAAGAGGTGACTGAAAGCAACCAGTACAGATGCCCTCCACATGGATTCACAAAATTGAACTTTGACGAAGCTGCAAAACACAACCCAGGCGAGGTCGGCATTGGCGGAGTCTTTAGAGACTGTTGAGCCTCGAACCTGCACCTTCCTACACACCCTCTCAGCCTTCTTTTTCCACTCATTTTATCCACCAAGTTGATTAAATCATTGTATTTTAGTTTTAAAAAGAGATTTTGACATGGTTTTCTAAATACGCTGATGACTTTTGTTTGGTTTAGAATTTTGTTTAGACAGCTGCGGAAGCTTCTCAGTTTCCGCAGCCGACACAGGTTTCCGCAGGCGACCAAGGTTTCTGCAGCGAACACAGGATTCCGCAGCCGTTTTGTCAAACACCATGCTACAGGTGTCCTCTGAAGAAACGAGCCACATGGGCAAGTTACAGGAGTCAAGGACATGGAACGTGTCCCTCCAAATCATCCAACACACCCATAAAAGCCCGCGGTCAAACAAGGGGCAAAGGATAGTCAACGGAAGTGTTCAGCGGTGGCACAAATCTGTGTAGCTCTGTTTTTGAGCACGTGAAGCTACGTGGCACAGTCCTTAGCCACGAAGACATCTTGGTAGCGTGAATCCAACAGCCATACCTCTCAGATTTAATAAACATGATGACAGTTACCTAGATCCGGGCTGAAGAGGATTTACGTGTCTCTGGCAGCGTGGTTAATAGCGTAGATTTAGTTAATTTGTTTAGCTTTCTTTCCTTATAAATAACGTGTCCATGAACGCTGTAAAAGTTAATCTCTGGTAATGTAATTCGAAGTTGTTGTATTTCCCCACTGCACTTTTACGTTGCTGTTTAATATATGAGAAGATTGGTTTAAACTTAAGCTTGTAGCTGTTCGTTGAATCGGCTGAAGTGGCAGAGGGCCCCTGCTCACTAAAGCCTTGTATAGTTGTCCTTTAACTCTTGCATTACTTTTTTTTCCTGTTCATGTATATTAGCTGTACAGTTGTCATTTAAATGCAGTGTTTTATTTCATCATGTATATTAGCTGTACATAACAAAGCTTTTTGATTTCTATTGACTTACATTTTCATTGCTGCTCTTTTATGGTTACAACTGATCAGTGTTTTCTGCAGGTTTTCTTAGGCAGCCCGGGGCAATTTTTCACCTTTTCTTTTTATAACTACTGGCATACGAGATCATCTTGTCTTTGTCACTGACTCTTGTTTTCTGAAGTTTGATTTCCAGTACTGTCATTTCCTTAAGTTGTACATTTATTTTCTGCTCTTAGATATCATGTTATTCATCTGTTAATGGTTTCTTTCTATAATCAAATAACTTTATTAGGAACCAGAATATCACTCATTATAGCTTGATTTAGTTTTCTTTAGATCTCACATTGCTTGACTTGTTCATGATTGTTTCTCACAGGGTAAATTAAGCTGAAAGGCAAAAGGTCAAGAGAGTTAAAGTAGTGTGATTAGTTTCTTTTATGAAGTTTAACTTCTTTTAGATTTCACATTGCTTAACATTTCATGATATCTTTTCACAAGGAAGATTGAGTTGAAGAGTTGAAATAGTGTGGATTAGTTGTTCTTACTTTTAATTGAATTTAGTGTAGATTTCACTTTCATTTTCATTCAGCAACAAAGATACTGGGCCGATGTCATTAGTTCATTGTTTGATGTCTTTATTTCTTTTTAAGAATTGATTTCATTGCAGTTATTTTAAAGCTTTCTTTCTTTTAAGTTTTGAAAAACCACTTAGAGATCACCATAATCATCCATATTTCACTTGCTTTATCACCTTTTCATCATCTCACATTAGGGAAAGATAAATCCAAAAACAAACTTAAAAAACTAAAAACGACAAAAGACTAAGGTAATGGTTATCTAGTACATATACTACACTTCACTTCGTCAGTTTACGAACCCCGGGTTGACATTATAAATAGCAATTTAGATCACACTAAATTGACCAAACATTTTGGCGCCGTTTCCAGGGAAGTGAAATTAGGTAGCCAATTTCTAAAAAAAAAACAAGAAAATTTCAAGGAAGGAAAATTGATAACCTCTCAAAGTATGCTCTCCTCTTGCACTTAGTGTGATCTGGAGGATCAGAAAAGAGAAAGTTATGTTGGCATTATGATGCATGTGTTGTACTTGATGGCAACCCTCTCATAGAAGAACATCTCTCACTTATATACATTCAGATGAATCTACAGAAGAAATATCAGATGTGACAGAGTGCATGGGTTACCAGACAGCTCAAAGGGATCAGATGACAGTTCACAAGTAAGCTTTTCCATCAAGTCCAAGGGGGATATTGTTGGCATTATGGCTAAAGTGTTGTCCTTGATGGCAACCCATACAGGTGATGGATCACAGTACTTCAGGTTAGTAGCAGAGATTGATGATCAGCTATCAAATATTGAAGAAAATAAGGGGTACGCAGGTACACCGTACAGGAGGTGCGTACACGTAGGTCTGTCTTATATAAAGTGCGTACATACCCACAGTTATCCCGTTCAGAAGGTGCGTACCCCCAGTTCACTCACTTCAAGGCTGAGAAAAGCACACGTGGGGTTTCTTATGTTTAACCCTTGGTATTTAGCCGACGGTATTGTGTTACTATGGTTTTGGCCCGTGGTATTGATCCATGATTTGAGGAAGAGCTTGCCTATATAAAGCAAAGGAGATCATTTGGCTTGGGTATGCTTTCGGGTAGAACATCTTATGAGAGCTAGATCTGAAATACTATGATCTCTTGGAGTAATGTCTAGATCTAAATAAAGCGAATCTAGTGATGGGTTGAGATTACTTCGGCGCATGATCAGATCTGTAGATCTGATAGTCCGGATTATTCTTGAAGTCTTGAAATTATCTATACCCGAAGGTACGCAGGTATTGTGAAAGAAAAGTGGGGAGATACGCAGGCACAGAAGCGTTGCAGGTGCGCAAATACGTAGGCCCAGAAGCGCTGCAGATGCGGAGGTGCGCAGGCAGTTCAGTGGACACAGAGCGCAGGTACGCAGGAAGTATGTGAGGCACAGTGCGTGGGTACGCAGGTGTGCAGTTGGGAACAATGCGTACTTGTACGCAGGCGTTACATGGGTGAAGCTGCGTACTTCTCTTGAAATCAATCTAGCTGTCCATGTTTATCGTTGCTGTGTTCTGGAGTGATGTCTGATGTCTGGTATTATGTTCTGATAACAGCAGTCTGAGAAGTGATTGATTAAATGTTTGTACATTGATGGATGAATGTATCAGGTTCTTAATGACTCATCTTTATGTGATCTGATGGACTAGATCTGGTTGATGACTCACTTGTATATGCATTGATCTAGTGATTGGGTAATTCAGAAGGTTGCTTGATTATGAGCTTCAATGTTGTTGTTGGGTCCAGTATGAAAATTGGATGAAATGTGGCCTTTCAGATTATGTGTTGTGCTTCAGTGTATCTAGTCTGAAAATTGATGAGACGTGGTACCTGGAGGAGAGAAGATTGTAGGCCGGCGCCTACGTACTAGTATCTAAGCTAGTACAAAAGCTAAGGGAGATCTTTGGAGCATTGTAGCAGGTAGTAGCCTGCGTACTAGTAAATGGATCGGCTAGTACAAGAGAAAAGGGGGTTGTAGCTCCCGTACTGGTATAAGACTGCACCAGTACAAATATTGTAAAAGGATTTTCTTATTAAAAGGAAGATTGAGATGACTTGCAGCAGGTGGTTTTCTCCCGCATTGGGTTTCCACCTTATATCATGGTGTTCATGTGTGTGCCTTATGTGTGATGATCTATTCTATGTTACTACATCTACTAACTGATAATATGGTTGATAATGTTCTAATGCACTCATTGAAGATCAATTAACTTAATCATAAGAAGTTGTGAAAGTAGCATATATGAATCAGAGTTTGGAAATGAAAAAGTTTTATTAATGTGATAATACTGATTCACCCCCCCCCTCTCAGTATTATTTCTGACAATTGGTATCAGAGCAGGTCCTTTGGTAGAAGCTTGACTGCTTGAAGGAGATCCGTGGAACAATGGGAAAGAAGCTTAAGAAGAAAGCTCATAAGAAGAAGAAGACATCTCAGAAGAACTATGACAGTGGGAGAATCGATTGGGGATTAGGTATAAGAAGCTCTTCATATTCAGATTCAGATTCAGAATCATTTCAGAATGAAGATGAACTATCAGGTATGAATTTGCTATCCTCTGATGTTCCAGCTATCTATCCATTTGGAAAATATGGAAGTGATAACGAAACAACTGAATGTGCTCTTATGGGTGAGGAAGAAGGATATCAAATAGAGGCAGAATTTAAAAATCTGAAAAACAAAATTAGAACTCAAGAAGAACTTTTAGACATAAAGGATGGTGCCCTCAAAGAAGTTGCTAAGACTCAACGAAAGTTATTTAAGGACAAGGAAAACCAATGTCAAAAGTTGCAGGATGAAGTAACATCTCTAAGAAATGAAGTCAATAAAAAGGACACAACCATCAAGAAACTCAGAGATAGATCCAGCTACTATGAAAGTCTTGAAGCTACAATCCTCTCACTAAAAGGAGATCTTGAAGAATCAAAGAAGCAGATTGAAGATCTACATCAAGCAATTGAAAAACAAGACAACGAAGTCATCAGCTTAAAATCCCAGCTGGAATGTGCCTTCCGAGTTCGTCAAATACAGCAGGATCTGAATGAAGAACAAGAAAAGGAGATTCTCAAACTAAGGGAGCAAATGGAAGAAGGAAGGAAAGCTGAAGAAGATTTGAAAAAGCAATCTCTTGAAAAGGAAGAACAGCTTCAGGTTGAGGTAAATATCTTGAAAGGTAAAATAGAAGAAAAGGATAAGCTTTTACGATTTCAAGATAGCTCTAAAGTCTTGGATGATATTCTTAGTAGTCAAAGGTCTCCTGCTATAAAGATTGGTCTTGGTTTCCATGAATCTGTTGAAGGTGAATCTAGTTCACAAGGTGAAGCAAGGAACTTTAACGAGAAATCTAAAGTGATCAACGAAGAAATGAAAGATCAATCTCATCATCAACCAAGGAAAAAGATTCCTCAAAGAGAATCCTTTACTCCTCCTATGAATAAAGTTGAATGTTATGTATGTCATAATCTTGGACATGTTGCAGCTAGATGTAGAAGAAGAAGGGTTCAAGACCATTATGCAGAAAGGTCATCTCAATCAAGGTACTTTTATGGATATTGCTTTGCTTGCAATATGTTTGGTCACAAAGCTGCTGATTGTTACAGGAGGAATATGAAACATGTAAGATGTTATGCATGTAACAAGCTTGGACATATAGCTAAGGAATGCAGGAACAAAGTATGGGCACCATATCAAAAGGAGAAAATGTCATCATCACGCTTGAAGATATGGAGGAAAAAGGAAGTACAATCAGAAAAAGGAGGCACAACACAATGTACAGACATACCAGAATCAGAGTGAGATGAAAGTACAAAACTTCAGTGTCCTGAATCTCATATGCAAACTCCATAAAGGGAAGTCACATATATACGCGAGTTGGATACTGCACAATCACGTATATCATTGTTTGAAGAAAGGCAGTAGACAAAGTGAAGTTGGAAGTGAATCTATCAGATCTGGGAATCTGACTGTCAGTGGCACAAAGGAGGACTGTTAATTTGGCCCTAATCAGAGGTATGCATGTAATTAACTGTGAAAGTGTGGGCATACGCAGTGGAGGAATGGTCCTGGTGCATAGGTACGCAGGGTAAGAAACGAGCACATGCGGTTGGATGCGGCGAGACAGAAGAAGAGGTGCGTAGCAATATCAGAGGTACGCGGCGCGATAGAAGGATAACCTGCGAAGGTACATAGAAGTACGCGTCGCGATAGAAGCAAAGGATGTGTGAGGTACGCGGCGTAACTGATGGAACAGGTGCGTGGGTACGCGCTATAATAGAAGACTGTCTGCGTATATACGCAGTGCAGCAGAAGGATCTATGCGGGTGTACGCAGGGGAGCAGAAGGTGAAGTGCGTGGCTACGCAGGATAGATAAAGAAAAACTGCGCACCTGTCTTAAGACATTTATTAGCCGAATTTTTGATAAGATCTGACAGATGGCACCAGTTTAGGGGGAGCATATGTTCTTAGTGCATTATTGGCATTATGGTCCTTGGTGACGATACTTATGATTCATCTTGCTATGGGTTGTTCACATGGTTCTTGGATCAGATCTGTGGTTGATTCTCTAATGATGCTTGCATGGAGTCTTTATTGTTCTTGGCACATTTATGGATGAGGATTGTTGGCTGGATTCATGGTTGATTATTCAAAGTTGCATTGTTGGAGACATGATGATGATGAGCTCTTACCTATATGATGATAGGTTGTTTCGTACATATGTTGATTGATGCAGATATTCCCAAATGATGATCATGATGGCTATGTGAAATTATGTTGATGCGGATATACCTTGATGATTCATGCACTAATACAAGTTGCTGATCTAGTTGCTATTGTCGGTTGTATGGAGCAGATTTTACAGTGATGTTGCTGATGTTTGTGATGATTTTATTTAGGTGTTTGGTCTCTATTATAAATGTCATGTATATCATTCGATGTAAAGGTCATAGCAAGACTCATGTTGTAATGGTCTATCTCTATCTATTGTAGTCATCTCTTCAGGTCATGTAACGACCTATGTTGGTTTCCCCACTATGCCTGGGATGAATGATGTTATCATATGTAAACTTTTAATGTATCACCATTGTGATGGGTGATGGATGTATGTATTGAGTCTTTTGGTGATAGGAAGGTCATTTATGATAGAGTCATGTAGAACATCCTTTTGCAGACCTTGCTTATTTTCAGGGGGAGCTTGAACAACACTATATAGCAGAGCAGACATTTCAGCATGTTCTCGGAAAAAGCATGATCAAATTGGTGCATCATGGCATATACAAAAGGGGAGCTCATTCAGAGACTTCAGCAGATCTGGTTTATAGTCAAGGGGAGCATGTTCTTAGGGGGAGCATAACCCTTTGCCCTTGATGTCAAAGGGGGAGAGTGATTTGGTGTTGTTGCCATCAAGTCCAAAGGGGGAGATTGTTGGCATTATGATGCATGTGTTGTACTTGATGGCAACCCTCTCATAGAAGAACATCTCACTTATATACATTCAGATGAATCTACAGAAGAAATATCAGATGTGACAGAGTGCATGGGTTACCGGACAGCTCAAAGGGATCAGATGACAGTTCACAAGTAAGCTTTGCCATCAAGTCCAAAGGGGGAGATTGTTGGCATTATGGCTAAAGTGTTGTCCTTGATGGCAACCCATATAGGTGATGGATCACAGTACTTCAAGTCAGTAGCAGAGATTGATGATCAACTATCAAATATTGAAGAAAATAAGGGGTACGCAGGTACACCGTACAGGAGGTGCGTACACGCAGGTCTGTCTTATATAAAGTGCGTACATACCCACAGTTATCCCATTCAGAAGGTGCGTACCCCCAGTTCACTCACTTCAAGGCAGAGAAAAGCACACGTGGGGTTTCTTATGTTTAACCCTTGGTATTTAGCCGACCGTATTGTGTTACTATGGTTTTGGCCCGTGGTATTGATCCATGATTTGAGGAAGAGCTTGCCTATATAAAGCAAAGGAGATCATTTGGCTTGGGTATGCTTTCGGGTAGAACATCTTATGAGAGCTAGATATGAAATACTATGATCTCTTGGAGTAATGTCTAGATCTAAATAAAGCGAATCTACTGATGGGTTGAGATTACTTCAGCGCATGATCAGATCTGTAGATCTGATAGTCTGGGTTATTCTTGAAGTCTTGAAATTATCTATACCCGAAGGTACGCAGGTATTGTGAAAGAAAAGTGTGGAGATACGCAGGCACAGAAGCGTTGTAGGTGCGCAAATACGCAGGCCCAGAATCGCTGCAGATGCGGAGGTGCGCAGGAAGTTCAGTGGACACAGAGCGCAGGTACGCAGGAAGTCTGTGAGGCACAGTGCGTGGGTACGCAGGCATGCAGTTGGGAACAGTGCGTACTTGTACGCAGGTGTTACATGGGTGAAGCTGCGTACTTCTCTTGAAATCAATCTAGCTGTCCATGTTTATCATTGTTGTGTTCTGGAGTGATGTCTGATGTCTGGTATTATGTTCTGATAACAACAATCTGAGAAGTGATTGATTAAATGTTTGTACATTGATGGATGAATGGATCAGGTTCTTAATGACTCATCTTTATGTGATCTGATGGACTAGATCTGGTTGATGACTCACTTGTATATGCATTGATCTAGTGATTGGGTAATTCAGAAGGTTGCTTGATTATGAGCTTCAATGTTGTTGTTGGGTCCAGTATGAAAATTGGATGAAATGTGGCCTTTCAGATTATGTGTTGTGCTTCAGTGTATCTAGTCTGAAAATTGATGAAACGTGGTACCTGGAGGAGAGAAGATTGTAGGCCGACGCCTACGTACTAGTATCTAAGCTAGTACAAAAGCTAAGGGAGATATTTGGAGCATTGTAGCAGGTAGTAGCCTGCGTACTAGTAAATGGATCGGCTAGCACAAGAGAAAAGGGGGTTGTAGCTCCCGTACTGGTATAAGACTGCACCAGTACAAATATTGTAAAAGGATTTTCTTATTAAAAGGAAGATTGAGATGACTTGCAGCATGTGGTTTTCTCCTGCATTGGGTTTCCACCTTATATCATGGTGTTCATGTGTGTGCCTTATGTGTGATGATCTATTCTATCTTACTGCATCTATTAACTGATAATATGGTTGATAATGTTCTAATGCACTCATTGAAGATCAATTAACTTAATCATAAGAAGTTGTGGAAGTAGCATATATGAATCAGAGTTTGGAAATGAAAATTTTTTATTAATGTGATAATACTGATTCACCCCCCCCCTCTCAGTATTATTTCCGACAATTGGTATCAGAGCAGGTCCTTTTGTAGAAGCTTGATCGCTTGAAGGAGATCCGTGGAACAATGGGAAAGAAGCTTAAGAAGAAAGCTCATAAGAAGAAGAAGACATCTCAGAAGAACTATGACAGTGGGAGAATCGATTGGGGATTAGGTATAAGAAGCTCTTCAGATTCAGATTCGGATTCGGAATCATTTCAGAATGAAGATGAACTATCAGGTATGAATTTGCTATCCTCTGATGTTCCAGCTATCTATCCATTTGAAAAGATGGAAGTGATGACGAAACAACTGAATGTGCTCTTATGGGTGAGGAAGAAGGATATCAAATAGAGGCAGAATTTAAAAATCTGAAAAACAAAATTAGAACTCAAGAAGAACTTTTAGACATAAAGGATGGTGCCCTCAAGGAAGTTGCTAAAACTCAACGAAAGTTATTTAAGGACAAGGAAAACCAATGTCAAAAGTTGCAGGAGGAAGTAACATCTCTAAGAAATGAAGTCAATAAAAGGGACACAACCATCAAGAAACTCAGAGATAGATCCAGCTACTATGAAAGTCTTGAAGCTACAATCCTCTCACTAAAAGGAGATCTTGAAGAATCAAAGAAGCAGATTAAAGATCTACATCAAGCAATTGAAAAACAAGACAACGAAGTCATCAACTTAAAATCCCAGCTGGAATGTGCCTTCCGAGTTCGTCAAATACAGCAGGATCTGAATGAAGAACAAGAAAAGGAGATTCTCAAACTAAGGGAGCAAATGGAAGAAGGAAGGAAAGTTGTAGAAGATTTGAAAAAGCAATCTCTTGAAAAGGAAGAACAGCTTCAGGTTGAGGTAAATATCTTGAAAGGTAAAATAGAAGAAAAGGATAAGCTTTTACGATTTCAAGATAGCTCTAAAGTCTTGGATGATATTCTTAGTAGTCAAAGGTCTCCTACTATAAAGACTGGTCTTGGTTTCCATGAATCTGTTGAAGATGAATCTAGTTCACAAGGTGAAGCAAGGAACTCTAACGAGAAATCTAAAGTGATCAACGAAGAAATGAAAGATCAATCTCATCATCAACCAAGGAAAAAGATTCCTCAAAGAGAATCCTTTACTCCTCCTATGAATAAAGTTGAATGTTATGTATGTCATAATCTTGGACATGTTGCAGCTAGATGTAAAAGAAGAAGGGTTCAAGACCATTATGCAGAAAGGTCATCTCAATCAAGGTACTTTTATGGATATTGCTTTGCTTGCAATATGTTTGGTCATAAAGCTGCTGATTGTTACAAGAGGAATATGAAACATGTAAGATGTTATGCATGTAACAAGCTTGGACATATAGCTAAGGAATGCAGGAACAAAGTATGGGCACCATATCAAAAGGAGAAAATGTCATCATCACGCTTGAAGATATGGAGGAAAAAGGAAGTACAATCAGAAAAAGGAGGCACAACACAATGTACAGACATACCAGAATCAGAGGGAGCTGAAAGTACAAAACTTCAGTGTCCTGAATCTCATATGCAAACTCCATAAAGGGAAGTCGCATATATACGCGAGTTGGATACTGCACAATCGCGTATATGATTGTTTGAAGAAAGGCAGTAGGCAAAGTGAAGTTGGAAGTGAATCTATCAGATCTGGGAATCTGACTGTCAGTGGCACAAAGGAGGACTGTTAATTTGGCCCTAATCAGAGGTACGCAGGTAATTAACTGTGAAAGTGCGGGCGTACGCAGCGGAGGAATGGTCCTGGTGCATAGGTATGCAGGGTAACAAAAGAGCACATGCGGATGGACGCGGCGAGACAGAAGAAGAGGTGCGTAGCAAGATCGGAGGTACGCGGCGCGATAGAAGGATAACCTGCGAAGGTACATAGAAGTATGCAGCGCGATAGAAGCAAAGGATGTGTGAGGTATGCGGCGTAACTGATGGAACAGGTGCGTGGGTACGCGCTATAATAGAAGACTATCTGCGTATATACGCAGTGCAGCAGAAGGATCTATGCGGATGTACGCAGGGGAGCAGAAGGTGAAGTGTGTGGCTACGTAGGACAGATAAAGAAAAACTGCGTGCCTGTCTTAAGACATTTATTAGCTGACTTTTTGATAAGATCTGACAGATGGCACCAGCTTAGGGGGAGCATATGTTCTTAATGCATTATTGGCATTATGGTCCTTGGTGACGATACTTATGATTCATCTTGCTATGGGTTGTTCACATGGTTCTTGGATCAGATCTGTGGTTGATTCTCTAATGATGCTTGCATGGAGTCTTTATTGTTCTTGGCACATATATGGATGAGGATTGTTGGCTGGATTCATGGTTGATTATTCAAAGTTGCATTGTTGGAGACATGATGATGATGAGCTCTTACCTATATGATGATAGGTTGTTTCGTACATATGTTGATTGATGCAGATATTCCCAAATGATGATCATGATGGCTATGTGAAATTCTGTTGATGCGGATATACCTTGATGATTCATGCACTAATGCAAGTTGCTGATCTAGTTGCTATTGACAGTTGCTATGGAGCAGATTTTACAGTGTTGTTGCTGATGTTTGTCATGATTTTATTTAGGTGTTTGGTCTCTGTTATAAATGTCATGTATATCATTCGATGTAAAGGTCATAGAAAGACTCATGTTGTAATGGTCTATCTCTATCTATTGTAGTCATCTCTTCAGGTCATGTAACGACCTATGTTGGTTTCCCCACTATGCCTAGGATGAATGATGTTATCATATGTAAACTTTTGATGTATCGCCATTGTGATGGGTGATGGATGTATGTATTGAGTCTTTTGGTGATAGGAAGGTCATTTATGATAGAGTCATGTAGAAAATCCTTTTGCAGACCTTGCTTATTGTCAAGGGGAGCTTGAACAACACTATATAGCAGAGCAAACATTTCAGCATGTTCTCGGAAAAAGCATGATCAAATTGGTGCATCATGGCATATACAAAAGGGGAGCTCATTCAGAGACTTCAGCAGATCTGGTTTATAGTCAAGGGGAGCATGTTCTTAGGGGGAGCATAACCCTTTGCCCTTGATGTCAAAGGGGGAGAGTGATTTGGTGTTGTTGCCATCAAGTCCAAAGGGGGAGATTGTTGGCATTATGATGCATGTGTTGTACTTGATGGCAACCCTCTCATAGAAGAACATCTCTCACTTATATACATTCAGATGAATCTACAGAAGAAATATCAGATGTGACAGAGTGCATGGGTTACCAGACAACTCAAAGGGATCAGATGACAATTGACAAGTAAGCTTTTCCATCAAGTCCAAAGGGGGAGATTGTTGGCATTATGGCTAAAGTGTTGTCCTTGATGGAAACCCATACAGGTGATGGATCACAATACTTCAGGTCAGTAGCAGAGATTGATGATCAGCTATCAAATATTGAAGAAAATAAGGGGTACGCAGGTACACCGTACAGGAGGTGCGTACACGCAGGTCTATCTTATATAAAGTGCGTACATACCCACAGTTATCCCATTCAGAAGGTGCGTACCCCCAGTTCACTCACTTCAAGGCAGAGAAAAGCACACGTGGGGTTTCTTATGTTTAACCCTTGGTATTTAGCCGACAGTATTGTGTTACTATGGTTTTGGCCCGTGGTATTGATCCATGATTTGAGGAAGAGCTTGCCTATATAAAGAAAAGGAGATCATTTGGCCTGGGTATGCTTTCGGGTAGAACATCTTATGAGAGCTAGATCTAAAATACTATGATCTCTTGGAGTAATGTCTAGATCTAAATAAAGCGAATCTACTGATGGGTTGAGATTACTTCGGCGCATGATCAGATCTGTAGATCTGATAGTCTGGGTTATTCTTGAAGTCTTGAAATTATCTATACCCGAAGGTACGCAGGTATTGTGAAAGAAAAGTGCGGAGATACGCAGGCACATAAGCGTTGCAGGTGCGCAAATATGCAGGCCCAGAAGCACTGCAAATGCGGAGGTGCACAGGTAGTTCAGTGGACACAGAGCACAGGTACGCAGGAAGTCTGTGAGGCACAGTGCGTGGGTACGCAAGTTTGCAGTTGGGAACAATGCGTACTTGTACGTAGGCGTTACATGGGTGAAGCTGCGTACTTCTCTTGAAATCAATTTAGCTGTCCATGTTTATCATTGCTGTGTTCTGGGTTTTGAAGTGATGTCTGATGTCTGGTATTATGTTCTGATAACAACAGTCTGAGAAGTGATTGATTAAATGTTTGTACATTGATGGATGAATGGATCAGGTTCTTAATGACTCATCTTTATGTGATCTGATGGACTAGATCTGGTTGATGACTCACTTGTATATGTATTGATCTAGTGATTGGGTAATTCAGAAGGTTGCTTGATTATGAGCTTCAATGTTGTTGTTGGGTCCAGTATGAAAATTGGATGAAATGTGGCCTTTCAGATTATGTGTTGTGCTTCAGTGTATCTAGTCTGAAAATTGATGAAACGTGGTACCTGGAGGAGAGAAGATTGTAGGCCGGCGCCTACGTACTAGTATCTAAGATAGTACAAAAGCTAAGGGAGTTATTTGGAGCATTGTAGCAGGTAGTAGCCTGCGTACTAGTAAATGGATCGGCTAGTACAAGAGAAAAGGGGGTTGTAGCTCCTGTACTGGTATAAGACTGCACCAGTACAAATATTGTAAAAGGATTTTCTTATTAAAAGGAAGATTGAGATGACTTGCAGCAGGTGGTTTTCTCCCGCATTGGGTTTCCACCTTATATCATGGTGTTCATGTGTGTGCCTTATGTGTGATGATCTATTCTATGTTACTGCATCTATTAACTGATAATATGGTTGATAATGTTCTAATGCACTCATTGAAGATCAATTAACTTAATCATAAGAAGTTGTGGAAGTAGCAGATATGAATCAGAGTTTGGAAATGAAAAAGTTTTATTAATGTGATAATACTGATTCACCCCCCCCCCCCCCCCTCTCAGTATTATTTCCAACAAGTTATTGGTTTAATAGTTTCTTGAGTATGCTCTCTTATTGCACCTAGAGTGACCTGGAAGATCAGAAAGATAATTATTAGCCCGACTTGAAGAAAAATAAAAAAAAAATGACATGCATAGAGCAAGAGATTCTAAGGGAAGGTTTTTAGCTAGAGCCAAGAGTTCAATTTTTACAACTCCATCTACTTCAAGGAATAGAAAAGAGACACCTCCATCATCTCCAACTTACACTCCTAGCCCTAGGATTCCTGGAATTCAAGAGGCAGGAGTCGACTCTCCCACACCTTCCATCGAATCTGAACTAGAAAGAGATCCTTTCCTTCCTTCTACAGAGAGACAAATTGTAATTATTGAAGAAGTAGAATCATCTGAAGAAGAAGAGGGAGAAATTCCTTCCCGTTCACCATTAGTAGAGGAACCAGAAGACTCTTAAGTCTCCAGGGAAACTACCATGACAGAGGAAGGAGCAACTGGATTTGGTAGAGGTAGAGGTAGAGGAGGAGGAGGAAACAATGGTGGAGGTAGAGGTAACATTGGGGGAAATAGGGATGGAGATAACTCATTCGGATTTCCTATAGTCGACGAGGACTCCCGAGCCACAATGAAAAACATCTCACCATCTATCCTCCCAAACTTCCATGGGTTAAGGAATGAGGACCCTGAAACATTTCTATTTGAGTTTGAGGTCGTGTGTCAAACTTATGATTATCTGGAAGACTCTCAAAAACTCAAACTGTTTCCTTCAACATTGAAAGGAGCAGCCTTGAAATGGTTCATGGGATTACTCACTCAATCCATTAGAACTTGGAATGATATGAAACAAACATTTTTGGATAGGTACCTGGACTATTGTATGCCCACCAATCACAAGGATGAGGTATTCAAAATGGTGCAAAGAGAAGATGAAAACTTGGAGGATTTACTTGAAAGATTTCAATACAACCTGAAAAGAGCAAAAATGAGTAACTTAGATGAGGAGACCTTGAAAGCCCTTCTATTAAAAGCCATTAGAGATGAATGGATAGATATTTTGAACATGATGGGAAAAGGAGACATATCAAAACTTCCACTTCATGATATAGCAGAGCTATGTGTCCATCTCTCAAGGGGGAAATCTAAAACTCAAAAAGGGCCTAGAGATCCTTCTCTCATCAGAGCAAACAAATATGCAACTGGATCAATAAGTAGGGCTGAGATTGGAAACATGCTTGATGAATTCAAAACTGACATCTTAGGGAGTCTTAGTGAGCAACTAGACACCCTTAAGATTCACAATAAGCAGAAAGCAGAAGCTGAGGCTTTGGCCATCTTTTGCCCAAAGTGTAGAAAGAAACATGCTCTAGGGAATGTCCCTTGGATGCAAAAGTTGTAGAAACATGTGTAATTTGTTCAGAGAATCATGAGACCAAGGATTGTACTTCAATTCCTGGGCTCAAAGTTGTCTTTCAAGAAGATCCAAATACAATCGAATCCCTCTGTTTTGTTGCAAGGAGACCTTGGCAGGGGCAACAAAATCAAGGGTTTAACAACTCTATGAATTTTCAACCCTCACCAAATTGGAATCCTTGGCAACAACCTTGGTCCCAACCTCAAAATCCTTTCCAATCATGGGTACAAGGTATGCAAAATCCTTATGGGAGATTTGCTCAATTTTATCAATATCCCCCATCTTTTCAAAACCAACAAGCTCCACAACTTCCAAATCAAAATCCACAACTATCATTGCCATTTCCACAACAACAACAACCTTCTCAACGGAATCCAAATTCTCAACTCTTGCTTCCATTCCAACAAAAGTCAAATCAACTTCCTTCTCAGCCATTGCCAAACCCCAATAACAAAAACCCTCAAAATGCTTACATGATGGAAGGACAACAATTTCCTGCCTATATGATTGTTCCTCTCAATGATGTACAACTCAGATCAGGTAGAGTCATAGATAAGCCTTCTATAAATGCTCAAAAGCAAAGCATTTTTGAGGAAGATTCTCTTGAAGCCAATAAGGGTTCTGAAGCATCTCTTCAAAACCCAAGTACTCAAAAAGAAAAATAAAAAGAGTTAACCCCCACAACTCCCATAGTTGAGCAAATTGCATCTTTATCCACACCTCCTTTTCCTGAAAGATTACAAATTGACAAAGGAGTGGAAAAACAAATTTGGTTGCGTGACTATAATTTTCTAGATGAATTGAAGAATGTCTGTATCAAGATTCCCTTGTTACAAGCCATTAAAGAGATTCCTATTCTAGCAAAAACAATAAAGGAGTTGAGCCTTAAAAGACCAGGAAAGAAACCAAGAGACACAAGAAGGATCCACCTGGTAGGAAAAATTGCAGATATCATGATGGGTAAAATTACCATGCAGAAGTATATAGATCCCGGTAGTCCAATTGTAAAAACACATATCAATGGAATTGAAATTCCAAATACTCTGATTGATTTAGGGGCTGCTATCAACAATATGAGTGGACAGACTATGGAACAGCTAAAACTTCCTAATCTTCTCTTTACACCTACTTTACTGCAACTTGCAGATCGATCAATTATCAAACCAGATGGTGTATTAGAAGACATTCCAGTCTCCTTAGACTCTTGGGAATATCCAGTCGATTTCATGATTTTAACTCCCAAGAGTAATCTAGGAGGACATCCTCTTATTTTAGGAAGACCTTGGCTAGCGACAGCTGATGCTTTTATCAGTTGTAGGTCTGGGGATATGTATATTTCAGATGGTAATTCAACAAAGAAGTTCAATCTGTATCCTCCAGCAAAGGCAATAACAGAAATAGAAGAAGATGAGTGGGTCGATGATGAAGATACTATACAACCTGTCCTTACCATTTCTGAAATTAGTGAAGATAGTCAAATTCTAAACACACTAGAAAACTTTGAACTATCTTCAAATTATGACCACACACAATTTCAGTTGGATTCTGACATTGAGTGTCTATCATCTAGACAAATGTCTCTTTTCTCTATGGAAGAGTTTGGTAGTTCTGCCATTGAGATTTTTCCAGGAAAAACATTGAATATCAACAAAAACTTGGAAAAATCACAACAGGAAGAGCTAACTAAAATCTTGTAAAAACATTCTACTGCATTTGCATGGGAGTATACCGATATGAAAGGTATTGACCCTAAGACTTGCATTCATCACATCTACATTGAGGAAAACAGTAGACCAATCAGACAACCTCAAAGAAGGATGAATCCAAACCTTATGGAGATAGTGAAAGAAGAGCTCCAAAAGTTACTTAATGTAAACTTCATTTACCCCATTTCAGATAGCCGGTGGGTTTCTCCTTTGGTTATAGTACCTAAAAATAATGGTAAATGGAGGGTTTGCATTGATTACAGGGAATTGAACAAAGCAACTTTGAAGGATCACTTTCCTCTACCCTTTATTGATCAGGTATTAGATACTTTAGCAGGCAAAAAGTATTTCTCATTTTTGGATGGTTTTAGTGGTTACAATCAGATTCAGGTAGCACCTGAAGATCAGGACAAGACCACATTTACCTGTCCATGGGGAACTTTTGCCTACCGAGTACTTCCTTTTGGATTATGTAATGCACCTGCCACATTTCAAAGGGCAGTACTAGGAATCTTTTCTGATCTAATTCATGATTGTGTAGAGGTTTATATGGATGATTTTACAGTTTATGGTAAATCATTTGAAGAGGCATTAGAGAATTTGGAAAAAGTCCTTATAAGACGTAAAGAAACAAACCTTTCATTAAGTCATGAGAAATGCTTTATGATGTTTACTGAAGGGATTGTTTTAGGACATCATATTTCAGGAGATGGGATTAAGGTTGATAGATCGAAAGTTGAAGTCATCTCCAAGTTGCCTATTCCAAATTGTCAAAAAGATGTTAGAAGTTTTCTTGGATTTACTAGATATTATAGAAGATTTATTGAAAACTTCACCAAAATAGCATCTCCACTCTTAAAATTACTTACAAAAGACTGTGAATTCAAGTGGGATCCTGATTGTCAATCTGCATTTGAAACTTTGAAAACAAGAATATCTGAAGCACCCATTTTGAGGGGGCCAAATTGGAAACTTCCTTTCCATATTTCTACAGATGCTTCAGATACAGCTCTAGGAGCTGTGTTGGGTCAAAAGGATTTAGTTCCTTATGCCATTTACTACACCAGTAAAAATTTGACTCCCACTGAGTTAAATTATACTGTGACTGAGAAAGAGTTCTTAGCTGTTGTTCATGCAATCAACAAGTTTAGACATTATATAACAGGCTATGAAACTTTTGTCCATACTGATCATTCTGCAATTAGATATCTCATGAACAAACATGTTACTAATGGCAGAGTTACAAGATGGCTTTTAATTTTACAAGAATTCAATATTACTGTGTTAGATAGATCAGGGAAACAAAATACAGTAGTTGATTTCTTGTCTAGAATCCAAAATACTAACAAAGATTCTCCTGTAGAGGATAAGTTTCCAGATGAATATTTGTTTGCAGTAACTACTAAAACTCCTTGGTATGCAGATATTGCTAACTATTTGGTTACAGGGAAGCTACCTCCACACTTATTTCCTAATGAGAAAAGGAAAATTATTCAGGAGAGTTCAAATTATTCATGGATTTCTAATGAATTGTTTAAAACAGGGCTAGATTGTGTGATCAGAAGATGTGTTCGGGAAGATGAAATGCCTGACATCCTCAAGGCATGTCATGATGAACCATGCGGTGGACACTTTGCTGACAAGAGGACGGCCTATAAAATCCTTTCTTTAGGATATTATTGGCCTTCTCTCTTCAAAGATGCAAAACAATATGTTAGAAGGTGTGACAGCTGCCAGAGATTTGGGAGATCGACTCTTTCAAATGAAATGCCATTACAGCCACAGGTACTCATCGAACCCTTTGAAAAATGGGCTTTAGATTTCATTGGACCTATTAATCCACCATCTAAACAAAAGAAGTATATATTGGTTTGCACTGATTATGTTACTAAATGGATAGAAGCCAAGGCATTGCCTTCTGCCACTGAAGATTCAGTTGTTCAATTTCTTTTTGATGATATTTTTACTCGTTTTGGTGTCCCAAGAGAAATTGTGATAGATCAGGGAAGTCAATTCACATCTAACTTGATGGAGAAGCTGATGGAAGAATACAAAATAAAGCACAGAAAATCTACCCCTTACCATCCTCAAGCAAATGGCCAAGTGGAGTCTACAAACAAAGTCCTTGAGAACATCATCACCAAAACTGTTCATCTACATAGAAGAGATTGGGCAGAAAGGCTTCCTGAAGCCTTATGGGCCTATAGAACTACATGGAGGAATACAACAGGACATTCTCCCTGTGAACTTGTTTATGGGAAAGAAGTTCTACTTCCCATTGAGTTTCAAGTCAAGACTTTCAAGATGGCAGTTCAGTTGGGGATGAATCTATCAGAAGCCCAAAAGCACAGAATGGAGTAGCTGAATGAGCTAGATGAGATCAAACAAGATGCAATTTTAAGGACTGATCTAGTTCAGCACCAAAGAACTAAGTGGCATGACAGATATATCAAAGAGAAAAAGTTTCAAAAGGGGGATTGGGCGTTACTGTTTGATTCCAAGTTTAAAGACTTCAAAGGAAAATTTCAGACTCATTGGCTTGGACCATATGAGATTGACGAAGTATTTAGCAATGGAGCAGTTCGAGTCAAGACCATTGATGAGTTTCAAACTCCTCTCATTGTGAATGGCCACCGATTGAAAATTTATCATAAGCCACTCTCAAAAGAGGAATTTGTCAAAATGTTTCAAGAAAATTCTGCAATGAGGCTAGTGGAGAGGAATCCTTCTCCTCCATCAGCCTAGTCTTTGTTTCTTTCAGTTTAAAAAATAAAATAAAAAAATCTCTCTCTTTCCATCTTCACTCCACCTCATTTGCCATTTCAGTTCATCCATCTCATTTTCATCTCCATCTTCACTCCACTTCATTTCCGTCTCATTCCACTCATTTCATTTCATTCGATCAATAAAAGTTCCTCTCATGAATATTTTATTTAGTTAGTTCTTCTCTAACTATCTTTGTGCATTTAAAGGGGTGTTGTCTTAGTTTCCGCAGCTAGAAACCGTTTCCCCAACCAGAACCAGTTTCCGCAGCCAGAAACGATTTCTAAAGCCATCATCACTTTGTCTTTACAGTCGGACTCTGTTTTCAAAAAAAAAAAAAAAAATCACAGTCAAAGGTTATTGTCATCATCACCAAGTGCAGCAAAGACATGGGGCATCTTCAAGATCAAAGAACAACAATGGGTTATAAGCCTTAATCAAGAAATGCTAAACTTCCAAAGGTATGATAAAAAATCTCTACCAAATAACAATTCAATGTCATTATTATGCATAGTTATTAAACCATGGCAAGTTCCACTAAATGCAATGATTTGATACGGCAAGCCCCATACCACTCCTCTTCCACGATGTCATTCCACACACCTTATTCATTTCTAACGGTCCCATGATCATTCTAAATCTAAACTCAAGATAGACTGCTCTCCCATTTATTGGCCGTACTTTTGAGACGTGACCTACTGTACTACGGCTCTCCTTCACCATAATTTCCGCAGCCGTCTGCTGAGACGTGTGCGCAAGTCATCCGATCCAAAAGGACTCAGCCGTTATTCTGCCCATTTATCACTTCACTCCCGCATGCATTCGATGTTGAACTCGTTACTGTTGCTTACCCTTTACTCCCTCGGTACTCATACCATTCCCTGTTCTCCATTTCCGCTGCATCCACTACAGCTTGCTCCAAACCCTGGCTACAGTCACCACATACATCCTGAACTTCGATTACGGCCACTCCAGTTACCCTAAGAATCCCGTAATCAGCCCATTTTTTTTCCTGAACCTTCATACGCAGTAGAATTTTCAGTCGGAATTTAAAGCCGAGAATGGGAAAACTACTAAGAGCTGAACCGGAAGGACCAAAATACCTGGAGGGTTATCCTCAAACGAAGGAGTCGTTGAAGAAAGCAAGGTGGCTGAGATTCATTCAAAAGTTCAAGGGCTATAACAAAGAAGTGACTAAAGCCTTTGCACGGTCCTTTAATGGACACGCAGTGGAGATAGGAGACTTAAAATTTACAGTGACCGAGGCCACAATAGCAGCTACAACAAGTCTCCCACAAGAAGGTGAAAGGTGGTTCAAAAACAGAAGTGTGGACGATCAAGGATGGAGAATCATGCTCCAAAACCCAGGTATGGATACCTCTGTATTTACAAAAGGAATCCCTGTGCATGCAATAAAAGAAGAATGGTCCACTCTCTTATTACTTATCCAGAAATCTATCACATGCGAGGGTCGTTTTGGTTCCATGTACATGTATCATGTCAGGCTAATGATGAATTTTATGGAAGGTTATACCCTTAATTTGCCTTATTTTCTCTTATCAAGCTTGAAGAAAATGAGTTCTGCTGTTCAAAAACACGTAGGCAATATTGAACCCCATCTTTACCATCACAGGTTCATAAAAATCCTTATTGAAGATCAGTTGAAAAACACTAAGGATACTTGGGAAAAGTTTTTGACAAGAAACCACTTCCAAGAACTGACTGAAGCCTCTGGAAGCAGTTCCCCAAAAATTCCAAAGAGAAGTAGGAGGAAAGAAAAGAATATTACAGCCCAAGACTCTCCTACAATAGACATTCAGGAAACTATTCAGAAAGAAGAAGAAGAGGGAGCTAAAAACAAGAAACAGAAGAAGGACAAAGGCAAAATAACCATTCAAGAAACCTATCCATCCCCTGAACCATCCATAGAGGAAGATTCTCAAACTTTGGCAGAAAAATTAGTACATCTTCAAGCTGCTGCCATAACAAAGAAACAAAAAGGAAAACAGAGTGCACAGGAAAAGAGCACTAGTCCACACATGAGGAGGAGCAGTAGGCTAAAAGGAAAGAAGAGTGTAACCCAAGAAAAACATTCAAACTTTATTGGTTTAGGTGAAGAAACACCTGAAAAAGCTCCAACTCAACCAGACATTGAGTCAAGTCCTCCACGTGATGAAAGCCCTTTCCGGCCAGAAAGAGAGGACAGTCTTCCTCCTCCACCAGATTTTGATTTTGAGCCTAGCCCAAGAAAGACACCTGAAGTAGATCCTAATCAGCAAGAGGTATATAACTACCTAGAGTCCTTGGAACAATCAGCTGCAGGACCAAGCACCACCTTGCCACTTGATGCACAAGTACAGTCTTTAAAACAGGAAGTGTTTGAATTGGAAGTCCTAAATAGGCACATCAAACAGGAAAACGAAGCACTCAAAGAGCAGAGTAAGGTAGACAAGATTGTCCATGATAACACTATGCTCCATTTAGGACTCTGGCAAAATAAGAACAGGAAGCTGAAGAAAAAGTGTAAAAAGTTGAGCGGGGCATTGATTAATCTTAAGTTCAAATGTCTAGTGAGGAAACCAAGGACCATTTTAGCATCAAAGAGAAAGAGAAGAGGGCTAGATGTTCTTGCAGAAGCCTCAGAGCATATGGATTAAGGGAAAATAACTAAGTTTTGGTTGCATGAGGACATGCAACACCTTCACAGTGGGGGTATGTGGAGCCTCGAACCTGCACCTTCCTATACACCTTCTCAGCCTTCTTTTTCCACTCATTTCATCCACCAAGTTGATTAAATCATTGTATTTTAGTTCAAAAAAGAGATTTTGACATGGTTTTCTAACTACGCTGATGACTGTTGTTTGGTTTAGAATTTTGTTCAGACAGCTGCAGAAGCTTCTCAGTTTCCGCAGCCGACACAGGGTTCCGCAGCCGACCCAAGTTTCTGCAGCCAGCACAGGATTCTGCAGCCGTTTTGTCAAACACCATGCTACAGGTGTCCTTTGAAGAAACGAACCACATGGGCAAGTTACAGGAGTCAAGGACATGGAACGTGTCCCTCCAAATCATCCAGCACGCCCATAAAAGCCCGCGGTCAAACAAGGGGCAAAGGATAGTCAACGGAAGTGTTCAGCGGTGGCACGACTCTACGTAGCTTTGTTTTTGAGCACGTGAAGCTACGTGGCACAGTCCTTAGCCACGAAGACATCCTGGTAGTGTGAATCCAACAGCCATACCTCTCAGATTTAATAAACATGATGACAGTTACCTAGATCTGGGCTGAAGAGGATTTACGTGTCTCTGGCAGCGTGGTTAATAGCGTAGATTTAGTTAATTTGTTTAGCTTTCTTTCCTTATAAATAACGCGTCCATGAATGCTGTAAAATTTAATCTCTGGTAAAGTAATTCGAAGTTGTTGTATTTCCCCACTGCACTTTTATGTTTCTATTTAGTATATGAGAAGACTAGTTTAAACTTAAGCTTGTAGCTGTTCGTTGAATCGGCTGAAGTGGCAGAGAGGCCCTGCTCACTAAAGCCTTGTATAGTTGTCCTTTAACTCTTGCATTACTTTTTTTTCCTGTTCATGTATATTAGCTGTACAGTTGTCATTTAAATGCTGCATTTTATTTCATCATGTATATTAGCTGTAAATAACAAAGCTTTTTGATTTCTGTTGATTTACATTTTCATTGCTGCTCTTTTATGGTTACAACTGATCAGTGTTTTCTGCAGGTTTTCTTAGGCAGCCCGGGGCAATTTTTCACCTTTTCTTTTTATAACTACTGGCATACGAGATCATCTTGTCTTTGTCACTGACTCTTGTTTTCTGAAGTTTGATTTCCAGTACTGTCATTTCCTTAAGTTGTACATTTATTTTCTGCTCTTAGATATCATGCTATTCATGTGTTAACGGTTTCTTTCTATAATCAAATAACTTTATTAGGAACTAAAATATCACTCATTATAGCTTGATTTAGTTTGCTTTAGATCTCACATTGCTTGACTTGTTCATGATTGTTTCTCACATGGTAAATTAAGCTGAAAGGCAAAAGGTCAAGAGAGTTAAAGTAGTGTGATTAGTTTCTTTTATGCAGTTTAACTTCTTTTAGATTTCACATTGCTTAACATTTCATGATATCTTTTCACAAGGAAGATTGAGTTGAAGAGTTGAAATAGTGTGGATTAGTTGTTCTTACTTTTAATTGAATTTAGTGTAGATTTCACTTTCATTTTCATTCAGCAACAAAGATACTGGGCCAATGTCATTAGTTCATTGTTTGATGTCTTTATTTCTTTTTAAGAATTGATTTCATTGCAGTTATTTTAAAGCTTTCTTTCTTTTAAGTTTTGAAAAACCACTTAGAGATCACCATAATCATCCATATTTCACTTGCTTTATCACCTTTTCATCATCTCACATTAGGGAAAGATAAATCCAAAAACAAACTTAAAAAACTAAAAACGAAAAAAGACTAAGGAAATGGTTATCTAGTACATATAGTACACTTCACTTCATCAGTTTACGAACCCCGGGTTGACATTATAAATAGCAATTTAGATCACACTAAATTGACCAAACAGAGATGCAGAGGGAAACACTCTCAGAACTTTCGCGATGGACTGTGGGGAAGCTTCGAACAACGAAGCAGAGCTGCATGCCCTGAAACGAGGACTGGAAATAGCTCTCCGGGAAAACTTTAAACGACTCCAAATCGAGGGGGACTCAAAGCTGGTAATTGACATGGTCAGGAAGCTCCAGAAGCAAATTCCAGCGGAAAGAATCAGCAAAAGCTGGAGAACCGCTTGGCTGGTAAGCGAAATTGGAAAGCTCATTCCAAAAATTGACTATCTCCTCCCGACCCACACCAGGCGCGCAGGTAACAAGCCGACAGATTGGCTTGCGAATTGGGGCTGTCGAAACCGAGGCAAGGAAATTGATAGCAAGGGTCTGCCTCATTTGCATCAGGAGGAGAAAAACCAACTCCAGCAACTTCTAAACGATGATGCAGGAGGGAAAAGCATGGGGAAAACGAACGGCCAAGATCAGGCGGCACGCAGTGGAGGCGGAGATAATCTTCATCAGCAAGGCTCAGACAGCTCCTATGTGGGAAAAGGCAGAGGGGTAAGGCAAGCACATGACAAGCAGGTGACGAGGCATGGCCAGAATGGCCGAACAAGCAGAGGGGACATGCGAGTTGAGGCATCATTAAAGAAAAATATAGAACCAGCTCTGGAACTCGAGATAATGAGCAAGGGAAGGACGACAGGTGGCAACAGGAGTCAAGTTAGGCTATGGCAAGAGCAGCCGAACAGAGAAAGGAATGATGATGCATGAAGTGGAAAGGACAATCCATGCCACTTTCTGAGATGAAAAAACTGGTTGGAGTGACGGAAAAATAAATGGCCAAGCGGAGGCCGAAATTTCTATAAGCCAAGTGGCAGCATGTTCGGCACGACATTGAGTTAATAAACCCGAGAAAACAGATGGCAGGCTCATTCCGCTCAGCAAGAAGAATGACAAAGAAAGGAAAGACGCCTGCTCATCTCTGCGACCAGCCCTCCTCATCGGCCTCAGCAAGAAAAGGTGGTATGTTTCCTTCTGTTCTCGTCCCTCAGGCATGCATGCTTGTTTTTCTGGTCTCTTGGTTTGGCTGGATATGCTTTGGCCCTGTAAGCAGACCCCCTGTCGATGCGATGTTAAGGGTCCCTCGGGCTCCTTCCAGTTCCTCCTTTCCCAGTCCCTGGATGGGGAATATTTGATTTATGGTAGTGCTATGTCCTGCTCCAAGAATCAGGCAGTTTGGGGCTTCGCCATGCTTCTGGAGGGTCCTAACACCCATGTTATTCTCTTCTCTCTGGTTTTCTATCGTGGTTGGCTCCAATTCTGTTCCTCCCCTCCGCTGACCAAGGCCGTCTGGTCTCTTTGCTCTGTTGGTTGGGGGGTTCTCCGGACTCCTGTAAGAAGGTGGCGGGTCTTTAACCAACGTGAACATAATGGCCCTGTTCTAATGTCACGTGAGACTTCCCATGCTAAGCTCGTCGCCAAAATGGACCAGACCCCGACCAGGCTCTATATCTCTTACACTGACTCTCGGCTTTCTGTTGTGACAGGTAGGACCAGAGGGAAAATGGCTCCAAGAAGGACCACTCCTAAATAGAAGAAGGAAGCACCAGTAGTCACCCTAATAAAAGAGGAAGAAAGCCCGACTTCGATAAACTCCTTCACCTGATTGATGGGTACATGACTGGTATTTCTCCTGAGGTCCGCGCTCTTATCCATGAATGGGAACGCGATCTGAGGGAAATAAGTGCGAACCAGGAGATCCCCCGTGAGGACTGGGCTATAATCTCCGAGCCAGGCACATCCAGAGGCAGGGACTCATTATTCAATAGAACGTTACAATTCTACTGGATCATGAAGCATGTCGTTGGCAGGGCCATGGAGGTTAACCAAGCGGTGCGCGAAGAGGAAGATGAAGAACGCAAGCAAGCGGAAGAACTCCTCAAATGCCAACTGACGGAAGAATCAGCCTCCATAAAGAACATTCTCTTGAAAGAACTTGCGGCGGTCCAAGTTCAAGTTTCCAGAAACCATCTGCTGCTAAAAAACATGGAGCAATTGACGCTGGAGCTCAAATGGGCCATTGAGCAGAAGATCCTGAAGCCGGGTGACAATGACTCTAAGCCAGCCCCGGTGAATCTGTCGGATGAAGATTAGTGGTGTGTTTATTTTCTATACTGTTTTGTGATGAATTTGAACTATATCTGGGTACCTTTCTCTGTTACAGTAGTTAGCCTCGCTTTGAATAAGCAGAACAGTGGTTATGATAGGAAGAAAGAGTTAAACATTTTTAAATTTTGGTCCGGCTTTCAGGCCAAAAGGTGGCGGTCTGGTTTCCCTCGGGCAGGCCAGCCACCCGAACTCTAGTTTAATTGTATTTTGATGTTTTATGGAATGAAGAATGCCTAACCTTACAAAAAAAAAAAATAACCACACTTGAAAAGAAATTGATTTTCATTTCTCATACATTTTGTATGAGATTAAGTCAAAACATTGCACTTATTCCACTTGTAACATAATAACTAAAAACATTCCACTTTTCCATTTCCTTACATGCAACTTTTCAAATTCCTTCCATGTAACCTTTCAAATTCCTTACATGCAACTCTTCAAATTATTTGCATGAAAATAGGCATAGATCAGCTACATCCATATTATCATACTAAAATACTATCCCATCCAAAAAAATAACATTTTCTTCCCCATACTTTTACATTTTCTTCAAACAATTACCATACTTTTACATTTTCTTCAAACAACCACTATACTATTACATTTGCATGTAAGCATTTCTTCAAAAACTTTACATGCAAACTAATATAGAAAACTATTTGCATACAAGTAAGCATATATCAACTACAACAATACTATTACACATCAATACTATCCCCAACCACAAACAATGTACTCATTGGGGCATTTTATCAAACAAATTGTATGCAATTAATCATTGAACCATTTAAGCATTTCATCAAACACTTTGCATGTAAACTAATATAGTGAATGATTCAATGCATATATCCTAAAATAAAGTAGTACAAGTTATGGAAACTAAACCATATGATCAGTGGTATTTTCCCTCACTATGGTTCAAGTTTAAACTTTTGATATCTCATAGATCAAAAGTTATAACAAAAATACCAACGCAATCTTATTTGGTGCACAATTGTAGGAGTATCCAGAAATCTCGACTTCCACTGGTCATATCTCTTAAAATATAGTGAATAAATGTCTAAATTTTTTATCACAATATCAATGGGATTTCCCCTCATTGTAGAATTTTTTTTATCTCCTGAGAGTTCCTAGAAGAAACGTTATAACAAAAATGTCAATGTGACATGTTTGAGGCCCGATTTTAGGAATTCAGAAGGCTCGACTCCCTCTACTCATATCTCCTAAAATATTGCAAGCCAATATCTGAATTTCTACCACATAATCAATGGTATGTCCGCTCAATGTGGAAAATTTTTCAGCTTCTTAAAGCCTACAGAAGATAAGTTATTGCAGAAATTCCAACATGGTATGTTTAAAGGTGCATTTAGGAAGGTCATCTTCCTTAGATCATAATTCCTAAAGTATTGTGAACCAATATCTAAAATTTTAACCACATTATTAGTAGGATTTACCTTAAATATCGAAAAAATTTCAACTTCTAATATGCCACAAAAGAAACGTTATAACAAATATGAAAGAAATGTCTAAAATTTAAACCTTTGTTCTTCATTTCACTTATGATAGAGCCCATCCAGTCCAAGTGTTTGAACCATGCTATGATACCACTCTGTGACACCCTCCTCTCATATCTACCCAAGAAACCAACCAATCGTGGTAAACATGCGACGAGAGGCCACTATGGATAAGATTCAACCTCCTTGGTGACTTTAAGGAAATGGAATTGAAAAAGCAATAAACTGAACAAGATCATAACCAGAACCCCATTAGCCATGACAGGCGTTTCTTCAAACATATCATCGATATGTAATCTACAGGTGTAAATAACATAACTAAGTGTAGGGGTCTCATACTTATATGAGAATCGCTATGAACCATTGTTCCCTCATGCCATTTGCTACATTATCCTCCATTAAGTCATAGACACATTATCCATTCACATACAAGTAAAAACATGCTAAGAGCCATACATAGCTGCTATCATAAAATGTGCATATAACCAACATAATAGGAACATGAATACAATAAAAATATCATCCATCACATCCATAAATACATCAGTAACTTTACACATAAAAATCAAGGGAATGGATTTCTCATTAATGAATGCAATGAACCAACCGTAGATGAGACTACCACGTTCCACCCGACCGTAGAATGGTTGAGCCAAATATCTCTTCAGCCATTCACCCCCGTGCCATATTCCAAGCATGAATGTGGGATCTCATAGAACACATCAATCAAAACTCATCCAGGGCTTCCAGAGGCCATCCACCTCAACCCATCAAACAATGATTCCACCTCACGGTCAGACATCACCAAAAAAACCATCATCAGATTGGTCTCCATCCAAGCCTTCTGGGGCTTCCAGAGCAGTTGTCCAACCAAGGCTTCTAGAACTAGTAACTCAACCCACAACTTATATAGGGCTTCTAGAGCATTTTTCCAACCAAGGCTTCTAGGACTAGCAACTCAACCCACCAAGGGCTTCGAGAGAATTTTTTCAACCAAGGCTTCCAAGACTAGTAACCTCAACCCAAGCTATTACAGGGCTTCTAGAGTGTTTGTTCAACCAGGGCTTCTAGGACTAATAACTCAACCCAAGTTAAGGAAACATGAGAACCAACCAAAACAAAACAATGAAAGTAAACCCACAATCACCATGGATATCCAGGAAATGGCATGGCTAGGCAATCCACTGTCGATCCAGGCAATCCTCTATGCCAATGATAGATCACAACCAAGAAACCACATGCATGTGCCATGCATGCCAAAACTAGTGAAGAAATCATACATGCAACTCGATACCTACAAGCAAATATGATGTAGCTACTGATGACGATGCCTTATTGCACTTTCCTACTCTTCCTTTTCCTTCTTTCTCCAAGAATCCAAGTATGCCACACCCACCAAGGGTGCTCCAAGAAAACTCTATCTCCAAGAGTATGAGAGAGAGAGAGAGAGAATAATGAGAGAGCTCCAAAACTGAACTGACAAAAGGTTCACACTGAAAGGAAGAAGCTTGTCAACTGATCCTTAGAAGCCCACCAAGGGTGCTCCAAGAAAACTTTATCTCCAAGAGTATGAGAGAGAGAGAGAGAGAGAATAATGAGAGAGCTCCAAAACTATACTGACAAAAGGTTCACACTGAAAGGAAGAAGCTAGTCAACTGATCCTTAGAAGCCTTTTTATTAATGAGGCCTCTATTTTCTTCATTTTCCATTATTTTCCTTCAATTTCTTCCTCACATGCAACCTGTGACCTTTCACCTCCTTTTTCTCCTAATTTCCATCATTTTTATAAATAAATGTATCGAAATACCTTTTGCCTCTTTAATGCCTTAGCCACTGCCTTTGCCAATTTCCTTAACCATAAATAACCAAATGAACACCCACTATGAGGTTGAGCCCACCATTTAGCTTGGAATACGTGTCCCATCACCGTAGCCTTATATATTTTTACATGAGTTTTTAACCAGGGTTGTTACACATATATTATTGTAAATACTATACTGAGCTGGTTTATAAAGCTCCATGAACAATATGTTTATTTTTTGGTTGAATCAAATGTGTATAAGTATATGTGGTTGTAATTGTAAATACCGTAATGAGTTGTGTTATAAATCTCTTGCAAACAGTATGATTGTCATGTTTTCAGTAGTTGTTTATTGCAATACTGCATCGATTTGTGTTATAAAGCTCCATGGGAAGTATGTTCTGTTTTCAGCGGTTTGTCGGTCATAAGTGTCACAGAACACCAAGGATGGTGTTCCCCCAAGTGGGAGGGGTTTGTAATAGCCACGGGTTAAAGTTTCATGTAAAAAGGATAATAATGGCAAAAAAATACCAAGGTCATGGGACACGTATTCTGAGCTGAATGGTGGGAAAACATCACATTTGGGGTCACTTTCGGTTTATTTATGGCTAATGAAATTGGAAAAGACAAAGAGGCATTAATTAGCATTTTTTTTATGAAAATAAAGGAAAATAGGAGAAAAGGAAGGTGAAAACACACATATTTGCATGAGAGGGAAATTGAAGGAAATACAGGCATTAATGATAAAAAGGCACCTGAGAATCAGTTTGCAGCTTTTGGCTCATATTTTGTCCAGTTTTAGAGCAGGTGTAGCAAAGGAAAGAGAGAAAGCACTTGGACAAGCAAGCAAAGGAAGGATAAGGAAAGAAAAGCAAGGAAGGGGACAAGTAAGGAAGGTTGGATCAAGCAGCTTCAATAGGAGGACTTTGCAAGTAACATGTTGCATATGTGATTACCTAGTTGAGGTGTGAATGCATGGTACATGCATTTGTGTATTTGGTTCATTTGTTGTCATTGGAATGGGTTTTTCCTGGTTTGACAGTGGTTTCAGCCTTCCCTTTTCATTTCCAGATATCCATGGTGTGATGGGATTCTTTTATGGTTGAGCATTGGATTGCTAGAAGGTTTTGGAACTGGGTGAGGTGGTCTTAGGAAAATTCCCAAGGGTTGGGGGTGGAGGTGGTTTAATCTTTGGGAAGCCCTCAACAAGTGGGTGGAGACAGGAAAATTCCTCAAGGTAATGGTGAAGAAAATTTAAGGCATCCAAGCTTGTTTTGGGCTTTGTGATCTCTTGACTAGTTTTGGCGAGATCGCGATAGCCTGAGGGTTGAAGTGGTTTAATATCCGGGAAACCTTGTTTGTTTATATATTGATATCCCACATTCATGCTTGGAAATGGCACTAAGATGATTCGTTGAAAGAAATATTTGGTTTAGCCCAATCTATGGTCATGTGGTACATGGAAGTCCTGATTTGGTTGGATTTTGCAAAAGTTAAAAACAATTATTTCCTATGGTAATCTATGAGCACTTGTACTTGTTATTTTGATGATTTTATGGATGTTCTGTCATGGTTAATATTCTAGTTATTTTTTGGTTACAAGCATGGTTCTATAATGTGCTCTAGCTATGGCTTTGTTCAAAGATTTGATAAGTATGTTATGGTTAATGAAAGCATGGGCTAACTAGTGTTGTTGCAGCTATTATTAGAAGGCATAAGACCCTCTTGGTGATTCTCAGACATGGTTCAGACTCTTATGATCAAATATGCTTTCATGACCTATAGTTTACATGTTTACCATATGTTTGACGAAATGGTTGTCGTGGTTACACATGGTTAGGTCAAGTTTTTTATTCAAATTTGATTGAATGGATTTTTCATCATGCCATTTATGGTTCTAGAAAGTTTTAGGCAATTATGGGTAGTTTTCTAGAGCCAGGCCTGAAAAGGTGGCACTGATCCTGGGACCGCATGCTTAAAACTAGAGGAATTGGGCTATAACCACATGGATGCAGTGTTGTGAATGCGGTTGGAGGCCTGTACCCACATGCATGGCTTGTTGTGGGTGTGGTTGTGGGCCTAGGATAGTGAAAAAGAGCCTCGGCTCAGGGATTGGATACCAGGGGCAGTTCTTTGGCCTCTAGGTGTCTTGTAGTCCCTATAGGATGTCAAAAAAGTTTCAATTGTAGGCCCCACTTCCGTAACTAGAATTTAGACGTCGGTTCATATCATAGTAACTCTCTGCCTCACGTTTACCTTGGTAGACTGGTGAAATTGGGTAAATGTGGGTGGGTGGTTACATCATTAAAGATCACATATTTTGGGAAGTAAAAGATAGCCGAAGCACTTAATTCTAGGAGGATTCTTGACAACAATGGTCAAAAATTTCTGTTGTGAAGGAAAATCACCTCTGCAGACAGAAGTGATCTCTCTAGCCCAATGAGTGGGTCTAGCAACAAACAAACCAAATTGACATGCCCTTTCCTAGCTTATATTTGATAAATGAAGAGGAAGAGTGGCCTACCTCTTATTGATGCTAGTTGCTTGATCCCTTTGAATATGGCTTTGAGTCTTTCGCTCTAGGCTTCATTCCTCGTGTCTAGGTACCTGCAATGAAGCTCAAAGGATGATACAAAGTACAAGAGCATATATGGCATACATCAAATACAAACTACCTAACAGATCAAGGAGTTTCTGTATTCAAGCTTCTGTGATCCATAATGAATTAAGCAAAGTCTTTTCATAGAAATCACATAAGAGAATTTTTTGGCCGACGCGTTTCAAACCAACAAGTGTGGTTCATCATCAGGACCAGATGAAGAGGCAAACCATGGAAAAGGCCTAAATAGAGAGCAATGTAGAGACATAATTTCAAGTAATAGATCAAGGAGTATTAGGATAAAAGCATAAACACGTGTACAAATATGGAAAGTGAACATCAGATGTATGTATTATTAATCTAAAAGGGGAAGCATACAACCTATGCCTTGATGTTGGAGCTCTCCTTTGATGGATGTCCAAGTCCAAGCAAAGTCTCTCAAGCACTCCTTCTCCAAGCTAGAATTAATAACATTTAGGCATAATCTCAGCATAAGGGTGCAAACAGTCAAAGACCAACCATTTGGGAATCAAAGGGGATGAATTTATAGGAAGGGAGAGGGAGTTATGGATCCATTAAAGAGGAAGGAAGGTCCACATCTCAAGGGGAAGGCCCATATTTGTAGGATCAAGAGCTCCAAATGGGAGAGCTTGACCATATCAACAACAACCAATATCCATCTCGTCGTTCTCAAAGCTTCCAACATATGAAGCTTCTCCTCCAACTTGGGAAAACCTATCAGAAGGGGTCAACGTAGGTTTCCATAGAAAAACCCGCATTGGCAATGCTATAGTAAAGATGAGAAACCTGCCATCAGCACGGGCAGGCAGAGTAGAAAAACACACTGACCCAAAAAACTAGGGTTTCAGCTAATCCTCTTCAGAAATGACTCAAGGCAATTCTTATTTAGTTCTTCAGGGAGGATTTGGTCTATATATCATGATGGATATACTGCACAATTAGTCAATGTTTTGGCACTTCGGGATAGGGTACGAGAATTGAACAGGAGGTGTGAAAAAATATTGTGTAACAGATGCCCCCTAAAGCATGAAGGCAAAACAGGGAGTGATGGCTGAGATGCTTTACAAGTCAGTGCAAGGACTAGAACATCACCGTCAGGAGATCTGCAAATCAAGCATATACATACATATACATATCTGATATATCTAATAATCATGCCTAATGATACATAAATAGGCATCTAATAATACATGAATGCACGGTAAGGAATGAAGCCTGGAGAAAAAGACTCAAATCCATCTTCAAAGGGATCAAGCAGCTAGCATCAATAAGAGGTAGGCCACTCTTCCTCTTCATTTATCAAATATAATCTAGGAAAGGGCATGTCAGTTTGGTTTTTTTGTTGCTAGACCCACTCATTGGGCTAGAGAGATCGCCTCTGTGCATAGAGGGGATTTGCCTTCACAACACTTTCCCAATAGGTGCATATCCATCCTATCAAAGAAGCTCTTCACGCTAAAGGTTTATTTATAGTTTCTTAGAACTAGAAAGATTTGATGTGGTCAAGATCTACATGGTGAACATGGAAAGAATGGGATAATAACCTCCAACCACACTCCTAATTTATTAGATCTCCATCATCTCCTTTCTCCTCGTAAAATTCCTTTTCAAGGTGGTGTTGATACACTTCACTAGGGACATTGTCCACAATGAAATTCAACTTATCAAAAGCTTGTAGCCTCCTCTCCCCCTTTGATCCCAGTGAAAACAATAGAAAGTGGGAAAAAAAATGGCACCTCAAGCATTGGCCAAAGGTCACTCTCTTCCCATGGCTCCTAACTTGGAAAAAAACACTAACATGGGATAAACTCCAATGTTGAGGATTTATTGACCACTCAATTTGCTTTCTATGCCACTCCAACTTTGAAGTTAGCAATCACCTCTTGAAGACCTATTGTTATACTGCCACTGTTTTGGATAACCTCGCCATTATTTTTCATCAAACCAACCGAGATACCAATTCCATCCTCAATATTCTCAATTCATGGCCATCTTCCCCTTTATCCAATCCTCTTATTAACCTTGCATGGATATAGATCCCAGTATTTCTCATTTGGAACACTTGGAAAGAATGTAACCAATGAATATTTAAAGGAAAAATCTCCCCCTCTTGTGACCTTTGACAAACCATTCTCCTTAATTTAAGAGAATCAATCCTCTCGCTACTTTGGACTAAAAAATATTGGGAATGCAACTCTTATGAGTCTCAAATTCTTACTCTCATTGGCCTATCTCCCTCTCTCCTACAACACTTTCCTTTTACTCCCCTTCCCCTCATTCCTTTAGTCCATCCCACTGGTCTTCCCCCCTCCCCTCATTCCTTAAGTCCATCCCACTAATCTCCCCCCCTCCTCGCTTCATAAAACTCAATTTTGATGGCACCTCCAATGGTAATCCCAAACAAACAAGTTATGGAGGGTTTTTTTGCAATATGTAGGGTCACATTTCACACATTTTTACTGGTCCCATTGGTCACACCATAAATAATGTTATAAAAATTTGGATGTGAGAGAAAGGATTACTCATTACCAACCTGCAATATTATAGCAAGCTTATAATTAAGGATGACTCAAAAATCATTATCAATATATTTGTTGAATCCAATGCGGATCCAATCTAGGTAAAATCACCAAAATTTTGGAGGTTATAAGCCTGAGTCTCACATACAACAAAATTTATGGATGAAATCTTTGCTTCCATCCTTTTCCATATTCGCCAAGAATGTAACAAAATTGGTTGATTAGCTAGAAAATTATGGTCTAAACCTCGCAAACACCTCTCTCAATATGGGTTAGAAACATCCCATCTCAGAACCTCTTTGTTTGCAATGGCAAGCACAATCCATTATTGATATTACCCCCCAAGGTGAATGCCATAAGGCAAACCCCCCTTCTCCACAATGATATGATGAAAAAATACCACAGGATGAATATTGGTATGTCCACCACCTTTCGCAAATATCTTGCATCAAATCATAGTCACTCATCATAATTGTTGGAATCTTATAGTGGATTCACAAGAGTGAAGTTCCCCCCTCTGCTAATGTCATTAAGAGGGGGAGGGTTCACTCTATTCAGGCTATTGATCTCTTGTATCAAATCAAAACAACTTGAATATAAGTTGGAACCTTACGGTGGAACAAAAAGTGCAGACCCCCCCCCCCCCCCCCCCACACTTGTTGACGTCACTCTATTCAAACCATTGATCTCTCACATCAAATCATCACCATTCATCATATCTGTTAGAAACTTGTGGTGGATCATGTACATCAAATCCTTCTCGTTCCTAAAGTTAAGCACTTCAAGCAAGTCCAAAAAATGATTATGGCCACACACTTCGAACTGTATCACTCCTACCACGCTCCTTTTCCCCCTGCACCGCCACTCTGGCCACATGCTCATAAATTTTATCAATGAAAATCATCAATTTTAGCGGGATCATGGTCATATTATTATAGAGCTTTCTTTTTTTATGCCTAAGGATCACATTGTCTTTTAGATGCCTTAGTTAGAAATGATTGTTTCAATCTAAAAATTTTGCAACTCAACCTCTAGTTGGGTTTCCTGCTGGGCAGACCAGAGATTAACCATTTTGGATTTTTGTGAACTTTAAAATTATTAATATGAAGTTTCTTACTCAAAAAAAAAAGAAAAAGGCGTGGAACCCTTTTTGCTACCAGAGATTGTGTGAATTTTGGGAGCAATTTTATCCCCCAACAACCAAAAGATTTCATAATAGAGATGGATTTCCAAGCTATGAGAGCAAAGGCACATTTTTCCTCCTTTTATACCAAAGAAAATGGGAAAAGAGTTTTTAAATATTACTCAATATCCCCCTGGGGATCCATGCTAAAGAGGCACAGAGAACATGCATTTCTTCTATTAATGATTTGCATGGTATTAGATGCCTCATTTTTTTTATTTTTTATTTTTTCTAGTAACCATGACCAATCTTGGATTAGATAATGGAATGGTTTAAGAATAAAGCCCATATATTTTAAACCATGTCCGATGTTCTTTATGAGAGCAGAGAGGATGTTTTCAATTGTGGACAATTCATTTTCTGGGATTGCCCAGTTGAAGATAGAGGATTTATGTTTGTTAATTTGCATTCCCTTTGCTTGGATGAAAATATCCAAGGGGGATTGTAGATGGTTAATATGGAAAATATCCCCATTTGAGAAATTAAGGATGTCATAAAAAAATGAGATGTGAAAGGAAGCAATTTTGAGATATTAAGAAACCTTTATAATTGTTGGTGCGAATAACGTTTGTAATCATCCTGTTGAGGCCTTTTGTGACAAGGAGGAAAAGGAGGGGGGAGATGGGACATCTCTGACGAAGGCCTCATTTTTCATTGAAAAATGGGGAAGCAACCTCGTTGATCAATACTGCAAATGAGGGAGAAGCAGCCTCGTTGATCAGTATTGCAAAGGAGGGGGGAGAGACACAATTCAAAACCCAAGTGACAAAGGAATAGGAGAAACCCAAGTGAAGTAAGAGAAGGCAAAGGTATAACCAGTTGAATCTATTGAAGGATTTTAATATATCAAATTGAAAATAAGTGTTTTTTATTTAGATGTATGGATTGAGTGAAGGACCTCCTAAGCCAGACTAATAGTCTCATGTATCTATCTATATGAAAGAAAACCAAATTGTTCAGAGGAAATATGATGGGAGACGATATGCTTTAAACAAATTTCTATATTTCTGGTGATGATATTGTAGATGGAATTGCAAAGGGAAATGGGATGAAATTGGTCAAATGAAGCAGGTTTATCGAATTTAGGAATAAGAGCCAGGAAGGTGGAGTTTAAGGGCCCCAACATTTGATATAATGAATGAGAGTATTCAATAACACAAAGAAGATCATAACCTACGAAATCCAAACATTTGATATAGAATTCAATAGGAATCCCATCAGGGCTAGGACTTTAATATTTTTGGAAAATGTGAAGTACATTTTCTAGTTCCTTCTTGGAAATATCTTCCATAAGCATATCATTGTCTTCCTCTTCAACAAATTGAGGGAAATGTCTGGCCACTTGGAGAACCTACTCAATTGTGAATCTATATTCCTATTTGAAAATACCTTTGAAGTATGAACAACCTTCTCTTGCAATATCAAAGAAAGAAGTAATGAAAACATCAGAACGGCTCGTAATACCCCAGATAGTATTCATGGTTTTTCGATGGTTTGCCACTCTATGGAAATATTTGGTACTACCATCCCTTGTAGAGAGCCAGAGGGCTTAACTCTTTAAGTGCCAATCTTTCTCATAGTCAAGAAGAACCACCTTTCTAGTTTTTTAAAGCTCAAAAAATTGAGCATGGAGATCAGCCAGGGCATTTGGAAGGAGAGCTCATTCCAAAGAGATTGAATGTTGGATTCTATTTCCAATAATATTTTGGAGTATTCCTCCCACTTTTTCCTAGCCCATTCACATGTGATCTCCTTGTATTTTTTGAGATTTTCTTGGAATTGAAGGTAGGGAGATTTTGGAGAGTCGAAGGAGAGATGGGACTAGCTAATCTTGAGGATGGATAGCAAGGAAGGGTCATAGAAGGGTTTAATTTGAAGGGACTTGGAGGTTTATTAGGAAAGGTGTTAAAGTTCAAGAAAATTGGCACGTGGTCATAATTCCCCCAACAAAAGACAACTACTTGATTTTGAGGCTAGATTCTAGCAGGCTCTTCGAAATGAGAAATTTGTCCAATCTTTTTGCAATTATGGTTGGGCCAGATCGATTATTGACCAAGTGGGCATGACTTTTATCAGAAGGATGTCGCAAATATTGAGGTCATCTAGAAGGGAACCATATAATCAGACAAACAATCTAGTCTGGAAGAGGGCCCCCTGTGTGACACAACCCCTTCACCATTCATAGCCCATACTAACGGTAGAGGAGTGTATTACTATCATAGACTCAATATCCATAGTCCATTCATGGAAAGGGAGTCTCCAAATTTCCTCATCCTTCAACCTCTTCAAAACTAGAAACCAATGTCACCATTGCATTCATCTCATTGAGACCCTTCCGACAATGTAAAACTTACCTCAAACCGACTTATGGATAAAAAATCTTTCAAAGTTATACTCCTTTAATTCCTATCCATGCCAATGAGCACCTGCCATGTGACACACACGTGGTGTCCTCGTGGCGACCCCACCCCATTAGGGGTTCTCCTTAGAGCTATGTCTACATGGCATTTTCCACGTTATTAGGGCCAAGAGGCCCTCCCCACATTAAGAAAGTCGAGGTTGGCCTTTCCGCGAGAAACCACTTCGTGCACACTCCGAGGTCCTGACCCTTGAACTCTAACATTGACTAGGCCCAATTATCAAAAACTGACCTGGTGGGCCCGCATGATTGCGTTGAATGATCCCAACTCACTCGACCCCTAAGTTGTGGGATCTCACAATGATTTTTTAGTTTGTTCTGCAAGATTTTATACTCATAAAATTTTTGTGAACTTCCTTTTGATTTCATATAGGCCCAAACCGATCATGATTTAACAACTTATAAGAAGATAGACTTGTCATCTACAAGATCAGAAGTTGAAATCTGAAATCCCTCAAGCCCTTTCCAGTGTACCTTGACCATGGAAGCACTAATTCATTGTACCTATGCTATAAGTTGAACTATGTTGATGCACATAAAATGCTTACTCCTAGAATTTGTTGGGACAACAATAAAAATTGGACCATTAACGATCCCATAAAACACAGAGGTGTGCATCTGAGTGCACTTCACCAACTTTATAGGGAACTGTTGTAGTGGCTACAACCACCCTCAAAATTTTTTCCTTAGCTTCATTTTGGAGCCTCCCTACAACCCACCCTAGAAGCATGTCTTGCACTGTCAAGTACATAGGCTTCATTGATTCTTCAACATCTTGCTAGCCTATGCATGTTAGTTTGCTTCACTCCCCTCACAGGCTGCCACTCTAGACTTGGGCTAGTTGCTCGCTGAGCATATCCCTCGGAAAATTGCGCGATTCTGGAGTGGAACCAACCTTCCCTCTAGAAATTGTGCAAATTTGTTGGGCAGCCTGCTAGGCTTAGAAATTGCACAATGCAGTCAGACAGTCTTCCTTGGGAAAATTGCGCAATATGACCCAGCATTGCAGCTCAGCCCAGAAATTGTGAAAATCATTTGGGCAGACTGCTAAGTTCCAAAATTGTGCAGAGTAGTCAGACAGGATTCCTTGGAAAAACTACACAATCTGGTTGGCACTACAACTCAGCCCAGAAATTGCGAAAATCAGTTTTGCAGATTACTGAGCTCCAAAATTGCGCAGAGCAGTCACACAGGCTTCCTTGGAAAAACTGTGCAATTCGGCTAGCAACCTAGCTCCTCCCAGAAATTGCACAATTCTAGGCAGCAGTCACCTGCTCCTCCCAAAAATTGTGCAATCCCTCTAGTACAACTAGCCCAGTTCCTCTCAGAAATTGCACAAATCCCTCTCCTAATCAAGAAGGTTGTTGCATGTTCCTTCAGGTTGACCAGTTCCCTCCAGGACCGAGCAAAACTGATTTGCATGCATGGGCTTCTCTTCCCGAAATAGAAAAAGGCAACATGCAAAAGGCATCCCTAGATCTAGGGATTTATCCTTAGCAGTTGGAGGTTACATGCAAAGCTCATTTTAGAAACCTCTCGCCAAGTGTCGCTTTTTCCTAGATTTGTGGCATGCGTGTCTTAACCTTGATCTTTTCAAAACTTATGAATCGAACATTTCAGATCTCATTTCTAACATCAATCTTGCAGCTCTGACATCCCACATTGCATCCAAGAGTCTTCAGCACTTTCAGCTTAGCTGTTTCAGGGTAAGTCTGCTTTTCATGTCTTGCACTGTGTTTTTGTTGTTTTTTGTGTTTTTCTTTGTGTGAGTGTTGTCTGCTTGATTTCAATGAGTGCTTGTTGTCGTTTTGATGAATGTTAGCTTGTAGAAGCATTGTTTAGGTTTTCGTTCGCATCTCACTATTGTCGCATGCATGACACTATTTTTTCACTGACAGTCGTCGTTGTAGCAACCTGTTTCACACACATGCATGTTTTCCCATTTTCTGAATCCTACATTTGTTGTTTGCATGCATTCTCATTCACTCTTGTTTACACTCAGTATCACCATGCATTCAGAATTCTCATGGTTTCAGTCACCCGTCAGTGGGTCTGGGTTGCCTCAGCCAGGACCTTGCCTTGCCCGGCTAGCATTACGCATTTCTAGAAGTGAAGGCTCTACCTTCCCTCTAGAAATTTCGCAAGTATCTCATATCATTGACCTCTAGGATAGCATTGCGCAATTCTAGGAGGCAGTGCCTTGCTGGCCCTAGAAACTGCGCAATGCAGTTTGTTGGTTTGCATGTCACTGCTGACTGAAATTGCGTATTGAGCAGTTTCAGTCCTCAGCAGGCCAGGATAGACTTTACATTGCGCAGTTCCAGCAATCAATCAGCCACCTGACAACCTGAAATTTTCCTTGTGAAATTTTGGTAGTCAGTCTCCCAGCTTCCCAATAAAAATTGTTCAATCTTCATAGGCAGTCACACAGGTATATTGCGTGTCAGTCCTTCAGTTTGTTTTGGTTTTCAACTACAGATTGCTTTCCATGAGTGTTTCTATGTCTCCAGGTATCACAGGTGTTCTTCTCCCTCTCAGCAGCACATGTACAATGGCTTCCAGGAGAGCATAGACGAAAACACCGTTCAGAGCGCAATTGGGGCTGCAGTCGATCAAGTGTCCATGAACTTGCCTATCTATGAAGACATCAAGTTGTTCATGGACAAGGACATCAAGATGAAACGGCAGTGACATCACAATGAGTAGCACCATTAGAAACAACAAAAGGTAACACCAACATGCAACAAATGCAAGAGGAAGGTTGTCGACAGCGCAGAGGCAGAACAAAGTTGCAAGGTCAAGCAATGATCTGCTAATGAGATCTAAGATATTAATAAGGTATTACAAACTTATGTGCTTGGATGTGCCTGTGTTATTTTATGCAATGGATCGGTGAGATTGTGAAATACAAAGACAATGAAGTAGTAAACAAAAGCATAATAGACAACACATAACACATCAAATTTAACGAGGAGTTCACCCAATACTCCTGGGTTACATCTCCTGGTCCAGCCTTTAGTGGTGACCTCTCTATTATGTCTTCAAAATAGAGTTTTACAACAGTGAGCTCAACTTGAGCCTCACACAACAGATACAAAACAATAAGGCTTTACTTGGATCCCCCAAGTCTCTTCTGAGTACACAGACTCCCCTCACTGGCTCTCTGTCTCTGTTGCTCTGTCTTAGCACTGCCTTCAATACTGCTTGCCTCTGTTTGCTCTCTGTCTGTGGCTTTAAAGCCAATCTGCGCTGCCTGTTCGTTTCTCCTTCTCGACTTTCTGTCTCCCGACCTCTGTCCACTCGAATCCCTCTTCTAGTGTTACACAATCATTGCATAATGCATTAAGGGGAGGTGGCCACCTATTCTGCAACGTAAGAGTGCCTCAGGCCTTTGGAACCCCTGAAACAACTGCTCTCTATTAATCTAGAGAAATGTATTCGAAACTGAGAAAATCTGCCAACACACTATGTATCAGACTTCAAAAGTCCTCAAATCCAGTCTATACTCTTATCGGGTCCACCCACAAGTCATTGTCACATATCGCAATGGCTTGTTCCTTTGTATTTAAAAAAATACGTTAAAACTGTGAAAATAACGTGAAAAATGGCTTCCTCCGGACTTGAAACAATATACATTTTCATTCCCGAACCCTTTCAGGTCTGGTTTATCGCATCGGCTCTTTATCCTTCGCATTTCATTTAATAAACGAAACTACGAAAATACATTAAAAATAGCCTTTCTACGGATTTGAAACTTTATCGCATCATGTTTGTAATTCTATCGGGTCTGGTTGTTTGTGTGTGTGTGTGTGTGTTCACCCTTCTGCATGGCTCCGATGCGACTTGTCGCATTTGCAAGTCGCATGGGCCCCGGGTCATGGTGAGTGCTGCTATTGTAATCCGCCGATGCGATATGGCGGTGCAACGTGGGTCATCGATCTGCGTGCTTCATCGACGGTCCTCGTTGACCCTGTCGATCGTTATCGCAACACACATGTGATCTCCACCGATATCCGCCGATTGCCGTTGCCGATTGCGATTTGCCGATCAGATCTGGACCGTTGATCAGCCAGATCTGATGACCCCTGTGCATTCATTGTTACCACCGCCGCTAGCTCTGTTTTTTATGTTTTCTATGTATTTTTGCCTCTCGATAGTGTTTTTCAAGCTTTTTAAAAGGTTTTCTCATGCGATAATTTTGATCTTTTGAATGATTTGAAGACTTAGAAGGTAAATGGATCCATTTTGGATCACGCCATCTCACTGAAAAGGGTTTTGGACCACCAAAAGTTGGTTTTCAAGCATCGCTCAAGTGAGGATACAACATCCTCACTAGTCCAATCTCTATCCATTTTGCACTGCTGGGTTTTGAACCTTTGAGTCCAATTCTTAGGTACTCAACATCCCCTCTGCACGTGGTTCTCACCTTCCGGTCAAGAACTGTATCTTCCTGCGACTCATTGAGATATTCAGGCAACAGATCATCAATATAAGGCAATTGACTTTGCTCTTTGGGATCTTCAATTAATGAAGGTTAAAACAATCTTAAATTTTCTACATTTACTACTTAATAGATGTGCATGTAAGTTGGAAAATCAAGGCGGAAAGCATTCTCACCAATTTTCTCAAATATCTTGAAAGGCCCATACCTTATTGGCTTAAGCTTCTTTCTTTTCACCTTGCATTCTATCTTTGTTGATATATAGCCAGACTTGATCACCAACTTGGAAGCTATGCTCCACCCGATGCTTATCATGCCTTGCCTTGTACTTGGCTTGGCTATTTTCCAGCTATTCCTGCATTGCCTGGTGAATTTCTTGGATCTGTTCAATGAACCTGGTTGCTTTTTCCACAACGTTGTGTCCATCAACCACTATGTCTTTTTCAAAGACAAAATCCAAGGGAGACCTTGGTATAAAATAAAATCAAGTCTCAAAAGGAGATCTTTGTGTAGAAGAATGTTTAGCACGGTTGTAAGCATGTTGCACATAACATAAATGTTCATCCCAAAACTTGGGATGCTTATTGCAATAACCCCTGAGTAACTAGATCATTGTCCTGTTGACTACCTCTGTTTGGCCATCTGTTTGTGGATGAAAGGTTGTTCTCTTCTTCAGTCTGGTGTCCATTAATTCCCACAAACTTGACCAAAACTTCCCAACAAATCGGGAATCTCGATCAGATACTATGGAAGTGGGTAACCCAAAATGCACCCAAACATGCTGAAAGAACAACTTTGTTATTTGCTCTGCTGTAATCTGCTTGTTACAAAGTATTAAAATACACATTTTGTTGAACCTGTCAACAATAACATATAATTAGTCATGTCCCTTTCTATATTTTGGCAATCCGCCAACAAATTCCATGGAAACACTTTCCCAAGGACGGGAAGGAGCTGGTAGTGGAATGTACAAGCCTAGTTTTCTATTGCTGGGCTTACTTTTAGCACACATGGTACATCCCTTAACATATATAGAAACCGTTTCATGAATTTTTGGTCAATAGCAGTATCTTTGTAGTTGTGCAACTGTTTTACTTACACCAAAATGACCTGATAATCGAGAAGTATGTGCTTCCCGAATTATGTTAACTCTTTCAGTTTGGGGAATGCATAGCTTTCCCAAATGATACAAGAGTTGGTCCTTAACATGATAATCCAATTCTTCTACTTGTTTTCCATGACTTAAAGTTGCATATACATCTTTAAAATTATATCTTGAGCATACTGTTCAATGTAGCTTTCATGCATTATTGAGTTACGCTTTAGTATAGTAGATGCATTTATTATTGGTCTAGACAACATATCTACAACTTTATTGTGTGTGCCTTTCTTATATCTGGTGACTAGATGAAACTGTTGTAGGAAACCCATCCACCTATAGTGTCTTGATTGCTGCAATTTAGTTTGTGTGTGCAAATACTGAAGTGGTTGATGATCAGTATGTATAATTGTTTCTTTGCCCATTAAGTAATGTTTCCACTTTTTCACGCTCTGGAATAATGCATACAATTCTTTATCATATGTAGGATAATTAACTACTGCAGAATTAAAAGTATCAGAATGGTAGCATATGGGTTTACCATGTTGCATCAACACTGCTCCCATGGTGTAGTCACTGGCATCTGTTTCTATCTCAAATGGTATTTGAAGATTTGGAAATTCTGGTACTGGTGTTGTACTAATTTTTTTTCTTTCAAGGTGTCGAAGGCTTTCTGCTGTTTGCCTCCCCACTGAAACACCTTGTTCAATCCTGTTAAAGCATATAAGGGAGCTGCAATTAAGGAAAAGTTAGCAATAAACTTTCGCCAATATTGTGCTACTCCTAGGGAGCTTCTAACTTCTGTAGCAGATTTGGGTTTAGGCCAGTTTACATTGACTTCAACCTTAGAGGGATCTATCTTCAATTCACCACCCCTACAATATGACCCAAATAATTCAAAGATGTTTTGCCAAATTCGCATTTTGATAATTTAACATAGAGATTTTCTTTTTTCAAAACATCTAGAGTCTGCTTTACATGCTTCAAATGTTCTTCCCATGTTTTACTGAAAACAAGAATGTCATCTAGATATACAATTACAAAATCATCAATAAAAGACCTGAGTACATCATTCATAACTCTCATGAAAGTGGCAGGAGCATTAGTCAAGCCAAAAGGCATAACTAGCCATTCATACAGCCCTTGCTTTGTTTTGAAAGCGGTCTTCCACGCATCTTGCTCTACTACTCTGACCTGATCGTAACCACTATGCAAGTCCAACTTGGAAAAGTAAACAACTTCTTTCAATTGATCCAATAGATCATCAATGTGAGGAAGGGGATAACGATTCTTGATCATTATTTTATTCAGTGCTCGATAATCAATGCACATCCTCCACGAACCATATTTCTTCCTCACCAACACGATTGGAGATCCGCATGGTGATGTGCTTGGTCTTATGAACCCTTTCTCGAGCAGCTCTTGTACCTGCTTCTTGATCTCTGCATTCTCTAAATCGAATAACCTGTACATTCCGATGTTAGGCAATGAAGCATCTTGCTGCAAATTAATATCATGTACAATTTCCCTTTTGGGTGGCAGACCTTTAGGTTCTTGAAATAGGATATCATATTCTAAAACAACTTTTTCTAAATCAGCTTGTTTTTTAGCATTACAGCCTTCAAATACAGTGGTTTATCAGGTTTCTTTTCCTTTACAACCATCAATAAAAATTACTTCCATGAATTTACAATTCTTTTCATCTGCCCTAAGTTTATGAGAGTATAATTATTCTTGAGTTTATGAGCTCTTACAATATATTTGATTCCATATTTAACGAGTTGATACTTATTTTCAGCTCTATAGAAAATGGTTTTTCTATCATACAAGTGAGGACTTCCTAAAACAATTCCACATATATCCAAGGGAACGATATCTAACTCAACCTCATCTACAAATGCTGACCCAAAAGAAAACCTAAGTTTACATTGTCTAGTCACTTGTAGCTTTGCTTTGTCACACACCCAACCTAATGGATATGGCTTCTTGTGAGGTGTGGTTAGTAGTCCCAATTTCTTTACAATTGCTTCAGAAATCAAGTTTACTTGTGAGCCCCTATCAAATAAAGTATCAATCTTTTGATGCTTGCAAATAACTCTAATATGAAAAATCTAATGTCTTTCCCCTCATTTTCTTCAGTATCAATAGTTTGTGCAGAATTACTAGTAGATGCTTCAAAATTTTTACCTTTTATACCTTTGGCTATGATTGTTGCTTCATCGCCTGAGTCTAACCCCAAATCTTTTTGTATACCAATAGCAGTATTCTTCTTCTTGCCATCGAACTTCTTGGGTTTTAGCTCCTAATGCAAAGACCAGCAATATTCATCATCATGTCCATCCTTCTTGCAATGAATGCATGAAGGTTTGTCTTTCTGTACAACGTTTACCTTCCTCTCTTTCCATTTCTGCTTCCTCTTTTCCTTGTTCTTTCTTGTAGTCGGTTTTAATGATCCCCCAATCTCTGGGTTCACATTCTTGCCTCTAGCCTCTAGAAAGGTAGCCTGAACAAATACCTCATCTATGCTAATAGGGTTAAACATGAGAATTGTGTGCCTCAAATAGCTGTGTAGACCACCTATATACTTCAACAAAGTTTTAGGTGAGTCTAAAGAAATGCTTAAAATTAAAGCTCTTTTTCTAAATTCTTGGGTGTAGCTTTGTACACTTTGCCCCTTTAATTGGCGAAGAGTTTGCCAACTCATCATCGGTTGCTGCATATAAGCTAGTGGATAGAATTGTTTTTTAATGGCAGAAACAAATTCACTCTAGACAGAAAGAATTTTACCATGCTTCTTCAAGTCAACTTGTGTCCTGCCTTCCCACTAGACTAAGGCAGTTCCTCCAAGGTGTAGGCTGGCCAGCTGAATTTTACTCCTGTCTGAATCAATATTCTGCACCTTGCAATACACATCAATCTGTCTAATCCAGTTATCTAGCTTTTCTGCATTTAATTCTCCATCATATAATTAACATCTAATTTAATCAAAGATGTTTTCTTCTTTTTATTTTCAGGGCTATCAGGAGGTGTGGATAGAGGAGCCTCTTTTCCTTTCCCTTTTCCTTCAGAATGGCCATCTAGAAGAGATTCCTCTGTTCCTTTGTCTTGTTTGGAGGTTGAAGCATCTTCATCTCTACCTTTCTTAAATTCTCGATACATCTCTTCTACCATGGATCTCATGGTCATGAAACTATTCATGAACTGAGAGTCTGATTCTAAAGGATTTTCTTCTACCATTTTCCTCCTAGAATAGACTCTACCAATTTCTGGGTTATCTTCAACTAGTTCTCCTTCTCCTAATTTGAGCTTTGACCTAGTTATCATTCACCAATCCAGCACAAGCTTGTCTAACCTTAGAAAACCTAAAGATCTGATACCACTTGATCTGCTAATGAGATCTAATACAATTAATAAGGTATTACAGATTTATGTGCTTGGATGTGCCTATGTTATTTTATGCAATGGATCGATAAGATTGCGAAATACACAGACAATGAATCGGTAAACAAAAACATAATAGACAACACATAACACATCAAATTTAATGAGGAGTTCACCCAATACTCCTGGGCTACATCTCCTAGTCCAGACTTCAGTGGTGACCTCTCTATTATGTCTTCAAAATAGAGTTTTACAACAGTGAGCTCAACTTGAGCCTCACACAATAGATACAAAACAATAAGGCTTTACTTGGATCCCCCAAGTCTCTTCTGAGTACACAAACTCCCCTCACTGGCTCTTTATCTCTGTTGTTCTGTCTCAGCTCTGCCTTCAATATTGCTTGCCTCTGTTTGCTCTATGTCTGTGGATTTAAATCCAATCTGCCCTGCCTGTTCGTTTCTCTTTCTTGGCTTTCTATCTCCCGACCTCTGTCCGCTTGAATCCCTCTTCTAGCATTACAAAATCATCGCATAACGCATTAAGGGGAGGTCGCCACCTATTCTACAATGTAAGAGTGCCTCGGGCCTTTGGAACCCCTGAAATGTCCGCTCTCTGTTAACACATCGAAATGTATTCAAAACTGAGAAAATCCGCCAACACACTATGTATTGGAGTTCAAAAGTCCTCAAATCCATTCTATACTCTTATCGAGTCCACCCACAAGTCTTTGTCGCATATCGCAATGGCTTGTTCCTTTGTATTTAAAAAAATATGTTAAAACTGTGAAAATAACGTGAAAAATGGCTTCCTCTAGACTTGAAATAATATACATTTTCATTCCCGAACCCTTTTGGGTCCGGTTTATCACGTCGGCACTTTATCCTTCGCATTTCATTTAATAAACGAAACTGCGAAAATACATTAAAAATGGCCTTTCTACGGATCTAAAACTTTATTGCATCCTGTTTGTAATTTTATCGGGTCTGGTTGTTTGTGTATATGTGTGTGTGTGTTTTCTCCCTTCTGCATGGTCCATAGGTTGTGGTGAGTGCTGCTATTGTAATCCACCGATGCGATATGGTGGTGCAATATGGGTCGTCAATCTGCATGCTTGATCGACGGTCCTCATTGAACTTGTCGATCGCTATCGCAACACACATGTGATCTCTGCTGGTATCTGCCAATTGCTGTTGCCGAATGCAATCCACCGATCGGATCTGGACCGTTGATCGGCCAGATCCGATGACCCCTATGCATTCATTGTTACCACCACCGATAGCTCTGTTTTTTATGTTTTCTATGTATTTTTGCCTCTCGATAGTGCTTTTCAAGCTTTTTAAAAGGATTTCTCATGCGATAATTTTGATCTTTTGAAAGATTTTGAAGACTTAGAAGGTAAATGGATCCATTTTGGATCAAGCAAATCCACTTGTGATGAAAGTACCTTTGGAGATTGAGGTTATGAGGCGACAACGTGACAAGAGGATCGCGCGAAGGGAGAGAGATAAACAAAGGAGTTACTGGTGCTGAAGTGAAAAATCAAGGAAGAACAGGAGCTACACAGGAAACAAAAGGAATTGCAGTGGAAATAGGCATAGCAGGAGGTGCAACATGCACATATTAATGAAACTGCACCCATACAGGTTATGGACCCATCGAGCAGCTAACATGGAGCAGAAAAGGTGAGCAGTGTTGTCGATCGCATGCAAGGGTGTTCAAGAGAATGGATGTCATTTTTCACATGCATGCAATCCCACCCATTTGGCACACTCACTGAGGCGAAGACAAGAAGAAAGTTTGACTAGCACTGAACATGTATTTCGACAAGTTGATGCGCATGGTCACTAACACACACTTGGAGATCAGCACAGACACTATGCATTAGTATGTTGTTGGTCTAGTTACACTCAAGATGATGATGCGCATGTTATCAGATGAGTTGGACAAAGGAGCCATATCAGTGTACCCAGATGCAACGGAGGCAAGAGTTCGCTTTCAGCAGGATGTCACCTTTGAGCGCATGGACACCATCACGGATGACCAAGCTTGGCATTAGTCTGCCACCATCGATCATTGCAAGGATGTCGAAGAGTTGGTCTTCCCACAATTGTCCGAGTCTTAGTGATGTCTTGCATGGCTTTCTCAAGCCTATTTTGTCTCACATGGGTACATGTGCAGATTGTATGTAACATCTTGTCAAGTGGAAGTTCAAGTGTCAATAGCTAAATGTAACAGTCATAGAGTAGTTGAAGAGTCATGAGGGTAGATGAACAATCAACAAAGGGGAATGTCAAGGGTCACCCCACCCTTTGCTATATATAGTACCTCATAACTCATTGTAGAGGCTTTTGGTCAGCCAAGCTTCCGTTAGGAGTATCTTAAGAAAACTTGGAGAGTATTGTAATGAGCCTTGGATTCTCCAGTGTGCAGATCTAGTATATCTCTTTGGAGGAGGAGGCAACAGTGACTGGAACGTTCCACTGTCAGAACTAGTGGTTGGTCATGGTTGTATTGTATGATTGGAACTTTCACTTCTTGATAGAACAAAGCTAGCACGTTTCATGCATATGTTGTATTGTATTTCATCTATCTTGTTTACTCTAAATGATATATGTATTTGTTTTCTTATGCATGTGTGTATGGACTCTTTCTGTATATGCATGTATGAATCTTACTGAAATGTGTTGTTGGTTTAACCATCATTTTAGATTTCTAGCTTACTTGCCTTCCAGTTTGTGATGCATCTTTACTCGTGTGTTCCCTTCTTAGTTCCATGCTTTCACAGATTTCCAAGGGGTGCACTCACTTCACCCTCTGTGTGTTAGAACCATTCATGCACCTTCCTTGACTTGCTGCATATGTCACACCCTTGCTACCAACAGGGACATCTTACTTGCCTTTGAGTGAAACCGCGGTTAAGGTGATATCATACGACCCACTGTTGGGACTCCTACACCAAACGATGTGAGGTCTAGTTGGGACTTATTACCGGGGAGATACCCTGACATGTTGGTAGGTCTAGCACCATCAACATTTCTGGCGCTAGAAGGAGGGCTAGATGACAAGCTAAGTCCGCACAATCTGTTTTGAATCTCTGCATATCTATCATGACTAACTACAGAGTTTCTCTTCCGGAGTGTATGTCTTATGGAAACAACTACGAAATCTAGGAAGAGCTCTAGGATAACTTGTCACATAGAACATACAATGGTGGAGGCTATGTAGCCTTGGTTAGGCACGCGGTCAGCATTGTAGGCTCATGGAATCTTTGAATAATACATGACTTGCATGTTGTTCGTCCACACGCTTCGAGGGCACCCGATACACTGGTGTGCCACACTACTTGAAAAATATATTAATTCTCTTTCTCATATGGTTGCAGAGATAGACCGTGCTTTCAATCACTTTAGCCATAAAGAACTCAACAAAGAAATTGTGGAATTATGAAAAACACCCGATGAATCCATTGAACAGTTTCACACTCGCTTTTGTAATCTTTCATACCGATTTCCCAAAGATGAAATTGATTGGGAATTTCTCGATGGAAGATTTGAGTGTCTTATTCACATATCCAAAAATCTGCAATTCTTGAAATCATCTGAACCCTGCTCAGCACAATTCGGTGAAGGAGTTGCGCAATCACAGGCAGGCACAGTTGTTGTCACAAGTGACTGTTTGCCTTCACCTCATCAAACAACTCCACCACCGCAAAGTGATGTGGGATATTATGCACAAACATCTATTGAACTGTTAGATCCTCCTACCCCACCTGCTCTTGATATCTGCGCAGATTTGGCTTGCAAGCCTATTGGTTGTCACGTGGATTCGTTCCCTTAACCTCCGTCCCTGCATTCTATTGATCCTCTATATTGTACTATCTTTTGCTCTTCCATTTCGGACTCCTCACCTGTTGTGAATAAGGATCAAGTTGTCGACAGGGTTGGTGTTATGCAGCCAACCTGTGCCATCATTCATGATGAGTGTGTGCGGGAATATAAAGAAGAACCCACGTTGAAGGATGACTCCCTTCCATCCGCACCTCACTCGTTCTATCCTGACATCCCTTGTGATTCTACCACTACTGATTTCCTCTGTGAAAACTCATTTCTGGATGTTTCTACTTCCGATCATTCATAGGACACGTCGGATGTCAGTCTGTCATTATATTGTGGAGAGGACCCATCTTCCTTTAAAAATCCATCCAATCCGTCATCTGTCATTTATGAAAACACGGAGGGTGAACATCTTTGCTTCTCATCTACCCCTCTACATAATTCATCAAATCATGAGGATGTCAACGAACATCTTGAATTTTCTGATCTTGGTTGCCGAGATCTCTCTACTTCTTCATCTGATCACAATATTGATTCAATCATTGTTAATATGTCTAAGACACTGGTCTACGATGATCTATCTGTCGACGAAGTCAAAACCCTGCAGACTGTCGAGGAACTTCAGCCCGAGCTGATGGTTATGTCAGGTCCTCGCTGTCCTGAGGTTGGTTTCACTTCCAATTAGGAAATTGTTGAAACATGCAAGGCTCCTCGTCACTCTTTGCTTCGCATTGAAGATCAACCAAACACCCAGATTTTTCTTCCTCCACTCGAACTACATGACCCCATCACTCTTGCATTGGAGGAATCTTACACAACAAGTACACTTGCACAACGTAAGTGGTCTACCTTTCTCACGTTTTCTTGCATGTCACAGTCAAGAGAATGCATACACTTAAGATCTTTACACACTGTACCACAGCACCATGGCAAGTCCATAAAGTGCATGTCATGCACTTTCACTTACTTCTTTTCTGTGGACGCACTTAAGCCCAGAGTGCGTTTGTATTCATAGTTATATCTTTCATGTTTGTTGGTTCGCACAGCTGTATTGTTCGCGAACCATGCCTTCACCAAATTGGTCGACCAATGTGCTAGTGGTTACATTGGAAGTATCACTTCACATGAGCAGACCCATGCACTGTTAGCTTAAGAGTAGTAGTGTTTGCTTTTGGTTTGTTTGCTTGCATGCATGCTTACTTCTTACTTTGCATGTTTGTTTGTTTTCCTGCTTGTTTGCTTACTCACTCTGCTTACACATTTACTTCTGCTTTTGCTTTCTCTTGTTGTTTTTTTCTTGTTTACATTCGTAGGTTAGTTTCGCATGAAACCATGTGCGACTCTTGGAACAAGCTAGGTAAAGTATAAGAGGAACTGTCCAGTTATCAATACTTGGTTATCTGTCATCCTACCTCTGTATGAAGAACTTGTTGTCTTCAGTCCGTGATACATTAGGAAAATACGTATTGTTCGAAGTGAACCTTGGTGAAAACACAAGTCAGTTGTTTTTGGGTTAATCCTTGTCAGCTCAGTCAAGAAAAGTAAGGTGAGGGGGGAAACCTTAACAAGCACATCAGAGGTATATATAAACTACTTCTTTGAAGGAACAACCTCTTCTTCTCTCAATAAGTCGGGATCTCTCTTCCGCCTCTGAAATGAATAAGTGTTATGCACAGTTATGAAAAATCAAAATGAAAAAATGAAATTGTGAAAAAAAAAACGAAAAAATGAAAAATGAAGAAGGCAAAAGAAGAGAAAGGCTTCACAGAGAGGTGATGCAAGCAACTCCATCGGGGTACTGACCAGGCTCACTGGCAACAGAGCAATGCTTGTGTTTTTGCGTGACACCGTCGGGGTACTGTCCAGGCTTGCTGGCAGAGGAGCAACACCAAAGATGAAACTAAAACTCTGACAATCATATGACTTTTGCACCAATATACCCCTCATCCCTAATCAAAACAACTATGTTGACTTGGCTTGGAATGTATGCCGACTGACCAAGAGCTTGGACGATGCTACATCTTACAATCAAACAAGTGTGGAAACCAAGACAAACAGAGAACTAAACAATACTTTTGGAGGTGTTAGACTTGCTTTTCATGAACAAGGTCCATTTAGAGAGTTGGAGTTCTACCAGTGCGTCACCAAGTGTTATAGTGGCTACAACGACCCTCCAAATTTTTTCCTTAGCTTCATTTTGGAGCCTCCCTACCAACCATCCTAGCAACGTATCTTGCATTGTCAAGTACATAGGCTTCATTGATTCTTCAGCAGCTTGCCATCCTGTGCATGTTAGTTTGCTTAACTACCCTCACAGGCTGCCACTCCAAACTTGGGCTAGTTGTTGGCTGATCAGCTCCCTCAGAAAATTGCGCAATTCTGGAGTGGAACGAGCTTTCCCTCCAAAAATTGTGCAATTTTTTTTGGGCAGCCTACTGAGCTCAGAAATTGCGCAATGTAGTTAGACATTCTTCCTTGGGAAAATTGCGCAATTTGGCCCAACACTGCAACTCAACCCAGAAATTGTGAAAATCAGTTGGGCAGACTGCTGAGCTCCAAAATTACACAGAGCAGTCAGACAGGCTTCCTTGGAAAAACTACGTAATCTGGCCGGCACTACAGCGCAGCCCAAAAATTGTGAAAAATCATTTTGGCAGACTGCTGACCTCCAAAATTGCACAGAGCTGTTAGACAAACTTCTTTGGAAAAACTGAACAATCTGGCTAGTAGCCCAACTCCTCCCAAAAATTTCACAATTCTAGGCAGTAGTCACCTGCTCCTCCCAAAAATTGTGCAATCCCTCTGGGATAGCCAGCCCAGTTCCTCTCAGAAATTGCGCAAATCCCTCTCTCAGTTAAGCAAGTTGTTGCATGTGCCTTCAGGTTGACTGGTTCCCTCTAGGACCGAGAAAAATTGATTTGCATGCATGGGCTTCTCTTCCCAAAATAGAAAAAGGTAGCATGCAAAAGACATCCCTAGATATAGGGATCTATTCTTAGCAGTTGGAGGTTACATGCAAAGGTCATTTTAGAAACCTTTCACCAGGTGTCGCTTTTTCCTAGATTTGTGGCATGGGCGGCTTAACCTCAATCTTGTCAAAACTTATGAAACAAACACTACAGAGCTCATTCCTCACATCGATCTTGTAGCTCTGACATCCCACATTGCATCTAGGAGTCTTCGGTACTTTTAGCTTAGTTGTTTCAGGGTAAGTTTTCTTTTCATGTCTTGCACTGTGTTTCTGTCGCTTTTTGTGCTTTTATTTGTGTGAGTGTTGTCTACTTAATTTCAATTAACAATTGTTGTCGTTTTGATGTATGTTATCTTATAGAAGCACCGTTTCAGTTTTCATTCACATCTCACTGCTTTTGCATGCATGACATTGTTTTTGCACCAACAGTCGCCATTGCGACGACCCGTTTCACACACATGCATGTTTTCCCGTTTTCTGAATCTTGCATTTGTTGTTTGCATGCATGATCATTCACTCTTTTTTACACTCAGTATCACCATGCGTTTAGACTTCTCATGTTTTCAGTTGCCCGTCAACAGGTCTGGGCTGCCTCAACTTGGACCTTGCCTTGCCTGGTTAGCATTGCACATTTATGGAAGTGAAGGCTTTGTCGTCCCTCCAAAAATTGCACAAGTGTGGCCCAACACTGACCTCCAGGCGTGCATTGCGCAATTCTGGGAGGCAGTGCCTTGCTGGACCCAGAAATTGCGCAATGCAGTTTGTTGGTTTACATGTCACTGCTGACTGAAATTGCACATTACATAGGTTCAGTCCTCAGCAGGCCAAGCTGGACTATGCATTATGCAGTTCCAGTAGTCAATAAGCTTCCCAAAATCCCTGATTGCGCCTTGTGCAGTATTGGCAATCAGTCTCTCAGCCTCCTGGTGAAAATTGCACAATCTTCATGGACAGTCAAACAGGTATGTTGCATGTCAGTCCTTCAGTTTGTTTTGGTTTTCAACTGACAGATTGTTTTCCATGAGTGTTTCTATGTCTCCAGGTATCACAAGTGTTCATCTCCCTCTCAGCAACACAGTTACAATGGCTTCTAGGAGAGCAGAGTTAAACATCATTCAGAGTGCAACTGGGGATGCAGTTGACTAAGTGCCCATGAACTTGCCTATATATGAAGACATCAAGTTGTTCATGTATAAGGATACTAAGATTAAATGGTAGCAGCATCACAATGAGCAGCACCGTTAGCAGCGACAAAAGGTAGCACACCTACATGCGACAAATACAAGAGGAAGGTTGTTGACACCACAGAGGCAGAACAAAGTCGCAAGCTCAAGAAGATCCACTTGTGATGAAAAGAATTTTGGATATTGAGGCTATGAGGCGACAACGCGATGAGAGGATCATGTGAAGCCAAAGAGAGAAATAGAGAAGGAGTTACAGGTGTTGAAGCGGAAACTCAAGGAAGAGTAGGAGTTGCACTGGCAACAAAAGGATTTGTAGTGGGAACAGGCACAACAAGAGGCGCAACATGCATAGACTCATGAAATTGTGCCCATACAGGTTATGGACCCATCCAACAGCTGTCATGGACCAAACAGGGTGAGCAGTGTTGTTAATCACATGCAAGGTTGTTCAAGAGCATGGATGTCATTGTGCGCATGGATGCGATACCACCCATTTGGCACAACCACTGTGGTGAAGGCAAGAAGCAAGTCCGACTAGAGCTGAAAATGTATTTTGACAAGTTGATGCGCATGGTCACCAACACACACTTGGAGATCAACACAGACACTATGCATCAGTATGTTGTTGGTCCAGCTACACTCAAGATGATGATGCGCATGTTATCAGACGAGTTGGACAAAGGAGCCAGATCAGTGTACCCGGATGAAACAAAGGAAATAGTTCACTTTCAACAGGATGTCACCTTTGAGCACACGGACACCATCATGGACGACCAAGCTTGGCATCAATCCACAATTGTCGATCATCGCAAGGATGTCAAAGATTTGGTCTTCCCACAACTTTCTGAGTCTTAGTGATGTCTTGCATGGCTTGCTCAATCCTATTTTGTCTCACATGGATACATGTGCAGATTGTATGTAACGTCTTGTCAAGTGGAAGTTCAAGTGTCAATAGCTGAATGTAACAATCATATAGTAGTTGAAGAGTCATGAGGGTAGGTGAACAATCAACAAAGGGGAATGTCAAAGGTCCACCCTTTGTTATATATAGTACCTCATAACTCATTGTAGAGGCTTTTGGTTAGCCAAACTTCTGATAGGAGTATCTTAGAGAAATATTGGAGAGTATTGTAATGAGCCTTGGCTTCTCCACTGTGCAGAGCTAGTATATCTCTTTGGAGGAGTAGGTGGCAGTGACTGTAATGTTCCACTGTCGGAACTAGTGGTTGGTCATGGTTGTATTGTATGACTGGAACTTTCACTTCTTAATATAACAAATCCAACATGTTTCATGCATATGTCATATTGTATTTAAGTTATCTTGTTTACTGTAACTGATATATGTATATGTTTTCTTACACATGTGTGTATAGACTTTTTTTGTATATGTATGTATGAATCTTACTGAAATGTTTTGTTGGTTTAACCATCACTTTGGATTGCAAGCTTACTTTCCCTCCAGTTTGTGATGCATCTTTTCTCATGTGTTCCCTTCTTAACTCCATGCTTTCACAGGTTCCCAAAGGGCGCACTCACCTCACCCTCCTTGTGTTAGAACCGTTCATGCACCTTCCTTGACTTGTTGCATATGTCACACGCTTGCTACCAACAGGGACATCTTACTTGCCTCTATGCTCAACCGCGATCAAGGTGATACCGTACGACCCACTGTTAGGACTCCTACACCAAATGGTCCAAGGTCTAGTTGGGACTTCTTACAGGGGAGATCCCCTAACATGTTGGCGGGTCCAACATCGTCAACAGGAACCTGACCAACTCCCTATCACATCTTAAATATGCATCTCCTTCATTCCATGCAATTCACATACTCAACGCAAATGATGGAATCGATAGAAAATCATGCCAAACAACCATAGATGTCAGTTTGAATGAAGTAAGCACAAATATTCACCATCTCATCATGACTAGAAAATCACTGAGATTCAAGCTCCCAAAAACACATGTAGGAATTCAACTACTTCCTTAGTAAAATAATATAGGAATCAACATTCCACATTCACATAGGATTTTACCATTCCTCACTATCAATCTAAGCATTTAACCAGTACAGTAAAGATGTACACATCATTTAAACATATGAAGCACAAGTAAATACTTATCTTACGTACATAAATAAATTAGCAACCAAGATTGGGAATTCAACTCTCCACCCAACCTCGAATGAGTTGCAACCAATCTTTCTTGCAGCTATCACCCCTGAGCCAAATTTTAGAGAGGAGAAGTGCTTCAAGGAATAACCAAAGCTTCTCACAACACCAAGGAATCCAAAGATAACACCATCCCCATCCCTCCCAAACCAGCTACACTAGGGAATCCAAAGGTTACTCCACCTCCACCCTTCAGTAATACAAGGGAATCCAAATGGAAATCCACCTCCACCATTTGAAAATACAAGGGAATCCATAGGCTAATCCACCTCCACACTTAAATAACTGCCCTAAATGGCTCCACCCTAATAGGGAATCTGAAACACACTTATAATGAATCCATAACCAATCCAATAATGCTTTGAGTGGATCCACCCTAACCTGGGAATCCAAAGCACGCCAAAATGTTTGTTAAGCATGGAAAAAGCAATGGGAGGAATTAATACACTCCTTGACCAAGAATCCAAAGAGTATAGTTTGCAAACACCAACTATTAGTGAATCTAGAGACTGCCCCACCTCCACCTGAAACCAGCAATCTAGAGACTATTACCTGTCACCTGAGAGGTACCCAACCAACACTTCCATTGCTCAACCAAATGAGAAATCCCCTCCAATAGTATGTTGAAATAACTTTGCACGCTATTTTCACTTCGAACACCCACACAAAACTTATTTTCTTCACACTGGTTGCTTCCCATTGTTGTGTTCTCTTTCACATGGAGACCATCGTCCCAAATCGAATTATTCCTTTTTTTTGTCTTCTTGCTGTGTTTTCCTCTCTCATGGTTGTTACTCCCCTTTTATAAGACTCTCTGCCATGTCATTTTGCAACCATCTAATCTTCCATGTCTTTCCGTGTGCCCGCCCAGACCAATAACTCCCTTAGCCAGCACAACCCACTCTCCTTTAATTTCTTGTCCTTTCTTTGTTGTAAAATTATCCAATAAAGCATGGCCCTCTCCTCCTTGAAGAGACCCGTTCACTTCTTCTAGCTCCACTTAATTTTCAGTCAACTTCATTTAAAGCCAAAACCAAGTAGTCCACAGTGTTCAGTAAATGGACTACTTCCTCCAAGTTCCCAAGCAACTTCCTCAACCCAAGTTGTGGAATTTGGTTCCCTTTCTCTTGGGAAATTAATTGTGATTACATTTCCAATAATAATTACAAGGAAACGTTTTACAATGTTTGAAAGAGGTAATTTTCAAATTGGGTTATTACACCCAATATTCTATGTTTCCCAAAGTGAAGTTTAGGTGCCTTCCCGAGACAACTCTGTTAGAACTGAAAGTCGAAAGTCAAGCAATAGAGGATGTTAGGTCCCTATACTACTAGTGTAAACCCTTATTGTTATTAGTACAACCCCCTTATTATATCGGTGTGCCTATGTTGTCCTCATATTGTTATTATTGTGCACCATAGAAGCCCACTATTGTTATTATTGTGCCCTTACATTATTATTGTTATGTCGGCTCTAATTATATTATGACCCCTTTGACTCCTATATATAGAAAGGAGGCCTTGCCATTTGTATCATCCAAGAATTGTTCATTTGTGTAATGTAAAGGAGGTTTCCCCCTCGAAGAGGCTGAATTCTAAGGTGTTGATCTATCTTTTCTATCTTTTTGTGAGCTAGTTTCATAACATTTGATATCAAAGCTTTGGATTCTAGGGTTTCGCTGCTCCAAACAATCCATCGTGGAATTTTCTCTATAACATTTTTTCGGCGAAGTTTTAGAAGCTAAAAGAAAAACCCATTTGAGACGAAATCTCGTTGAACCTCGGGTCTAAATTTCAGATCTTGTCTTGCTATATTTTAGGATATATGATCTGAGGAAGTTAGGGTTTTTGCAAGCTCCAGAATTTCATCTAAAACAGGTCATCATGGAATTTTCGCTATAACTTTTTCGCTACAAAGTTTCAAAACCTAAACAAAAAACCCATTTGAGAAGAAATCAGTTTGAACCTTGGGTCCAAATTTTAGATCTTGTCTCGCTATATTTTCGGATATATGATCTGAGGAATTTAGGGTTTTGTAGACTTTCGAATTACATCCTAAATAGGACCTCGGGAAACTTGTCATAATTTCTCTCTGAGCATCAGATTGAAATTTCGTAAGAAGTTAAAGAAAGAGGATGGACTATATTTTGTTTGGGTATAATTTTAGAACCTAAGATTGAAAAAGTGACATGTGGCATGTCGTACAAGTTCACTCTACTGAACTAGTCTATAATTAGGTCATCGTGGGAGATTGGGAATAAATCTTTCTAAGAATCCAATTGCGATCAGACTTACGGAGTTAGAAAGAAGACTCAGAGGGATATTATAGACTGAAATTTCAGAACTTAAAGATCTGAAAGTACAGAGTCATGGTCGTTTCAAGATCAAGCTCCTAAAATCAAGAAAAAGTGAGATGAGGAAGTTTGATGGAAAGGATCCGGTAAATTGGATACTATGGATGGAGAAATATTTTGATCTACATGGTGTACCACTGTTACAAAATGTACGTATTGCATCTAATTATTTAGAACCGAATCAATTTTTATGGTATAAAGGGCTTTGTTCTCGTAAACCACTTATCACGCGGTCAATTTTCATAGAGGAAATGATAGCACATTATGAGGATACAAAGAGAAACACCTTCTTTAGCCAATTGATAAATCTCAAACGAAAGGGTTCAATGGTAGATCACATTGAGGACTTCAAAAAATTGAATATAGGGGCAAATGATATTCCAGAGAAGAAAATGATTGATGTCTTCATAGGGACTTTAAAGGATAACATTCAACATGAGGTTCGTCTTTGGGAACCTAATTCATTGGAGAAGGCATTCAAGTTGGCAAGAAAAATTGAAAGCGAAATTATGGAAACAAGGAATTCCACCACTCGCGATTATAATTATGGAAGTGTTTTTTATCCTAACCTTCCACAACCTACAAGGCTTACACCTCAACAATTGGAAGAAAAAAAGAGAAAAAGGACTTTGTTACAATTATGATAGTAAATACACTAAAGGTCATAAGTGTGCTAAGAAGAAATTATTTTACATAGATTATGAAGAGGAGGAAGAAAAGGATCAAGAAACATCAAAAGAAGAGAATATACACGAGGAACCCACCCCAGAGAAAGAAGAAATGAATCCGATCATATCTTGTAAAGCATTGGAAAGAATTACCACTCCTCAAACTCTCAAGATAGAAGGACATATCAAGAAGAAAAAGGTTCAAGAAGTGAAAGATCACATCGAGAAAGAAGAAATGAATCCGACCATATCTTGTAATGCATTGGCCGGAATTACCACTCCTCAAACTATCATATAGAAGACATATCAAGAAGAAAAATGTTCAAGAAGTGAAAGATCACATCATCAAGAAATGAATCCCACCATATATTGTAATGCATTGGAAGAAATTACCACTCAAACTATCAAGATAGAAGGATATATCAAGAAGAAAAAGGTAATAGTGTTGATTGATTCGGGCAGTACCCATAATTTTATTCATTGTAAGATAGCTAAGGAATTGAATTTCTTCCTATATCCAGCACCAGAGTGTCAAGTCATGGTTGCAAGTGGAGGAACCATAAATTGCTCTGGAAATTGCCATAATATCAAGCTATCCATGGGATAATATGTATTGAATAGCCCAATGCTTTCCATTACAATGGGTGGTGCTAATGTTTTACTAGGAGTTCAATGGCTACAATCTTTGGGTGTGATAGCTTTTAATTTTCAAGAACTTTTCTTGAATTTTTTTTGGGAAGGAAAGGAAGTTGAATTGAGGAGTATCAAAGGGAAATCAGGAAAGATAATCAACTCTAACAGCATGACAAAGCTTCTAAATAAAGAACAACGGGGCGTAATTGCACAATTATGTTCACTAGAGGATCCCATGTCGAAATCATGTATTTCTCCAGATCTCCAAAACGTTTTAGACAATCATTCCAAGGTATTTGAAACTCCCAAAGGCATCCCACCTATTCATGATCATGATCATGCTATTCATTTGATTCCAAGAAGTGTTCCTCCAAACATCAGGCCTTACAGGTATTCATATTCCCAAAGGAGTGGGAACTCATTCAAAAGTTTCAAAAGATCCCAGTTCAAACAGTATTGCGAGAACTTGAAAAAGAACGAAAAATCATATTGGAACTTGAAGCACCCACAAAACTGAGAAATCGACAACTACGAGATAGATCAATTTTAGAGTATCTCATCAAGTGGAAGAACTTACCTGCTGAAGATTCCACATGGGAGGACAATAATTAATACATAAGCATCAACAACTACTCAAGCACTGAGGACAACACTTTTTGAAGGAGAGGGGCATGTTAGGTCCCTATACTACTAGTGTAACCCATTATTGTTATTAGTACAACCCCCTTATTATATTGTTGTGCCCATGTAGTCCCCATATTGTTATTATTGTGCCCCATAGAAGCCCACTATTATTATTATTGTGCCTTTACATTATTATTGTTATGTCGGCTCTGATTATATTATGAACCCTTAGACTCCTATATATAGAAAGGAGGTATTGTCATTTGTATCATCCAAGAATTGTTCATTTGTGTAATGTAAAGGAGGTCTCCCCCTTGAAGAGGCTGAATTCTAGGCGTTGATCTATCTTTTCTATCTTTTTGTGAGTTGGTTTCATAACAGAGGACCAATATTTTGGTTAGTCTATGTACGGACCATATACATTGATAAAATGAAGGGTCAAATCCAATTTAGCGGAGGTGAGATCCATATCCAACAATGGTTTCAATGATAAAGCAAAATTTAGATGCATGAATTTAGGGATCAATCCTATGATTAGGCCTCTAGATTATTCCATAACATCGATTGTCAAAAAGTCTCAATCTGGAAGGATTTAAAGCAAAACAACGGTAGCCTTTTCTCCATCCAACACTGTTTCTTGAAGGAAAATATCATGGAGGGAGAAACGTTCATAGAGTCTCCTTAGATCCAATTTTTAGAGGTATCAAATAAACCCATATAATTAAGTGAGAGAAATTTCATGAGGAACCTTTAGGAGGGCTTGTAGCTCTAAGTGCCCTTTGAATCGAGGTTTGTTTCCCAACTTGTATCTCATAAGATGCCTTCTGCTGGGCTTTTAAAAGTAATGATTTTCGACCTCTAGAAGAAGAGGAGACAATGAGATCTTCAATAAGCCTTAAGCCACCACCAGGGTCAGAGGGGGGAGGGAGAGATGCGGTAGTGGGAGGGGTAGAAGAATGATCCCAATATTGTAGATTGTAGTGACGTGGGGAGATGGGAAGGGATGAGGAGGGAGGGTAGGATTCTGAGGAGTCGGGGTGAAAAATGAAAGGCCCTCGATGAGGGGAGGAGAAGGGATAGAAGGGAGCGTAGAGGGCAGGGAGAAGATGGGGGGGCGAGGATGTGCAAGGAGAGCTGAGAAACGGGTATAAGAGGGATACATGAAGAATTAGTAAGTGATACCTTGAGAGAACACACAATAAACCACAATTAACCTTTTGCATAAAAGAAGAAACTAGGGGGATAAAAGATACCAATCCTAGATTATGAAGAGCATTAGAGAAGAGGGGAGATGTTGCTGAAACCTGAGCTGCTATGACCTCCATGGATTGGTGTGCCTGAATCCGTGGAGACTTTGAAGAAGGTGATATCTGAACAACATCCATGCTTGTAGGACGTTCCTTGTTTAATGGAGGTGAACAAGTCTTCGGGTATTTCTTGAGAGATTCCAGGGCAACATGAGGAGATTTTGCAGGAGATGAAGGGAGTGTGTCTTAGTAGAATTCACTTTTGCGAACCCATTTTTTCATGTTCCCTTTCCAATTTCATATTCCCAACTTAAATTCCCATAGAAAGGGCAACGAGAGCATTTAAATAATATTCCCTTGTTGTCTATGTTTTTCTTGTGAGTAATTGAACCCACACTTATGGAAACGGACTCGGGGAACCCTTGGGACGTATTGAGGCTGACCATAATACAAACAATCAATATTACACCAATTTGTTTGAAAGAAAAGACAACTTCATAAAAAAACCTTAGAGAGTTTGCAACCTCCTGATAGACACTTTCATGGCAGAATATTGGTGGGAGATGGACCAAGATAGGCACCAAATCCATTTTTTTGCTTGGGCATAAAAAATTATGGTCCAGTTCTTTAGTAGGAGATCCTGAGAACCCTAAGTCCATTTTTGGTCCAAAATTTTCCCAGCATCCTCTGTGCTTTACGCTTGCCATCCCATCCATTTTTTTCGTGAAGAGCATGAAATGATTCAAGTACCCTAGTAAGGGTTTGAGATTTAGTTCCATCCACTTGCATAAAACTGCCATGAATATTCTTTGACTAACAAATCGACCAACCACCACTTTGTCTTCCATATCTTGGATTATGTTTCGAATAAATTCCTTTCCTAGGACTAGAGACAGTTCCTCAGAGCAACACTTAATGCATTTCTGAGAGGGTCTTTTAGGTGGACTATCTAGTGGAGCTATATTATTAACCTTCCCCTAAGAATAACTGCCTAGACTGAGCATTATTGGTGTAAGGAAATCATTTAGGAAACTGGAAGAGGGGAAAGGGAGGCGGTTTCTCACTAAATAACCAGGAGGTAACCATGTTGTAATACTTTGAGTAAATAGAGGAGAGTATTTTATCAAGGGAAAGCAGTGAAGGGGAGATTGATGGGAGGGGATGTGGATTGAGTTGAGAGGGAAAGGCAGGATCTGCAAGGGAGAAATGTGGGTGTGGACCACCTATGAACAAGAGAAAGCAACCTAACTTCTCACAACAATGGGACCAACCTTGAGAAATTCATTTATAAACTACCCAAGATATCAATTCGTACCTACGTTGGTGAGCTAGATGTGACGAGGGAATAAGAGGGTGGTAACACTTGTATGATATTTGGATCCCTCCAGATGTTGACCCCTTCTAAAGGGTTTGGTGTATGATCCACCAGATCCTCATACCAATCCTATGACATTTTAAGATATCAGGCAGATTCACGAAGGAAGGAAGCAAAGGGGATTGTTGGATTAGCTTGTGGAGTTCCTGCCACTAGAAACCCTAACTGCAAGTTAAACCCTCGTAAAGCCACCATCCTCCTATATATACATACATACATATATATATATATATATATATATATATATATATATATATATATATATATATATATATATATATATATATATATATATCCTCTTTTACTTTTAGAATGTATTCTATATTGTAAAAATACATTACAATTAATATGTTTACAAAACATTTAATTGCATATGCTCACTCGCAAATTACGAACTCCTGTGTTGGTTCATTTTTGGCAGAATTCAGATAATTACGTTGATAAGAGAAAGAACACAATTGAGTGGGTGAATTTGGATTTAGCTAAGCTTCTAAGTTGAATTATGTACATTAAAAAAACATATAAAAACATTAAAACAATACTTTCAATTGTGTAATTACTTATATCATTGAAAAAATTTAGAGTTTAAACACAAAACCCTCTAATTTTTATTTTATTAATTTATTTTTTTCATAGGAAAAATTGAACTCTTTATTAAGGAAATAAAAAGTTACTGATTAGATGCATCGAAGCATTAAATAATCAAACTGTGAATCCACCGTGCGCAGAAAGTAAAAACAACAAAATATTGAGAAAAAGTGGAAAAGCACTTGCTCAATAGTGATACTCATATATAAAACTTCTATAAACAGTAATAAAAAATCTGGTCTCTCTGAACAATCGAAGCAAAGAACCCATATACAAAAACATATGTAGCAAAAGTAACCATAGTCCATCTGTCATAAAACAACAGAATATGTAAAACTGAAATAGAGCCAGAAGTCAAAGAGATATCTCAGTCCCATATCAACAAAGATGCAATGTTATAAGCCATATGCAAAAATGCAAAAAAATGATATTTTAAGAAATATGGAGGCCGATCCGACTCGGTGACCATCCCATTGTCCAAATCGATTATGTGTCAAGTGTACAGAGCATGTTGTAGACCTTTTTTAGAGAAACAATATTCTTCCATATTCCTTTCCCTATAAATGTGACAAACAGAGAAATCAACAAAGGCTGGTTTAATAAACGAAATTTCATCTAAAATAGGAATCAGTGTAAGATTTTCACAACGCTGCATTTTTTTGACCAATTTATCACATTCATGAAGTCACCAAAAATATGAGCTGAAGAAATCCCCAACTGCCTTAACCAACATAAGCGAATTTTCAGAGTTTTGAACCAGTACCAATACCCACTGAAGCTTTTAGGATTTTGTGATCATTTATGTGAATGATGATTCTTGCCCCACAACAATCATGAGCATCTGAAGCCCCATCAAAATAAGCCCATGGAATATCAGGTTTGATGATTTCTTCCTGAATAATCCGACTAGCTAGAGTAGGAGTGATTTGAGGAATCAGTTCATAGATAGAATCATATTGAATAGCAATAAGATAGGGACCTGAAGGTTGATCCATAAAGATGCTTTTGTTTTGATCCAACCAAATTCCCCAGCAAATAATCATGGGAATATTCCTATAATGAGTATCAGATGAACGAGACCACCAATTTTTCCATGCATCCTCCAAAGAAACCCCAGACCAATGTGAACTAATACCAACAGTCTTCAAAAAAATCTCCCAAGTTCTTATAGAAAAAGGACAGGTTAAAAAAAGATGAGAAGAACTTTCTTCAAAGATTTTGCAGAGGGAGCACCAACCTGGGCCATGTTTGTTTCTTTTTTGAAGGTTGTCCTAGGTTGGGACTTTGTTCCTGAGAATACACTAGAAAAAGAGTTTGGATTTTACTGGACAACTGAGTTTCCACAAAGGCTTGAACCACCAGTGCCTAACTCCACCCACCCTTCTATCCATTTGTAAATTGTAACCAAACTTTGGAGCATATATACCACTGGGAGAGTAGACCCAACGAAGTTCATCAACCCTTTCCTTTATATAGACATTTGATCTTTGCAATTCCATAGTGTAGTCCATCCAGACACCCTCCCACTGGGGCTCTAGGTCTAAATCCTCGGCTGACTTCCAACCCTGATTCCAAAAAGTAGTGGTTCCCTCATTTGAGATTTGATTGAGAGAAAAAATACCCTTGGCAGCAAGGGATTCTCTCAACTCCCTTGGAAGAGTGAAAGCCTCGTTACAACCAACCCACAGATCCACTCCCACTCTAACACTAGAACCATTCCCAACCAGCCAGGATAGCCCATCAACAACAATGTCAAAAGACTCAATCATTGCCTTCCAGATGACCAAAGAGTTTCTAGAAGACTTTCCTGGTGTTCTCAGCCAAACCACCAAGTCCAAAGGATCTATATATTTCCTTTTTATCACCGATGTCCATAGGTTGTCCTTGGTTAAAAGACTCCAGCCAGATTTTGCTGCCAAAGAGTGAGAAAAACAAGAGAGATCCTTTATGCCCCACCCTCCCTTATCTTTTGGACGAGCAATTTTCTCCCAGGTCACCCATGGGAGAACATCATCTTCCTTGGGGCCCACCCAAATAAACCGACCACATATTTTCTTAATTTGTGAAGGAATGCCTTTCGGGACCCAAGAAAGAGTAATCCAGTAAACTGGTATGGTCTGTAAAACCAATTTTATAAGAACCAAGTGCCCAGCTCGAGATAGCCACTTAAAGCTCGAGAGCTTGACACGCTTTTCAATTTTTGCAACTAACCATTTCCAGTCCAATTTTTTGGAGGAGTCCGGCTTCAAGAGGAAACCAAGGTATTTAAGGCTTTCCATCAAAGATTTTACTTCAAAAAGAAAAGTAGATAAATATATATTTATCTCTGCTTAAGAGAGGCCATTTTGAGTAATGGAGGTTTTATGTGCATTTATACTCATCCCGGTTGCCTTAAGGAATAAATCCAGAATTGACTGCAACTTAGAAAGATCTTCCCTAGACTCATCACAAAAAACTAAAATGTCATCCAAAGAAAGAAGGTGAGTAATGAAGAGATTTATAGCAATTTCAATGCCTTTATATTCACCCCTTCTAATGGCAAAATGAATCAATTGACTCAAACCTTTTGCAACAAAAAGGAATAGGAGGGGTGATAAAGGGCATCCTTGACGAAGGTCCCTCTAACTATGGAAAAAGGGAGAGGCCACCTCGTTGATGAGAACAACAAACTCACATTAGTTATACAACTCATGACCGAATTAATAAAACCAATATTGAAACCCAGGTGAGTCATAAGAAGGCGCAAATACATCCAGCTAATCTTGTCATAAGCCTTTGAAAGATCTATATTAAGAATCATTCCTCTTTTTTGTTTCTTTTGGTACAATGCAAGGATTCCTGGGCCACTCCAATAGCTTCATGTATTTTACAACCCTTAAGGAACCCAAACAGTTCCTGTGAAATATTTTTTCAGAGAATTGGTTTTAATCATCTTGCAATAGTTTTGGCAAATATTTTGTATGTACAATTGCACAAAGAGATGGGTCTGAAATCATCAAAGCTTTGAGGATCACCAGAATTTGGGATTAAAGCCGGAAAGGTTGAATTAAGAGGGTCATGTACAAAACCCTTGCTTTTGGAATCCTCCACTAGTCTAGCCTGATCATCCCCTATTAGGTCAAAGAAATGTTGGAAGAATTCCATCGTCCAACCATCTGGACCCAGACTCTTCTCCTTTTACATAGAGTGTAGAACTCCCTCCACTTCACCCTTTGAAATAGGGGCCATAAGAATATTATTATCGTCCTCATCAATAAAGCTGGGAAATACTTGTGCCACCTGAATGACTTCGACAATGGTGGCCTCGGGGGAAAGCTTTAAACAGGGTTTTGAAATGACTCATCCCCCTTGTCAACAACTCATTGAAAGAAGATGCCGAAACCCCTTCATCATTTTTCAGTTCCTATATTATGTTTGTGTTTTTTCTGCCCTTGGCGTAGTTCTGGAAAAATTTGGAGTATTCATCCCCTGGCTCAAGCCAAATAGCTCTACTTTCTAACCTCCACTTTTCTTCATTATCTTTCAGAATCCTATACCTTTCACCCTCCATAACTTTTATCCTTCTCTTTTTTTCTTTCGTCTCATACCCATCCCCTTCCAAGCTTTCTAAAGCCTGCAAATCAATCTCAATGGATTTTAATACCGCTTCATCCCTTAAAGATTTTTCCTTTGCCCAAGAGATAGTTGATTGTTTCAATTTTTTTAGTTTCTCCATAAAAGACTGGGCAAGGGATAAACCCGAAGATCCATTATGAGAACTCCAAATCTCATGAACCAACTTATTGTAGGACATATCTTTAAGCCAGGAAGAATTGAATTTAAAGGGAGAGCCAGGCTTCCTACTAGCCACTTTTAGTTCCAGGAAAAATGGAAAGTTATCTGCATCACCCCCAGAGCCAACAAAATGGCGAAAAAAAGGGATATGAGCAGCCATATCTTCTTTGATCAAGAATCGTTCTAAACATTTAGATACCCTTGTCTCACCAACCCTCCTATTTCTCTAGGTAGGTTTTTCTTTCAGAAGATCAACATCAATAAATCTCCCCAACCAAATCTTGTTTAGAAAAAAATCGGCCAAAGGGTCCACCTGTGCATTTGGTCCCCAAGATTCTGATAACCCTAAGGAGACATTGAGATCCCCTCCCACCACAAGCTTTGAGCAATTTAGCAAAGATTTTGAGAACAATTTATTCTAGAAAGGGATACGACCCTGACAAGGTCCATAAATGTTTAAAAGAGTTAAGTTTGAACAAAGTTTTGAGGAGTAAACCTCCGCTCCAAGCATCAAATCAGAGCCCCGGGAATTTAAGAGTTTTAAACTGCAATCCTTTATACCCAATGCCAAACCCCCTAAATGCCCACTTGCATCCAGAGCCACAAAGGACCAACCAGGCAACATGTTTCTCAAAATATTTATTACAAAATCCCTAGGACCAAGAGTCTCTTGAAGCATAATAACATCACAACATACATTCTTAAGTAAATGTTTTAAGGCCAACTTTTTATGGGCATTGGCAATCTGCAATTGAAAGACAACAAAGTAATTTGGAAACCACCACAGGGGTCATCACTGCTCCAAGCGACCCTTTTAGGGAGATTTGTTTGCCATCAGCTATATCAAGCTTGGCTTTTAACTGGGCTTTAGATAGGTTTGATTTCCTGCCCCAAGTCTTAGGAGGACCCAAAGTGTCATATAAGAGGTTGAGACCACCCACAGGATCATTCGGGTGGTCTCTTTTTTCCCGGGGGAGAAGGTTATAATGAGGTTTGTCTAGGTAAATAACAGAGGGGATGGGAAGACCAGAGCCCACCGACGAGGGTACAGAAAGATTTAAAATTGGTATCGATGTAATGATGTTGTCAAGGGCCAAAGAGATATTGCATTGAGGAGAAAAAACATTAATAGATGGCCTGGAAGGACCAGGCCTGAAAATAGGATCCACAAGGGGCATACATAGAATAGAAAGAGAGGGAGGAGGGGAAGAGACGGTAACCGTAGGATGAGATGCCTCCACCTTTATCATCTAATATCACTCGTGTACAGTAGCAGTTCTTTCAGCCTCTACATGAACTACCCGCTGATCCTCATTGACCACAATCTGAATGGAAGCCTATGCCTGATGTCTCCCTGGAGAAATTGCCTGCTCCATAACTACATCCTCAGGCTGCTCCTGCAATTCTTGAATCGAATCCACCCTGTTTTTCCTTGCATGTCTAAACCCCAATGGGAAATCCCTAGCCAAGTGGCCATGTTTATAACAACAATGACATCAATAGGGAAACTGTTCATAGTCCAGTAACTGAGTGAGAGAGTAGCCATCCACTTGTATCTGCTTCACATATTCCAAACCCTCCCTCGGGTCCAACCTAACTAGTATACGTGCCATCTTTCTTTCCCTAGCCACTTGAAAGGACATATCAGCTTCCAAAAAAGTTCCCAGAATGTTTCCAATCACCTTGAAGACATCCATCAACCAAAGATGAGGGGCGAGTGATGGAAGGGGCACCCACACAGGGATCTCTCCTAATCTTTCTCTTTGAGCATTGAAAAGGGGGGTCCATCTTTTAAAGAGAATCAAAGCTTTACCAAAACCCCAGTTTTGCTCAAGAACCCAATCAACAACTTCCACATTTGAGAAACGAACCATGAACCAGCCCCTTGTTAAACAAATAACCTTCGTCTGAGAAACCGGCCCTGAACTCCATTCCTTACTTATCCATTCCTTAATGAAATTAGCAGTAAATTGTCTTCCCTTTACCCGTCCCACTATGATGCGCTCTGATGCATCCATAACTTCATCCATCCGAATGTCGACCCCTAAGATTAGTTTTGGTTTCTCCTCTTTCTTTCTTATGACCTTCCCCTTCTTCCTCTTTAGGCTTGAGGACTGACCATTCACTGAAGGGGCAATTGAGTTATTTTCTTCACCCTCATGGCTTTTCGAGCCCTGAATACCCTCCAAGGGATCGTTTGGTGTTAATATAATGTTTTGCAAGGCTTCAAAGTCCAGTACCTTCCCACCAGTGTCGAGAATGGGAGGATGACTTCCCTCCTTCAACCCCAAGGAGCCCGCCTCTAGATGTCCAACCAAATCCAACCCTTGGCTTGGAAAATTAGGAAACCCTAACACTTTGTTCCCAAATTCTTCTTGGAGTGGCTGTCTCGCCGAAGAATTTACCTTCGGGAAACCAATAAAGGGTTTCTCCCCAATAACAACAGTGTCAACCGCTAAACGAAAAGACTCCGAGAGGTTGATGGCAAAAGTCGAAGAAGGGGTTTTACAGTTAATAGTTTTGTATAGGCTCAAGCCCGTGACCAACTTTTCCACCCCTAGTAACTCATTAAGACAAGTTTGCAACCCTTCCTACCTCTTGAGTTCGCTACTTCTCACTATATCTTCCAGACCACCTGTTAAAACCCCAGAAACAGAGACTGTCGGAGGGGTTTTTGGGCTTACTTGTAAATCCGCTAATGTCTTGACAGAAATTCCTGCCAATACTGCACCATCTTGACCTTCATGAACTTCGGAGTCCAAAAACCAACAAACCACCCTTGAGGAAGGGGGTTTTGACTCCTCTAGCAGCCCTAGACCACTGCCCTAATTCCATGCCAGTTCCGTACCAAAACTTTTTCCAAGTGGAGACCTAGCTGGCAAGACCACCTTCGCCAGATTCTGTTGCGTCGGTTCTAAACCCCAAATTGACAGAATGTCCTTCGGAGCCAGTTCCAAATCCACATAGTTGGTTGGGTTCACCATCCTGGTAACAGTGTAAAGAGGAAAAAACTAATAAAACTAACTCTTGACTGAAACGACCGGTGAAAGCTTCGAGTAGGCTAAAGAACCCAAAACAACGAAACCTCCCCCGCGTAGTACGACCCCAGGTGACCTGAGACCCCAGAAAAAACAAGGAGGCCCAGTATGAAAATGAGGAAATACAAGCAGCACGAGGTATTGAAAACTGAGGAGGTGGTAAACGTTGAGAGTCACAAAGGATGCATTCGGTTATCCAAACGAAAAAACACAGTGAAAAATGAAAACAAAGTAAAAACGTTCACCAAAATAATCCCCCCACCTTGGAATGCTCATAGCTCCCTCGACACCCAGCCCAAGGACTGGCCCAGCAACTGTGTGGCTGCCCCAACACCTGCTACGAGTAACATTTGTCTCCACAGTCCTCCATCACCGCCAGGTCCTAGGTCACCTTGGTATGATCTTGACTTGTCAAAATATTTATACCCAATACACTTTTACAATTTATGAAAAACCTAAAATATAACCTACTTAAACCCATTAAATAAAATATATAGAGTCTTTCTCTACATACATTTATTTTATATATCCATTACATTCTAAGTCATCAAATAAACAATAAAAAGCACACTTTAAATAACACTTGCTAATTTAGATGAATATGAAAAGAAAAATATATATTAAGACTTGATAATGGTTACAAGGATGAAAACAATGTTGTATCATTTACCATTCTAATTAATAATTAAAAAATTCAAGAAGAAGGTAATTTGGATAAATAAAAAGCGCAGAATATTTGGTAATGATTACAAAGTGAAAACAATGTTGCATCATTTACCATTCTAAGAAAGGATTAAAAGAATAAATAAACCATTCTAAGTAATATTAAAAGATTCATTTACCATGGTAAGTAATGATTAAAAGATGAGATGAAATATTCTAAATAGTGATTAAAAGACTCATTTAACATCATTTATAATGATTAAAAAATTGGATGAACTATTTTAAATAATGATTAAAAGATTACCATTGTAAGTAATGATTAAAAGATTGGATTAACCATTGTAAATAATGATTAAAAGATTGGATGAGGTGATAGGCTTTATACCTCACCACTTCTTACATGGTAAAACGTGTACTTCAACAAAAAAGCACCCCACCACTTTCTTACATGGTAAAAGGTGTACTTCAACGAAAAAGCACCCCACCACTTCCTTACATGGTCGTGTTTCGACAAAAAAAGCACCTCACCACCACTTTCTCACTCAACGAAAAGCACAAGCACGGAATTTAAATTCAAATTAAAATTCCAAAAACAAAAATTCAAAAAATATGAAGTCATTCCCTCTGTTATACGCAATCAGAGAGTGTGGGAGGCTGGTTGGCAGCACAACAGAGGTCAGGCGGCTGTCGTAACAGCCATCTGTGAATTTAGAAGCCTCCCATCGCAGGCCATCAAATATTTGGATTTAGGAGCCTGCCAAGTTTGATCATATAGTTGTTTGTCATTTCTCTGCCCTGCTAAGTCATTTCTCTGCTGCCAAGTTTGATCATATAGTTGTCTGTCATTTCTTTGCTGCCTGTATTCATTATTGTTGCTCAACCACAACATTTTCTGGATCCATTCACAATGGTCATTCTCAGAGTCTGAAATCAGCCATATTGGTCAGCTCGTTCTCAAGTCTAAACTCGGCTCCCTGTATTTATTACTGCTGCTCAACCACAACATTTTTTGGATCCGTTCACAATGGTCATTCTCAGAGTCTGAAATCAGCCATATTGGTTAGCTCGTACTCAAGTCTAAACTCGGCTCCCTGTATTTATTACTGCTGCTCAACCACAACATTTTCTGGATCCGTTCACAATGGTCATTCTCAGAGTCTGAAATCAGCCATATTGGTCAGCTCGTTCTCAAGTCTAAACTCGGCTCCCACAAGAACTTCCCACAAGAGCTTCAGCTTCCAAAATGTGGGTCTACAAGCACCCCAGAAAGAGACTGTATAAATGGAAAGATGGGTTAGCTCCTCTGCCTTTCAGACAGGCCCTTGTAATTGCAAGAATCCTTTGGGTTTAGAGGCTTGTGCATATATGGAAAGATGGGCTAGCTCCTCTGCCTTCCAGACATGCCTTTGTAATTGCAAGAATCCCCTGTGTTTAGAGGCTGTGTTTAAATGGAAAGATGCATTAGCTCCTCTGCGTTCTAGGCAGGCCTTTGTAATTGCAAGAATCCCCTGTGTTTAGAGGCTATGTATAAATGGAAAGATGGGTTAGCTCCTCTGCCTTGCAGACAGGCCTTTGTAATTGCAAGAATCCTCGGGGAAACCCATGAAGTTCTTGTATATGATGAAGTCTATCATGGATTTGGGTACCCAGATAACGTTGTGGGCCGTGGAAGCCATGGTTCCATGTTTAATGGCATCTGAGACAATGGCACAGCCGTTGCTGTCAAAAAAATACACTCGACAGACAGGAGACTTATAAAAGAAATGAATGATGCTGGGAAGAGTGAGACATCGGAATCTGGTGAGATTAATTGGATTATGCTCAAGTTTCCATAAAAAATCTTTGGTTATGGAGTTTTGTCGCGGGAAAGCCTTGATTAACATTTGCATTGCAATGAAAATAATTCCGAGTTGGGTTTGAAAAGCCGGCTGAGCATTCTCAAGGTCGTTTCCCATGGGTTGGCTTATCTTCACGATCACCGCCCTACGGCCATTGTTCATCGCTATCTGAAACCTTCCAACGTGTTATTAGATGAGACGTCGATCGCCCATGTTGGAGATTTTGGTACTTAACATCTGATGATCTCTATAGCAGAGCATGATGATTCAACGACAGCCTCAAGAGACAGCTCAAGTCTTGTTATGGGAGCTATGGGTAAATACTAATGTACTAATAGATTGAACGACATCGTTTACAGAATAGATATGACTGACTGATAAAGGTTGTACATATACTGATTATATAATTGGGTATTGTGGAGTGCTCGTCTCTGAAAGGGGAGGTATACAGCTAAGACATCTTGGCGTTGGAGAGGATAACAGGAGACATACGCAATCAGTTTCGACGTTGCAGAGTTGGGTAGGCGATGCGTTCCCGGATAGATTGACGAGAATTTGGTGAAGGAGATTAGAAAGGAAGAAGATGATGAAGTTGCAGTTGAACATTTACGTCGGAGGAGCATGCAAAATCTTGACAATTTCGAATCTAAATTTTTGTAGATCACAGAAGACAGACCAGAGGTGTAACATTGGTGGTGAGAATGGTTTCCACCGTGGGCAATTATGATTATTCCGAGTCGTTCTTTGTCCTCTCTTCAACTTCTTTCTTTCTATTTTTCATGACTGGATTTCCTCTTCCTTTCTGGTTCTTCTTTCTCCCTATGATCTTCTTCTTTCCTCCTGTTTTCTGTTTCTATCTCTGATCATCATTTAGTCTTTGTTGGAGTCTAGTAGTGGAAATATTAGGGAAAGTCCTAATAGGTGATATGTTGGTTATGGGTTTGATATTTGCTATTCATTTACGCACTGATTCGTGAAGGAAGGTGGAGGGTATTTATTGTTTTCTCTTCTTGATGCAGCGACGGTTTCTGAGCTGGGTTGGATTGAAAACCGAGGAGGTGGTAAACGTTGAGAGTCACAAAGGATGCATTCGGTCATCCAAACGAAAAAACACAATGAAAAATGAAAACAAAGTAAAAACATTCACCCAAATAATCCCCCCACCTTGGAATGCTCATAGCTCCCTCGACACCCAGCCCAAGGACTAGAACAGCAACTGTGCGACTGCCCCAACACCTGCTACGAGTAACATTTGTCTCCACAGTCCTCCATCACCGCCAGGTCCTAGGTCACCTTGGTATGATCTTGACTTGTCAAAATATTTATACCCAATACACTTTTACAATTTATGAAAAACCTAAAATATAACCTACTTAAACTCATTAAATAAAATATATAGAGCCTTTCTCTACATACATTTATTTTATATATCCATTTAATTCTAAGTCATGAAATAAACAATAAAAAACACACTTCAAATAACACTTGCTAATTTAGATGAATATGAAAAGCAAAATATATATTAAGACTTGATAATGGTTACAAGGATGAAAACAATGTTGTATCATTTACCATTCTAATTAATAACTAAAAAATTCAAGAAGAAGGTAATTTGGATAAATAAAAAGCGCAGAATATTTGGTAATGATTACAAAGTGAAAACAATGTTGCATCATTTACCATTCTAAGAAAGGATTAAAAGAATAAATAAACCATTCTAAGTAATATTAAAAGATTCATTTACCATGGTAAGTAATGATTAAAAGATGAGATGAAATATTCTAAATAATGATTAAAAGACTCATTTAACATCATTTATAATGATTAAAAAATTGGGTGAACTATTTTAAATAATGATTAAAGGATTACCATTGTAAGTAATGATTAAAAGATTGGATTAACCATTGTAAATAATGATTAAAAGATTGGATGAGGTGATAGGCTTTATACCTCACCACTTCTTACATGGTAAAAGGTGTACTTCAACGAAAAAGCACCCCACCACTTCCTTACATGGTCGTGTTTCGACAAAAAAAGCACCTCACCACTACTTTCTCACTCAACGAAAAGCACAAGCACGGGATTTAAATTCAAATCAAAATTCCAAAAACAAAAATTCAAAAAATATGAAGTCATTCCCTCTGTTATACGCAATCAGAGAGTGTGGGAGGCTGGCTAGCAGAACAACAGAGGTCAGGCGGCTGTCGTAACAGCCATCTGTGAATTCAGAAGTCTCCCATCGCAGCCCATCAAATATTTGGATTTAGGAGCCTGCCAAGTTTGATCATATAGTTGTCTGTCATTTCTCTGCCCTGCTAAGTCATTTCCCTGCTGCCAAGTTTGATCATATAGTTGTCTATCATTTCTCTACTACCTGTATTCATTACTGCTGCTCAACCACAACATTTTCTGGATCCGTTCACAATGGTCATTCTCAGAGTCTGAAATCAGCCATATTGGTCAGTTCATTCTCAAGTCTAAACTCGGCTCCCTGTATTTATTACTGCTGCTCAACCACAACATTTTCTGGATCCGTTCACAATGGTCATTCTCAGAGTTTGAAATCAGCCATATTGGTCAGCTCGTACTCAATTCTAAACTCGGCTCCCTGTATTTATTACTGCTGCTCAACCACAACATTTTCTAGATCCGTTCACAATGGTCATTCTCAGAGTCTGAAATCAGCCATATTGGTCAACTCGTTCTCAATTCTAAACTTGGCTCCCACAAGAGCTTCATCTTCCAAAATGTGGGTCTACAAGCACCCCAGAAAGAGACTGTATAAATGGAAAGATGGGTTAGCTCCTCTATCTTTCAGACAGGCCCTTGTAATTGCAAGAATCCTCTGGGTTTAGAGGCTTGTGCATATATGGAAAGATGGGCTAGCTCCTCTGCCTTCCAGACATGCCTTTGTAATTGCAAGAATCCCCTGTGTTTAGAGGTTGTGTTTAAATGGAAAGATGCGTTAGCTCCTCTACGTTCTAGGCAGGCCTTTGTAATTGCAAGAATCCCCTGTGTTTAGAGGCTGTGTATAAATGGAAAGATGGGTTAGCTCCTCCGCCTTGCAGACAGACCTTTGTAATTACAAGAATCCTCGGGGAAACCCATGAAGTTCTTGTATATGATGAAGTCTGTCATGGATTTGGGTACCCAGATAACGTTGTGGGCCGTGGAAGCCATGGTTCCATGTTTAATGGCGTCTGAGACGATGGCACAACCGTTGCCGTCAAAAAAATACACTCGACAGACAGGAGACTTATAAAAGAAATGAATGACGCTGGGAAGAGTGAGACATCGGAATCTGGTGAGATTAATTGGATTATGCTCAAGTTTCCATAAAAAATCTTTGGTTATGGAGTTTATGTCGCGGGAAAGCCTTGATTAACATTTGCATTGCAATGAAAATAATTCCGAGTTGGGTTTGAAAAGCCGGCTGAGCATTCTCAAGGTCGTTGCCCATGGGTTGGCTTATCTTCACGATCACCGCCCTACGGCCATTGTTCATGGCTATCTGAAACCTTCCAACGTTTTATTGGATGAGACGCCGATCGCCCATGTTGGAGATTTTGGTACTTAACATCTGATGATCTCTGCAGCAGAGCATGACGACTCAACGGCAGCCTCAAGAGACAGCGCAAGTCCTGTTATGGCAGCTATCGGTAAATACTGATGTACTAATAGATTGAACGACATCGTTTACAGAATACATATGACTGACTGATAAAGGTTTTACATATAATGATTATATAATTGGGTATTGTGGGTTGCCCGTCTCTGAAAGGGGAGGTATAAAGCTAAGACATCTTGGCGTTGGAGAGGATAACAGGAGACATACGCAATCAGTTTCGACGTTGCAGAGTTGGGTAGGCGATGCGTTCCCGGACAGATTGACGAGAATCTGGTGAAGGAGATTAGAAAGGAAGAAGATGATGAAGTTGCAGTTGAACATTTACGTCGGAGGAGCATACAAAATCTTGACAATTTCGAATCTAAATTTTTGTAGATCACAGAAGACAGACCAGAGGTGTAACATTGGTGGTGAGAATGGTTTCCACCGTGGGTAATTATGATTATTCCGAGTCGTTGTTTTTCCTCTCTTCAACTTCTTTCTTTCTATTTCTCATGACGGGATTTCCTCTTCCTTTCTGGTTCTGCTTTCTCCCTGTGATCTTCTTCTTTCCTCCTGTTTTCTGTTTCTATCTCTGATCATCATTTAGTCTTTGTTGGAGTCTAGTAGTGGAAATATTAGGGAAAGTCCTAATAGCTGATATGTTGGTTATGGGTTTGATATTTGCTATTCATTTAAGCACTGATTTGTGAAGGAAGGTGGAGGGTATTTATTGTTTTCTCTTCTTGATGCAGCGACGGTTTCTGAGCTGGGTTGGATTGAAAACTGAGGAGGTGGTAAACGTTGAGAGTCACAAAGGATGAATTCGGTCATCCAAACGAAAAAAACACAGTGAAAAATGAAAACAAAGTAAAAACGTTCACCCAAATAATCCCCCCACCTTGGAATGCTCATAGCTCCCTCGACACCCAGCCCAAGGACTAGCCCAGCAACTGTGCGGTCTCCCCAACACCTGCTACGAGTAACATTTGTCTCCACAGTCCTCCATCACCACCAGGTCCTAGGTCACCTTGGTATGATCTTGACTTGTCAAAATATTTATACCCAATACACTTTTACAATTTATGAAAAACCTAAAATATAACCTAATTAAACTCATTAAATAAAATATATAGAGCCTTTCTCTACATACATTTATTTTATATATCCATTACATTCTAAGTCATCAAATAAACAATAAAAAGCACACTTTAAATAACACTTGCTAATTTAGATGAATATGAAAAGCAAAATATATATTAAGACTTGATAATGGTTACAAGGATGAAAACAATGTTGTATCATTTACCATTCTAATTAATAACTAAAAAATTCAAGAAGAAGGTAATTTGGATAAATAAAAAGCGCAGAATATTTGGTAATGATTACAAAGTGAAAACAATGTTGCATCATTTACCATTCTAAGAAAGGATTAAAAGAATAAATAAACCATTCTAAGTAATATTAAAAGATTCATTTACCATGGTAAGTAATGATTAAAAGATGAGATGAAATATTCTAAATAATGATTAAAAGACTCATTTAACATCATTTATAATGATTAAAAAATTGGATGAACTATTTTAAATAATGATTAAAAGATTACCATTGTAAGTAATGATTAAAAGATTGGATTAACCATTGTAAATAATGATTAAAAGATTGGATGAGGTGATAGGCTTTATACCTCACCACTTCTTACATGGTAAAAGGTGTACTTCAACGAAAAAGCACCCCACCACTTTCTTACATGGTAAAAGGTGTACTTCAACGAAAAAGCACCCCACCACTTCCTTACATGGTCGTGTTTCGACAAAAAAAGCACCTCACCACTACTTTCTCACTCAACGAAAAGCACAAGCACGGGATTTAAATTCAAATTAAAATTCCAAAAACAAAAATTCAAAAAATATGAAGTCATTCCCTCTGTTATACGCAATCAGAGAGTGTGGGAGGCTGGCTGGCAGCACAACAGAGGTCAGGCGGCTGTCGTAACAGCCATCTGTGAATTTAGAAGCCTCCCATCGCAGCCCATCAAATATTTGGATTTAGGAGCCTGCCAAGTTTGATCATATAGTTGTCTGTCATTTCTCTGCCCTGCTAAGTCATTTCCCTGCTGCCAAGTTTGATCATATAGTTGTCTGTCATTTCTCTGCTGCCTGTATTCATTACTGCTGCTCAACCACAACATTTTCTGGATCCGTTCACAATGGTCATTCTCAGAGTCTGAAATCAGCCATATTGGTCAGCTCGTTCTCAAGTCTAAACTCGGCTCCCTGTATTTATTACTGCTGCTCAACCACAACATTTTCTGGATCCGTTCACAATGGTCATTCTCAGAGTTGAAATCAGCCATATTGGTCAGCTCGTACTCAAGTCTAAACTCGGCTCCCTGTATTTATTACTGCTGCTCAACCAAAACATTTTCTAGATCCGTTCACAATGGTCATTCTCAGAGTCTGAAATCAGCCATATTGGTCAGCTCGTTCTCAATTCTAAACTCGGCTCCCACAAGAGCTTCAACTTCCAAAATGTGGGTCTACAAGCACCCCAGAAAGAGACTGTATAAATGGAAAGATGGGTTAGCTCCTCTATCTTTCAGACAGGCCCTTGTAATTGCAAGAATCCTCTGGGTTTAGAGGCTTGTGCATATATGGAAAGATGGGCTAGCTCCTCTGCCTTCCAGACATGCCTTTGTAATTGCAAGAATCCCCTGTGTTTAGAGGTTGTGTTTAAATGGAAAGATGCGTTAGCTCCTCTGCGTTCTAGGCAGGCCTTTGTAATTGCAAGAATCCCCTGTGTTTAGAGGCTGTGTATAAATGGAAAGATGGGTTAGCTCCTCTGCCTTGCAGACAGACCTTTGTAATTACAAGAATCCTCGGGGAAACCCATGAAGTTCTTGTATATGATGAAGTCTATCATGGATTTGGGTACCCAGATAACGTTGTGGGCCGTGGAAGCCATGGTTCCATGTTTAATGGCGTCTGAGACGATGGCACAACCGTTGCTGTCAAAAAAATACACTCGACAGACAGGAGACTTATAAAAGAAATGAATGACGCTGGGAAGAGTGAGACATCGGAATCTGGTGAGATTAATTGGATTATGCTCAAGTTTCCATAAAAAATCTTTGGTTATGGAGTTTATGTCGTGGGAAAGCCTTGATTAACATTTGCATTGCAATGAAAATAATTCCGAGTTGGGTTTGAAAAGCCGGCTGAGCATTCTCAAGGTCGTTGCCCATGGGTTGGCTTATCTTCACGATCACCGCCCTACGGCCATTGTTCATGGCTATCTGAAACCTTCCAACGTTTTATTGGATGAGACGCCGATCGCCCATGTTGGAGATTTTGGTACTTAACATCTGATGATCTCTGCAGCAGAGCATGACGATTCAACGGCAGCCTCAAGAGACAGTCAAGTCCTGTTATGGGAGCTATCGGTAAATACTGATGTACTAATAGATTGAACGACATCGTTTACAGAATAGATATGACTGACTGATAAAGGTTTTACATATACTGATTATATAATTGGGTATTGTGGGTTGCCCGTCTCTGAAAGGGGAGGTATAAAGCTAAGACATCTTGGCGTTGGAGAGGATAACAGGAGACATACGCAATCAGTTTCGACGTTGCAGAGTTGGGTAGGCGATGCGTTCCCGGACAGATTGACGAGAATTTGGTGAAGGAGATTAGAAAGGAAGAAGATGATGAAGTTGCAGTTGAACATTTACGTCGGAGGAGCATACAAAATCTTGCCAATTTCGAATCTAAATTTTTGTAGATCACAGAAGACAGACCAGAGGTGTAACATTGGTGGTGAGAATGGTTTCCACTGTGGGCAATTATGATTATTCCGAGTCGTTCTTTTCCTCTCTTCAACTTCTTTCTTTCTATTTTTCATGACGGGATTTCCTCTTCCTTTCTGGTTCTGCTTTCTCCCTGTGATCTTCTTCTTTCCTCCTGTTTTCTGTTTCTATCTCTGATCATCATTTAGTCTTTGTTGGAGTCTAGTAGTGGAAATATTAAGGAAAGTCCTAATAGCTGATATGTTGGTTATGGGTTTGATATTTGCTATTCATTTACGCACTGATTTGTGAAGGAAGGTGGAGGGTATTTATTGTTTTCTCTTCTTGATGCAGCGACGGTTTCTGAGCTGGGTTGGATTGAAAACTGAGGAGGTGGTAAACGTTGAGAGTCACAAAGGATGCATTCGGTCATCCAAACGAAAAAAACACAGTGAAAAATGAAAACAAAGTAAAAACGTTCACCCAAATAATCCCCCCACCTTGGAATGCTCATAGCTCCCTCGACACCCAGCCCAAGGACTAGCCCAGCAACTGTGCGGCTCCCCAACACCTGCTACGAGTAACATTTGTCTCCATAGTTCTCCATCACCGCCAGGTCCTAGGTCACCTTGGTATGATCTTGACTTGTCAAAATATTTATACCCAATACACTTTTACAATTTATGAAAAACCTAAAATATAACCTACTTAAACTCATTAAATAAAATATATAGAGCCTTTCTCTACATACATTTATTTTATATATCCATTACATTCTAAGTCATCAAATAAACAATAAAAAGCACACTTTAAATAACACTTCCTAATTTAGATGAATATGAAAAGCAAAATATATATTAAGACTTGATAATGGTTACAAGGATGAAAACAATGTTGTATCATTTACCATTCTAATTAATAATTAAAAAATTCAAGAACAAGGTAATTTGGATAAATAAAAAGCAGAATATTTGGTAATGATTACAAAGTGAAAACAATGTTGCATCATTTACCATTCTAAGAAATGATTAAAAGAATAAATAAACCATTCTAAGTAATATTAAAAGATTCATTTACCATGGTAAGTAATGATTAAAAGATGAGATGAACTATTCTAAATAATGATTAAAAGACTCATTTAACATTATTTATAATGATTAAAAAATTGGATGAACTATTTTAAGTAATGATTAAAATATTCATTTACCATTGTAAGTAATGATTAAAAGATTCATTTACCATTGTAAGTAATGATTAAAAGATTGGATGAGGTGATAGGCTTTATACCTCACCACTTCTTACATGGTAAAAGGTGTACTTCAACGAAAAAGCACCCCACCACTTCCTTACATGGTAGTGTTTCGACAAAAAAAGCACCTCACCACTTTCTCACTCAACGAAAAAGCACAAGCACGGAATTTAAATTCAAATTAAAATTCCGAAAACAAAAATTCAAAAAATATGAAGTCATTCCCTCTGTTATACGCCATCAGAGAGTGTGGGAGGCTGGCTGGCAGCACAACAGAGGTCGGGCGGCTGTCGTAACAGCCATCTGTGAATTTAGAAGCCTCCCATCCCAGCCCATCAAATCTTTGGATTTAGGAGCCTGCCAAGTTTGATCATATAGTTGTCTGTCATTTCTCTGCCCTGCTAAGTCATTTCTCTGCTGCCAAGTTTGATCATATAGTTGTCTGTCATTTCTCTGCTGCCTGTATTCATTACTGCTGCTCAACCACAACATTTTCTGGATCCGTTCACAATGGTCATTCTCAGAGTCTGAAATCAGCCATATTGGTCAGCTCGTTCTCAAGTCTAAACTCGGCTCCCTGTATTTATTACTGCTGCTCAACCACAACATTTTCTGGATCCGTTCACAATGGTCATTCTCAGAGTCTGAAATCAGCCATATTGGTCAGCTCGTACTCAAGTCTAAACTCGGCTCCCTGTATTTATTACTGCTGCTCAACCACAACATTTTCTGGATCCGTTCACAATGGTCATTCTCAGAGTCTGAAATCAGCCATATTGGTCAGCTCGTTCTCAAGTCTAAACTCGGCTCCCACAAGAACTTCCCACAAGAGCTTCAGCTTCCAAAATGTGGGTCTACAAGCACCCCAGAAAGAGACTGTATAAATGGAAAGATGGGTTAGCTCCTCTGCCTTTCAGACAGGCCCTTGTAATTGCAAGAATCCTCTGGGTTTAGAGGCTTGTGCATATATGGAAAGATGGGCTAGCTCCTCTGCCTTCCAGACATGCCTTTGTAATTGCAAGAATCCCCTGTGTTTAGAGGCTGTGTTTAAATGGAAAGATGCGTTAGCTCCTCTGCGTTCTAGGCAGGCCTTTGTAATTGCAAGAATCCCCTGTGTTTAGAGGCTGTGTATAAATGGAAAGATGGGTTAGCTCCTCTGCCTTGCAGACAGGCCTTTGTAATTGCAAGAATCCTCGGGGAAACCCATGAAGTTCTTGTATATGATGAAGTCTATCATGGATTTGGGTACCCAGATAACGTTGTGGGCCGTGGAAGCCATGGTTCCATGTTTAATGGCGTCTGAGACGATGGCACAGCCGTTGCTGTCAAAAAAATACACTCGACAGACAGGAGACTTATAAAAGAAATGAATGACGCTGGGAAGAGTGAGACATCGGAATCTGGTGAGATTAATTGGATTATGCTCAAGTTTCCATAAAAAATCTTTGGTTATGGAGTTTATGTCGCGGGAAAGCCTTGATTAACATTTGCATTGCAATGAAAATAATTCCGAGTTGGGTTTGAAAAGCCGGCTGAGCATTCTCAAGGTCGTTGCCCATGGGTTGGCTTATCTTCACGATCACCGCCCTACGGCCATTGTTCATGGCTATCTGAAACCTTCCAACGTTTTATTGGATGAGACGCCGATCGCCCATGTTGGAGATTTTGGTACTTAACATCTGATGATCTCTGCAGCAGAGCATGACGATTCAACGGCAGCCTCAAGAGACAGCTCAAGTCCTGTTATGGGAGCTATCGGTAAATACTGATGTACTAATAGATTGAACGACATCGTTTACAGAATAGATATGACTGACTGATAAAGGTTTTACATATACTGATTATATAATTGGGTATTGTGGGGTGCCCGTCTCTGAAAGGGGAGGTATACAGCTAAGACATCTTGGCGTTGGAGAGGATAACAGGAGACATACGCAATCAGTTTCGACGTTGCAGAGTTGGGTAGGCGATGCGTTCCCGGACAGATTGACGAGAATTTGGTGAAGGAGATTAGAAAGGAAGAAGATGATGAAGTTGCAGTTGAACATTTACGTCGGAGGAGCATACAAAATCTTGACAATTTCGAATCTAAATTTTTGTAGATCACAGAAGACAGACCAGAGGTGTAACATTGGTGGTGAGAATGGTTTCCACTGTGGGCAATTATGATTATTCCGAGTCGTTCTTTGTCCTCTCTTCAACTTCTTTCTTTCTATTTTTCATGACGGGATTTCCTCTTCCTTTCTGGTTCTGCTTTCTCCCTGTGATCTTCTTCTTTCCTCCTGTTTTCTGTTTCTATCTCTGATCATCATTTAGTCTTTGTTGGAGTCTAGTAGTGGAAATATTAAGGAAAGTCCTAATAGCTGATATGTTGGTTATGGGTTTGATATTTGCTATTCATTTACGCACTGATTTGTGAAGGAAGGTGGAGGGTATTTATTGTTTTCTCTTCTTGATGCAGCGACGGTTTCTGAGCTGGGTTGGATTGAAAACTGAGGAGGTGGTAAACGTTGAGAGTCACAAAGGATGCATTCGGTCATCCAAACGAAAAAACACAGTGAAAAATGAAAACAAAGTAAAAACGTTCACCCAAATAATCCCCCCACCTTGGAATGCTCATAGCTCCCTCGACACCCAGCCCAAGGACTAGCCCAGCAACTGTGCGGCTGCCCCAACACCTGCTACGAGTAACATTTGTCTCCACAGTCCTCCATCACCGCCAGGTCCTAGGTCACCTTGGTATGATCTTGACTTGTCAAAATATTTATACCCAATACACTTTTACAATTTATGAAAAACCTAAAATATAACCTACTTAAACTCATTAAATAAAATATATAGAGCCTTTCTCTACATACATTTATTTTATATATCCATTACATTCTAAGTCATCAAATAAACAATAAAAAGCACACTTTAAATAACACTTGCTAATTTAGATGAATATGAAAAGCAAAATATATATTAAGACTTGATAATGGTTACAAGGATGAAAACAATGTTGTATCATTTACCATTCTAATTAATAATTAAAAAATTCAAGAAGAAGGTAATTTGGATAAATAAAAAGCGCAGAATATTTGGTAATGATTACAAAGTGAAAACAATGTTGCATCATTTACCATTCTAAGAAAGGATTAAAAGAATAAATAAACCATTCTAAGTAATATTAAAAGATTCATTTACCATGGTAAGTAATGATTAAAAGATGAGATGAAATATTCTAAATAATGATTAAAAGACTCATTTAACATCATTTATAATGATTAAAAAATTGGATGAACTATTTTAAATAATGATTAAAAGATTACCATTGTAAGTAATGATTAAAAGATTGGATTAACCATTGTAAATAATGATTAAAAGATTGGATGAGGTGATAGGCTTTATACCTCACCACTTCTTACATGGTAAAAGGTGTACTTCAACGAAAAAGCACCCCACCACTTTCTTACATGGTAAAAGGTGTACTTCAACGAAAAAGCACCCCACCACTTCCTTACATGGTCGTGTTTCGACAAAAAAAGCACCTCACCACCACTTTCTCACTCAACGAAAAGCACAAGCACGGAATTTAAATTCAAATTAAAATTCCAAAAACAAAAATTCAAAAAAATATGAAGTCATTCCCTCTGTTATACGCCATCAGAGAGTGTGGGAGGCTGGCTGGCAGCACAACAGAGGTCGGGCGGCTGTCGTAACAGCCATCTGTGAATTTAGAAGCCTCCCATCCCAGCCCATCAAATCTTTGGATTTAGGAGCCTGCCAAGTTTGATCATATAGTTGTCTGTCATTTCTCTGCCCTGCTAAGTCATTTCTCTGCTGCCAAGTTTGATCATATAGTTGTCTGTCATTTCTCTGCTGCCTGTATTTATTACTGCTGCTCAACCACAACATTTTCTGGATCCGTTCACAATGGTCATTCTCTGAGTCTGAAATCAGCCATATTGGTCAGCTCGTTCTCAAGTCTAAACTCGGCTCCCTGTATTTATTACTGCTGCTCAACCACAACATTTTCTGGATCCGTTCACAATGGTCATTCTCAGAGTCTGAAATCAGCCATATTGGTCAGCTCGTACTCAAGTCTAAACTCGGCTCCCTGTATTTATTACTGCTGCTCAACCACAACATTTTCTGGATCCGTTCACAATGGTCATTCTCTGAGTCTGAAATCAGCCATATTGGTCAGCTCGTTCTCAAGTCTAAACTCGGCTCCCACAAGAACTTCAGCTTCCAAAATGTGGGTCTACAAGCACCCCAGAAAGAGGCTGTGTATAAATGGAAAGATGGGTTAGCTCCTCTGCCTTTCAGACAGGCCTTTGTAATTGCAAGAATCCTCTGGGTTTAGAGGCTGTGTATATATGGAAAGATGGGCTAGCTCCTCTGCCTTCCAGACAGGCCTTTGTAATTGCAAGAATCCCCTGTGTTTAGAGGCTGTGTATAAATGGAAAGATGGGTTAGCTCCTCTGCGTTCTAGGCAGGCCTTTGTAATTGCAAGAATCCCCTGTGTTTAGAGGCTGTGTATAAATGGAAAGATGGGTTAGCTCCTCTGCCTTCCAGACAGGCCTTTGTAATTGCAAGAATCCTCGGGGAAACCCATGAAGTTCTTGTATATGATGAAGTCTATCATGGATTTGGGTACCCAGATAACGTTGTGGGCCGTGGAAGCCATGGTTCCATGTATAATGGCGTCTGAGACGATGGCACAGCCGTTGCTGTCAAAAAAATACACTCGGCAGACAGGAGACTTATAAAAGAAATGAATGACGCTGGGAAGAGTGAGACATCGGAATCTGGTGAGATTAATTGGATTATGCTCAAGTTTCCATAAAAAATCTTTGGTTATGGAGTTTATGTCGCGGGAAAGCCTTGATTAACATTTGCATTGCAATGAAAATAATTCCGAGTTGGGTTTGAAAAGCCGGCTGAGCATTCTCAAGGTCGTTGCCCATGGGTTGGCTTATCTTCACGATCACCGCCCTACGGCCATTGTTCATGGCGATCTGAAACCTTCCAACGTTTTATTGGATGAGACGCCGACCGCCCATGTTGGAGATTTTGGTACTTAACGTCTGATGATCTCTGCAGCAGAGCATGACGATTCAACGGCAGCCTCAAGAGACAGCTCAAGTCCTGTTATGGGATCTATCGGTAAATACTGATGTACTAATAGATTGAGCGACATCGTTTACAGAATAGATATGACTGACTGATAAAGGTTTTACATATTGATTACAGAATTTCGTATTCTGGGGTGCCCGTCTCTGAAAGGGGACGTATACAGCTAAGACATCTTGGCGTTGGAGACGATAACAGGAGACATACGCAATCAGTTTCGACGTTGCAGAGTTGGGTAGGCGATGCGTTCCCGGACAGATTGACGAGAATTTGGTGAAGGAGATTAGAAAGGAAGAAGATGATGAAGTTGCAGTTGAACATTTACGTCGGAGGAGCATACAAAATCTTGACAATTTCGAATCTAAATTTTTGTAGATCACAGAAGACAGACCAGAGGTGTAACATTGGTGGTGAGAATGGTTTCCACTGTGGGCAATTATGATTATTCCGAGTCGTTCTTTGTCCTCTCTTCAACTTCTTTCTTTCTATTTTTCATGACGGGATTTCCTCTTCCTTTCTGGTTCTGCTTTCTCCCTGTGATCTTCTTCTTTCCTCCTGTTTTCTGTTTCTATCTCTGATCATCATTTAGTCTTTGTTGGAGTCTAGTAGTGGAAATATTAAGGAAAGTCCTAATAGCTGATATGTTGGTTATGGGTTTGATATTTGCTATTCATTTACGCACTGATTTGTGAAGGAAGGTGGAGGGTATTTATTGTTTTCTCTTCTTGATGCAGCGACGGTTTCTGAGCTGGGTTGGATTGAAAACTGAGGAGGTGGTAAACGTTGAGAGTCACAAAGGATGCATTCGGTCATCCAAACGAAAAAACACAGTGAAAAATGAAAACAAAGTAAAAACGTTCACCCAAATAATCCCCCCACCTTGGAATGCTCATAGCTCCCTCGACACCCAGCCCAAGGACTAGCCCAGCAACTGTGCGGCTGCCCCAACACCTGCTACGAGTAACATTTGTCTCCACAGTCCTCCATCACCGCCAGGTCCTAGGTCACCTTGGTATGATCTTGACTTGTCAAAATATTTATACCCAATACACTTTTACAATTTATGAAAAACCTAAAATATAACCTACTTAAACTCATTAAATAAAATATATAGAGCCTTTCTCTACATACATTTATTTTATATATCCATTACATTCTAAGTCATCAAATAAACAATAAAAAGCACACTTTAAATAACACTTGCTAATTTAGATGAATATGAAAAGCAAAATATATATTAAGACTTGATAATGGTTACAAGGATGAAAACAATGTTGTATCATTTACCATTCTAATTAATAATTAAAAAATTCAAGAAGAAGGTAATTTGGATAAATAAAAAGCGCAGAATATTTGGTAATGATTACAAAGTGAAAACAATGTTGCATCATTTACCATTCTAAGAAAGGATTAAAAGAATAAATAAACCATTCTAAGTAATATTAAAAGATTCATTTACCATGGTAAGTAATGATTAAAAGATGAGATGAAATATTCTAAATAATGATTAAAAGACTCATTTAACATCATTTATAATGATTAAAAAATTGGATGAACTATTTTAAATAATGATTAAAAGATTACCATTGTAAGTAATGATTAAAAGATTGGATTAACCATTGTAAATAATGATTAAAAGATTGGATGAGGTGATAGGCTTTATACCTCACCACTTCTTACATGGTAAAAGGTGTACTTCAACGAAAAAGCACCCCACCACTTTCTTACATGGTAAAAGGTGTACTTCAACGAAAAAGCACCCCACCACTTCCTTACATGGTCGTGTTTCGACAAAAAAAGCACCTCACCACCACTTTCTCACTCAACGAAAAGCACAAGCACGGAATTTAAATTCAAATTAAAATTCCAAAAACAAAAATTCAAAAAAATATGAAGTCATTCCCTCTGTTGACGCCATCTATACGCCATCAGAGAGTGTGGGAGGCTGGCTGGCTGCACAACAGAGGTCGGGCGGCTGTCGTAACAGCCATCTGTGAATTTAGAAGCCTCCCATCGCAGCCCATCAAATCTTTGGATTTAGGAGCCTGCCAAGTTTGATCATATAGTTGTCTGTCATTTCTCTGCCCTGCTAAGTCATTTCTCTGCTGCCAAGTTTGATCATATAGTTGTCTGTCATTTCTCTGCTGCCTGTATTCATTACTGCTGCTCAACCACAACATTTTCTGGATCCGTTCACAATGGTCATTCTCAGAGTCTGAAATCAGCCATATTGGTCAGCTCGTTCTCAAGTCTAAACTCGGCTCCCTGTATTTATTACTGCTGCTCAACCACAACATTTTCTGGATCCGTTCACAATGGTCATTCTCAGAGTCTGAAATCAGCCATATTGGTCAGCTCGTACTCAAGTCTAAACTCGGCTCCCTGTATTTATTACTGCTGCTCAACCACAACATTTTCTGGATCCGTTCACAATGGTCATTCTCTGAGTCTGAAATCAGCCATATTGGTCACAGCTCGTTCTCAAGTCTAAACTCGGCTCCCACAAGAACTTCAGCTTCCAAAATGTGGGTCTACAAGCACCCCAGAAAGAGACTGTGTATAAATGGAAAGATGGGTTAGCTCCTCTGCCTTTCAGACAGGCCCTTGTAATTGCAAGAATCCTCTGGGTTTAGAGGCTTGTGCATATATGGAAAGATGGGCTAGCTCCTCTGCCTTCCAGACAGGCCTTTGTAATTGCAAGAATCCCCTGTGTTTAGAGGCTGTGTATAAATGGAAAGATGCGTTAGCTCCTCTGCCTTCTAGGCAGGCCTTTGTAATTGCAAGAATCCCCTGTGTTTAGAGGCTGTGTATAAATGGAAAGATGGGTTAGCTCCTCTGCCTTCCAGACAGGCCTTTGTAATTGCAAGAATCCCCGGGGAAACCCATGAAGTTCTTGTATATGATGAAGTCTATCATGGATTTGGGTACCCAGATAACGTTGTGGGCCGTGGAAGCCATGGTTCCATGTTTAATGGCGTCTGAGACGATGGCACAGCCGTTGCTGTCAAAAAAATACACTCGGCAGACAGGAGACTTATAAAAGAAATGAATGACGCTGGGAAGAGTGAGACATCGGAATCTGGTGAGATTAATTGGATTATGCTCAAGTTTCCATAAAAAATCTTTGGTTATGGAGTTTATGTCGCGGGAAAGCCTTGATTAACATTTGCATTGCAATGAAAATAATTCCGAGTTGGGTTTGAAAAGCCGGCTGAGCATTCTCAAGGTCGTTGCCCATGGGTTGGCTTATCTTCACGATCACCGCCCTACGGCCATTGTTCATGGCTATCTGAAACCTTCCAACGTTTTATTGGATGAGACGCCGATCGCCCATGTTGGAGATTTTGGTACTTAACATCTGATGATCTCTGCAGCAGAGCATGACGATTCAACGGCAGCCTCAAGAGACAGCTCAAGTCCTGTTATGGGAGCTATCGGTAAATACTGATGTACTAATAGATTGAACGACATCGTTTACAGAATAGATATGACTGACTGATAAAGGTTTTACATATACTGATTATATAATTGGGTATTGTGGGGTGCCCGTCTCTGAAAGGGGAGGTATACAGCTAAGACATCTTGGCGTTGGAGAGGATAACAGGAGACATACGCAATCAGTTTCGACGTTGCAGAGTTGGGTAGGCGATGCGTTCCCGGACAGATTGACGAGAATTTGGTGAAGGAGATTAGAAAGGAAGAAGATGATGAAGTTGCAGTTGAACATTTACGTCGGAGGAGCATACAAAATCTTGACAATTTCGAATCTAAATTTTTGTAGATCACAGAAGACAGACCAGAGGTGTAACATTGGTGGTGAGAATGGTTTCCACTGTGGGCAATTATGATTATTCCGAGTCGTTCTTTGTCCTCTCTTCAACTTCTTTCTTTCTATTTTTCATGACGGGATTTCCTCTTCCTTTCTGGTTCTGCTTTCTCCCTGTGATCTTCTTCTTTCCTCCTGTTTTCTGTTTCTATCTCTGATCATCATTTAGTCTTTGTTGGAGTCTAGTAGTGGAAATATTAGGGAAAGTCCTAATAGCTGATATGTTGGTTATGGGTTTGATATTTGCTATTCATTTACGCACTGATTTGTGAAGGAAGGTGGAGGGTATTTATTGTTTTCTCTTCTTGATGCAGCGACGGTTTCTGAGCTGGGTTGGATTGAAAACTGAGGAGGTGGTAAACGTTGAGAGTCACAAAGGATGCATTCGGTCATCCAAACGAAAAAACACAGTGAAAAATGAAAACAAAGTAAAAACGTTCACCCAAATAATCCCCCCACCTTGGAATGCTCATAGCTCCCTCGACACCCAGCCCAAGGACTAGCCCAGCAACTGTGCGGCTGCCCCAACACCTGCTACGAGTAACATTTGTCTCCACAGTCCTCCATCACCGCCAGGTCCTAGGTCACCTTGGTATGATCTTGACTTGTCAAAATATTTATACCCAATACACTTTTACAATTTATGAAAAACCTAAAATATAACCTACTTAAACTCATTAAATAAAATATATAGAGCCTTTCTCTACATACATTTAGTTTATATATCCATTACATTCTAAGTCATCAAATAAACAATAAAAAGCACACTTTAAATAACACTTGCTAATTTAGATGAATATGAAAAGCAAAATATATATTAAGACTTGATAATGGTTACAAGGATGAAAACAATGTTGTATCATTTACCATTCTAATTAATAATTAAAAAATTCAAGAAGAAGGTAATTTGGATAAATAAAAAGCGCAGAATATTTGGTAATGATTACAAAGTGAAAACAATGTTGCATCATTTACCATTCTAAGAAAGGATTAAAAGAATAAATAAACCATTCTAAGTAATATTAAAAGATTCATTTACCATGGTAAGTAATGATTAAAAGATGAGATGAAATATTCTAAATAATGATTAAAAGACTCATTTAACATCATTTATAATGATTAAAAAATTGGATGAACTATTTTAAATAATGATTAAAAGATTACCATTGTAAGTAATGATTAAAAGATTGGATTAACCATTGTAAATAATGATTAAAATATTGGATGAGGTGATAGGCTTTATACCTCACCACTTCTTACATGGTAAAAGGTGTACTTCAACGCAAAAGCACCCCACCACTTCCTTACATGGTCGTGTTTCGACAAAAAAAGCACCTCACCACCACTTTCTCACTCAACGAAAAGCACAAGCACGGAATTTAAATTCAAATTAAAATTCCAAAAACAAAAATTCAAAAAATATGAAGTCATTCCCTCTGTTATACGCAATCAGAGAGTGTGGGAGGCTGGCTGGCAGCACAACAGAGGTCAGGCGGCTGTCGTAACAGCCATCTGTGAATTTAGAAGCCTCCCATCGCAGCCCATCAAATCTTTGGATTTAGGAGCCTGCCAAGTTTGATCATATAGTTGTCTGTCATTTCTCTGCCCTGCTAAGTCATTTCTCTGCTGCCAAGTTTGATCATATAGTTGTCTGTCATTTCTCTGCTGCCTGTATTTATTAGAGCTGCTCAACCACAACATTTTCTGGATCCGTTCACAATGGTCATTCTCTGAGTCTGAAATCAGCCATATTGGTCACAGCTCGTTCTCAAGTCTAAACTCGGCTCCCTGTATTTATTACTGCTGCTCAACCACAACATTTTCTGGATCCGTTCACAATGGTCATTCTCAGAGTCTGAAATCAGCCATATTGGTCAGCTCGTACTCAAGTCTAAACTCGGCTCCCTGTATTTATTACTGCTGCTCAACCACAACATTTTCTGGATCCGTTCACAATGGTCATTCTCAGAGTCTGAAATCAGCCATATTGGTCAGCTCGTTCTCAAGTCTAAACTCGGCTCCCACAAGAACTTCCCACAAGAGCTTCAGCTTCCAAAATGTGGGTCTACAAGCACCCCAGAAAGAGACTGTGTATAAATGGAAAGATGGGTGGCTCCTCTGCCTTTCAGACAGGCCTTTGTAATTGCAAGAATCCTCTGGGTTTAGAGGCTGCATTTATATGGAAAGATGGGCTAGCTCCTCTGCCTTCTAGACAGGCCTTTGTAACTGCAAGAATCCCCTGTGTTTAGAGGCTGTGTATAAATGGAAAGATGCGTTAGCTCCTCTGCGTTCTAGGCAGGCCTTTGTAATTGCAAGAATCCCCTGTGTTTAGAGGCTGTGTATAAATGGAAAGATGGGTTAGCTCCTCTGCCTTGCAGACAGGCCTTTGTAATTGCAAGAATCCTCGGGGAAACCCATGAAGTTCTTGTATATGATGAATTCTATCATGGATTTGGGTAACCCAGATGACGTTGTGGACCGTGGAAGCCATGGTTCCATGTTTAATGGCATCTGAGACGATGGCACAGCCGTTGCTGTCAAAAAAATACACTCCACAGACAGGAGACTTATAAAAGAAATGAATGACGCTGGGGAGAGTGAGACATCGGAATCTGGTGAGATTAATTGGAGTATGCTCAAGTTTCCATAAAAAAATCGTTGGTTCTGGAGTTTATGTCGCGGGAAAGCCTTGATTACCATTTGCATTCCGATGAAAATAATTCCGAGTTGGGTTTGAAAAGCCGGCTGAGCATTCTCAAGGTCGTTGCCCATGGGTTGGCTTATCTTCACGATCACCGCCCTACGGCCATTGTTCATGGCGATCTGAAACCTTCCAACGTTTTATTGGATGAGACGCCGACCGCCCATGTTGGAGATTTTGGTACTTAACGTCTGATGATCTCTGCAGCAGAGCATGACGATTCAACGGCAGCCTCAAGAGACAGCTCAAGTCCTGTTATGGGATCTATCGGTAAATACTGATGTACTAATAGATTGAACGACATCGTTTACAGAATAGATATGACTGACTGATAAAGGTTTTACATATACTGATTATATAATTGGGTATTGTGGGGTGCCCGTCTCTGAAAGGGGAGGTATACAGCTAAGACATCTTGGCGTTGGAGAGGATAACAGGAGACATACGCAATCAGTTTCGACGTTGCAGAGTTGGGTAGGCGATGCGTTCCCGGACAGATTGACGAGAATTTGGTGAAGGAGATTAGAAAGGAAGAAGATGATGAAGTTGCAGTTGAACATTTACGTCGGAGGAGCATACAAAATCTTGACAATTTCGAATCTAAATTTTTGTAGATCACAGAAGACAGACCAGAGGTGTAACATTGGTGGTGAGAATGGTTTCCACTGTGGGCAATTATGATTATTCCGAGTCGTTCTTTGTCCTCTCTTCAACTTCTTTCTTTCTATTTTTCATGACGGGATTTCCTCTTCCTTTCTGGTTCTGCTTTCTCCCTGTGATCTTCTTCTTTCCTCCTGTTTTCTGTTTCTATCTCTGATCATCATTTAGTCTTTGTTGGAGTCTAGTAGTGGAAATATTAAGGAAAGTCCTAATAGCTGATATGTTGGTTATGGGTTTGATATTTGCTATTCATTTACGCACTGATTTGTGAAGGAAGGTGGAGGGTATTTATTGTTTTCTCTTCTTGATGCAGCGACGGTTTCTGAGCTGGGTTGGATTGAAAACTGAGGAGGTGGTAAACGTTGAGAGTCACAAAGGATGCATTCGGTCATCCAAACGAAAAAACACAGTGAAAAATGAAAACAAAGTAAAAACGTTCACCCAAATAATCCCCCCACCTTGGAATGCTCATAGCTCCCTCGACACCCAGCCCAAGGACTAGCCCAGCAACTGTGCGGCTGCCCCAACACCTGCTACGAGTAACATTTGTCTCCACAGTCCTCCATCACCGCCAGGTCCTAGGTCACCTTGGTATGATCTTGACTTGTCAAAATATTTATACCCAATACACTTTTACAATTTATGAAAAACCTAAAATATAACCTACTTAAACTCATTAAATAAAATATATAGAGCCTTTCTCTACATACATTTATTTTATATATCCATTACATTCTAAGTCATCAAATAAACAATAAAAAGCACACTTTAAATAACACTTGCTAATTTAGATGAATATGAAAAGAAAAATATATATTAAGACTTGATAATGGTTACAAGGATGAAAACAATGTTGTATCATTTACCATTCTAATTAATAATTAAAAAATTCAAGAAGAAGGTAATTTGGATAAATAAAAAGCGCAGAATATTTGGTAATGATTACAAAGTGAAAACAATGTTGCATCATTTACCATTCTAAGGATTAAAAGAATAAATAAACCATTCTAAGTAATATTAAAAGATTCATTTACCATGGTAAGTAATGATTAAAAGATGAGATGAAATATTCTAAATAATGATTAAAAGACTCATTTAACATCATTTATAATGATTAAAAAATTGGATGAACTATTTTAAATAATGATTAAAAGATTACCATTGTAAGTAATGATTAAAGATTGGATTAACCATTGTAAATAATGATTAAAAGATTGGATGAGGTGATAGGCTTTATACCTCACCACTTCTTACATGGTAAAAGGTGTACTTCAACGAAAAAGCACCCCACCACTTTCTTACATGGTAAAAGGTGTACTTCAACGAAAAAGCACCCCACCACTTCGTTACATGGACGTGTTTCGACAAAAAAAGCACCTCACCACCACTTTCTCACTCAACGAAAAGCACAAGCACGGAATTTAAATTCAAATTAAAATTCCAAAAACAAAAATTCAAAAAATATGAAGTCATTCCCTCTGTTATACGCAATCAGAGAGTGTGGGAGGCTGGCTGGCAGCACAACAGAGGTCAGGCGGCTGTCGTAATAGCCATCTGTGAATTTAGAAGCCTCCCATCGCAGCCCATCAAATCTTTGGATTTAGGAGCCTGCCAAGTTTGATCATATAGTTGTTTGTCATTTCTCTGCCCTGCTAAGTCATTTCTCTGCTGCCAAGTTTGATCATATAGTTTTATGTCATTTCTCTGCTACCTGTATTCATTACTGCTGCTCAACCACAACATTTTCTGGATCCGTTCACAATGGTCATTCTCAGAGTCTGAAATCAGCCATATTGGTCAGCTCGTTCTCAAGTCTAAACTCGGCTCCCTGTATTTATTACTGCTGCTCAACCACAACATTTTCTGGATCCGTTCACAATGGTCATTCTCAGAGTCTGAAATCAGCCATATTGGTCAGCTCGTACTCAAGTCTAAACTCGGCTCCCTGTATTTATTATTGCTGCTCAACCACAACATTTTCTGGATCCGTTCACAATGGTCATTCTCAGAGTCTTAAATCAGCCATATTTGTCAGCTCGTTCTCAAGTCTTAACTCGGCTCCCACAAGAACTTCCCACAAGAGCTTCAGCTTCCAAAATGTGGGTCTACAAGCACCCCAGAAAGAGACTGTATAAATGGAAAGATGGGTTAGCTCCTCTGCCTTTCAGACAGGCCCTTGTAATTGCAAGAATCCTCTGGGTTTAGAGGCTTGTGCATATATGGAAGATGGGGTAGCTCCTCTGCCTTCCAGACATGCCTTTGTAATTGCAAGAATCCCCTGTGTTTAGAGGCTGTTTTTAAATGGAAAGATGCATTAGCTCCTCTGCGTTCTAGGCAGGCCTTTGTAATTGCAAGAATCCCCTGTGTTTAGAGGCTGTGTATAAATGGAAAGATGGGTTAGCTCCTCTGCCTTGCAGACAGGCCTTTGTAATTGCAAGAATCCTCGGGGAAACCCATGAAGTTCTTGTATATGATGAAGTCTATCTTGGATTTGGGTACCCAGATAACGTTGTGGGCCGTGGAAGCCATGGTTCCATGTTTAATGGCCTCTGAGACGATGGCACAACCGTTGCTGTCAAAAAAATACACTCGACGGACAAGAGACTTATAAAAGAAATGAATGACGCTGGGAAGAGTGAGACATCGGAATCTGGTGAGATTAATTGGATTATGCTCAAGTTTCCATAAAAAATCTTTGGTTATGGAGTTTATGTCGCGGGAAAGCCTTGATTAACATTTGCATTGCAATGAAAATAATTCCGAGTTGGGTTTGAAAAGCCGGCTGAGCATTCTCAAGGTCGTTGCCCATGGGTTGGCTTATCTTCACGATCACCGCCCTACGGCCATTGTTCATGGCTATCTGAAACCTTCCAACGTTTTATTGGATGAGACGCCGATCGCCCATGTTGGAGATTTTGGTACTTAACATCTGATGATCTCTGCAGCAGAGCATGACGATTCAACGACAGCCTCAAGAGACAGCTCAAGTCCTGTTATGGGAGCTATCGGTAAATACTGATGTACTAATAGATTGAACGACATCGTTTACAGAATAGATATGACTGACTGATAAAGGTTTTACATATACTGATTATATAATTGGGTATTGTGGGGTGCCCGTCTCTGAAAGGGGAGGTATACAGCTAAGACATCTTGGCGTTGGAGAGGATAACAGGAGACATACGCAATCAGTTTCGACGTTGCAGAGTTGGGTAGGCGATGCGTTCCCGGACAGATTGACGAGAATTTGGTGAAGGAGATTAGAAAGGAAGAAGATGATGAAGTTGCAGTTGAACATTTACGTCGGAGGAGCATACAAAATCTTGACAATTTCGAATCTAAATTTTTGTAGATCACAGAAGACAGACCAGAGGTGTAACATTGGTGGTGAGAATGGTTTCCACTGTGGGCAATTATGATTATTCCGAGTCGTTCTTTGTCCTCTCTTCAACTTCTTTCTTTCTATTTTTCATGACGGGATTTCCTCTTCCTTTCTGGTTCTGCTTTCTCCCTGTGATCTTCTTCTTTCCTCCTGTTTTCTGTTTCTATCTCTGATCATCATTTAGTCTTTGTTGGAGTCTAGTAGTGGAAATATTAAGGAAAGTCCTAATAGCTGATATGTTGGTTATGGGTTTGATATTTGCTATTCATTTACGCACTGATTTGTGAAGGAAGGTGGAGGGTATTTATTGTTTTCTCTTCTTGATGCAGCGACGGTTTCTGAGCTGGGTTGGATTGAAAACTGAGGAGGTGGTAAACGTTGAGAGTCACAAAGGATGCATTCGGTCATCCAAACGAAAAAACACAGTGAAAAATGAAAACAAAGTAAAAACGTTCACCCAAATAATCCCCCCACCTTGGAATGCTCATAGCTCCCTCGACACCCAGCCCAAGGACTAGCCCAGCAACTGTGCGGCTGCCCCAACACCTGCTACGAGTAACATTTGTCTCCACAGTCCTCCATCACCGCCAGGTCCTAGGTCACCTTGGTATGATCTTGACTTGTCAAAATATTTATACCCAATACACTTTTACAATTTATGAAAAACCTAAAATATAACCTACTTAAACTCATTAAATAAAATATATAGAGCCTTTCTCTACATACATTTATTTTATATATCCATTACATTCTAAGTCATCAAATAAACAATAAAAAGCACACTTTAAATAACACTTGCTAATTTAGATGAATATGAAAAGCAAAATATATATTAAGACTTGATAATGGTTACAAGGATGAAAACAATGTTGTATCATTTACCATTCTAATTAATAATTAAAAAATTCAAGAAGAAGGTAATTTGGATAAATAAAAAGCGCAGAATATTTGGTAATGATTACAAAGTGAAAACAATGTTGCATCATTTACCATTCTAAGAAAGGATTAAAAGAATAAATAAACCATTCTAAGTAATATTAAAAGATTCATTTACCATGGTAAGTAATGATTAAAAGATGAGATGAAATATTCTAAATAATGATTAAAAGACTCATTTAACATCATTTATAATGATTAAAAAATTGGATGAACTATTTTAAATAATGATTAAAAGATTACCATTGTAAGTAATGATTAAAAGATTGGATTAACCATTGTAAATAATGATTAAAAGATTGGATGAGGTGATAGGCTTTATACCTCACCACTTCTTACATGGTAAAAGGTGTACTTCAACGAAAAAGCACCCCACCACTTTCTTACATGGTAAAAGGTGTACTTCAACGAAAAAGCACCCCACCACTTCCTTACATGGTCGTGTTTCGACAAAAAAAGCACCTCACCACCACTTTCTCACTCAACGAAAAGCACAAGCACGGAATTTAAATTCAAATTAAAATTCCAAAAACAAAAATTCAAAAAATATGAAGTCATTCCCTCTGTTATACGCAATCAGAGAGTGTGGGAGGCTGGCTGGCAGCACAACAGAGGTCGGGCGGCTGTCGTAACAGCCATCTGTGAATTTAGAAGCCTCCCATCCCAGCCCATCAAATCTTTGGATTTAGGAGCCTGCCAAGTTTGATCATATAGTTGTCTGTCATTTCTCTGCCCTGCTAAGTCATTTCTCTGCTGCCAAGTTTGATCATATAGTTGTCTGTCATTTCTCTGCTGCCTGTATTCATTACTGCTGCTCAACCACAACATTTTCTGGATCCGTTCACAATGGTCATTCTCAGAGTCTGAAATCAGCCATATTGGTCAGCTCGTTCTCAAGTCTAAACTCGGCTCCCTGTATTTATTACTGCTGCTCAACCACAACATTTTCTGGATCCGTTCACAATGGTCATTCTCAGAGTCTGAAATCAGCCATATTGGTCAGCTCGTACTCAAGTCTAAACTCGGCTCCCTGTATTTATTACTGCTGCTCAACCACAACATTTTCTGGATCCGTTCACAATGGTCATTCTCAGAGTCTGAAATCAGCCATATTGGTCAGCTCGTTCTCAAGTCTAAACTCGGCTCCCACAAGAACTTCCCACAAGAGCTTCAGCTTCCAAAATGTGGGTCTACAAGCACCCCAGAAAGAGACTGTATAAATGGAAAAATGGGTTAGCTCCTTTGCCTTTCAGACAGGCCCTTGTAATTGCAAGAATCCTCTGGGTTTAGAGGCTTGTGCATATATGGAAAGATGGGCTAGCTCCTCTGCCTTCCAGACATGCCTTTGTAATTGCAAGAATCCCCTGTGTTTAGAGGTTGTGTTTAAATGGAAAGATGCGTTAGCTCCTCTGCGTTCTAGGCAGGCCTTTGTAATTGCAAGAATCCCCTGTGTTTAGAGGCTGTGTATAAATGGAAAGATGGGTTAGCTCCTCTGCCTTGCAGACAGGCCTTTGTAATTGCAAGAATCCTCGGGGAAACCCATGAAGTTCTTGTATATGATGAAGTCTATCATGGATTTGGGTACCCAGATAACGTTGTGGGCCGTGGAAGCCATGGTTCCATGTTTAATGGCGTCTGAGACGATGGCACAGCCGTTGCTGTCAAAAAAATACACTCGACAGACAGGAGACTTATAAAAGAAATGAATGACGCTGGGAAGAGTGAGACATCGGAATCTGGTGAGATTAATTGGATTATGCTCAAGTTTCCATAAAAAATCTTTGGTTATGGAGTTTATGTCGCGGGAAAGCCTTGATTAACATTTGCATTGCAATGAAAATAATTCCGAGTTGGGTTTGAAAAGCCGGCTGAGCATTCTCAAGGTCGTTGCCCATGGGTTGGCTTATCTTCACGATCACCGCCCTACGGCCATTGTTCATGGCTATCTGAAACCTTCCAACGTTTTATTGGATGAGACGCCGACCGCCCATGTTGGAGATTTTGGTACTTAACGTCTGATGATCTCTGCAGCAGAGCATGACGATTCAACGGCAGCCTCAAGAGACAGCTCAAGTCCTGTTATGGGATCTATCGGTTACACTGCACCAGGTAAATACTGATGTACTAATAGATTGAGCGACATCGTTTACAGAATAGATATGACTGACTGATAAAGGTTTTACATATATTGATTACATAATTGGGTATTGTGGGGTGCCCGTCTCTGAAAGGGGAGGTATACAGCTAAGACATCTTGGCGTTGGAGAGGATAACAGGAGACATACGCAATCAGTTTCGACGTTGCAGAGTTGGGTAGGCGATGCGTTCCCGGACAGATTGACGAGAATTTGGTGAAGGAGATTAGAAAGGAAGAAGATGATGAAGTTGAAGTTGAACATTTACGTCGGAGGAGCATACAAAATCTTGACAATTTCGAATCTAAATTTTTGTAGATCACAGAAGACAGACCAGAGGTGTAACATTGGTGGTGAGAATGGTTTCCACTGTGGGCAATTATGATTATTCCGAGTCGTTCTTTGTCCTCTCTTCAACTTCTTTCTTTCTATTTTTCATGACGGGATTTCCTCTTCCTTTCTGGTTCTGCTTTCTCCCTGTGATCTTCTTCTTTCCTCCTGTTTTCTGTTTCTATCTCTGATCATCATTTAGTCTTTGTTGGAGTCTAGTAGTGGAAATATTAAGGAAAGTCCTAATAGCTGATATGTTGGTTATGGGTTTGATATTTGCTATTCATTTACGCACTGATTTGTGAAGGAAGGTGGAGGGTATTTATTGTTTTCTCTTCTTGATGCAGCGACGGTTTCTGAGCTGGGTTGGATTGAAAACTGAGGAGGTGGTAAACGTTGAGAGTCACAAAGGATGCATTCGGTCATCCAAACGAAAAAACACAGTGAAAAATGAAAACAAAGTAAAAACGTTCACCCAAATAATCCCCCCACCTTGGAATGCTCATAGCTCCCTCGACACCCAGCCCAAGGACTAGCCCAGCAACTGTGCGGCTGCCCCAACACCTACTACGAGTAACATTTGTCTCCACAGTCCTCCATCACCGCCAGGTCCTAGGTCACCTTGGTATGATCTTGACTTGTCAAAATATTTATACCCAATACACTTTTACAATTTATGAAAAACCTAAAATATAACCTACTTAAACTCATTAAATAAAATATATAGAGCCTTTCTCTACATACATTTATTTTATATATCCATTACATTCTAAGTCATCAAATAAACAATAAAAAACACACTTTAAATAACACTTTCTAATTTAGATGAATATGAAAAGCAAAATATATATTAAGACTTGATAATGGTTACAAGGATGAAAACAATGTTGTATCATTTACCATTCTAATTAATAATTAAAAAATTCAAGAAGAAGGTAATTTGGATAAATAAAAAGCGCAGAATATTTGGTAATGATTACAAAGTGAAAACAATGTTGCATCATTTACCATTCTAAGAAAGGATTAAAAGAATAAATAAACCATTCTAGGTAATATTAAAAGATTCATTTACCATGGTAAGTAATGATTAAAAGATGAGATGAAATATTCTAAATAATGATTAAAAGACTCATTTAACATCATTTATAATGATTAAAAAATTGGATGAACTATTTTAAATAATGATTAAAAGATTACCATTGTAAGTAATGATTAAAAGATTGGATTAACCATTGCAAATAATGATTAAAAGATTGGATGAGGTGATAGGCTTTATACCTCACCACTTCTTACATGGTAAAAGGTGTACTTCAACGAAAAAGCACCCCACCACTTTCTTACATGGTAAAAGGTGTACTTCAACGAAAAAGCACCCACCACTTCCTTACATGGTCATGTTTCGACAAAAAAAGCACCTCACCACCACTTTCTCACTCAACGAAAAGCACAAGCAAGGAATTTAAATTAAAATTAAAATTCCTTTAAAAAATATGAAGTCATTCCCTCTGTTATAAGCAATCAGAGAGTGTGGGAGGCTGGCTGGCAGCACAACAGAGGTCAGGCGGTTGTCGTAACAGCCATCTGTGAATTTAGAAGCCTCCCATCACAGCCCATCAAATCTTTGGATTTAGGAGCCTGCCAAGTTTGATCATATACTTGTCTGTCATTTCTCTGCTGCCAAGTTTGATCATATAGTTGTCTGTCATTTCTCTGCTGCCTGTATTCATTACTGCTGCTCAACCACAACATTTTCTGGATCCCTTCACAATGGTCATTCTCAGAGTCTGAAATCAGCCATATTGGTCAGCTCGTTCTCAACTCTAAACTCGGCTCCCTGTATTTATTACTGCTGCTCAACCACAACATTTTCTGGATCCGTTCACAATGGTCATTCTCAGAGTCTGAAATCAGCCATATTGGTCAGCTCGTACTCAAGTCTAAACTCGGCTCCCTGTATTTATTACTGCTGCTCAACCACAACATTTTCTGGATCCATTCACAATGGTCATTCTCAGAGTCTGAAATCAGCCATATTGGTCAGCTCGTTCTCAAGTCTAAACTCGGCTCCCACAAGAACTTCCCACAAGAGCTTCAGCTTCCAAAATGTGGGTCTACAAGCACCCCAGAAAGAGACTGTATAAATGGAAAGATGGGTTAGCTCCTCTGCCTTTCAGACAGGCCCTTGTAATTGCAAGAATCCTCTGGGTTTAGAGGCTTGTGCATATATGGAAAGATGGGCTAGCTCCTCTGCCTTCCAGACATGCCTTTGTAATTGCAAGAATCCCCTGTGTTTAGAGGTTGTGTTTAAATGGAAAGATGCGTTAGCTCCTCTGCGTTCTAGGCAGGCCTTTGTAATTGCAAGAATCCCCTGTGTTTAGAGGCTGTGTATAAATGGAAAGATGGGTTAGCTCCTCTGCCTTGCAGACAGGCCTTTGTAATTGCAAGAATCCTCGGGGAAACCCATGAAGTTCTTGTATATGATGAAGTCTATCATGGATTTGGGTACCCAGATAACGTTGTGGGCCGTGGAAGCCATGGTTCCATGTTTAATGGCATCTGAGACGATGGAACAGCCGTTGCTGTCAAAAAAATACACTCGATAGACAGGAGACTTATAAAAGAAACGAATGACGCTGGGAAGAGTGAGACATCGGAATCTGGTGAGATTAATTGGATTATGCTCAAGTTTCCATAAAAAATCTTTGGTTATGGAGTTTATGTCGCGTGAAAGCCTTGATTAACATTTGCATTGCAATGAAAATAATTCCGAGTTGGGTTTGAAAAGCCGGCTGAGCATTCTCAAGATCGTTGCCCATGGGTTAGATTATCTTCACGACCACCGCCCTACGGCCATTGTTCATGGCTATCTGAAACCTTCCAACGTTTTATTGGATGAGACGCCGATCGCCCATGTTGGAGATTTTGGTACTTAACATCTGATGATCTCTGCAGCAGAGCATGACGATTCAACGGCAGCCTCAAGAGACAGCTCAAGTCCTGTTATGGGAGCTATCAGTAAATACTGATGTACTAATAGATTGAACGACATCGTTTACAGAATAGATATGACTGACTAATAAAGGTTTTACATATACTGATTATATAATTGGGTATTGTGGGGTGCCCGTCTCTGAAAGGGGAGGTATACAGCTAAGACATCTTGGCGTTGGAGAGGATAACAGGAGACATACGCAATCAGTTTTGACGTTGCAGAGTTGGGTAGGCGATGCGTTCCCAGACAGATTGACGAGAATTTGGTGAAGGAGATTAGAAAGGAAGAAGATGATGAAGTTGCAGTTGAACATTTACGTCGGAGGAGCATACAAAATCTTGACAATTTCGAATCTAAATTTTTGTAGATCACAGAAGACAGACCAGAGGTGTAACATTGGTGGTGAGAATGGTTTCCACTGTGGGCAATTATGATTATTCCGAGTCGTTCTTTGTCCTCTCTTCAACTTCTTTCTTTCTATTTTTCATGACGGGATTTCCTCTTCCTTTCTGGTTCTGCTTTCTCCCTGTGATCTTCTTCTTTCCTCCTGTTTTCTGTTTCTATCTCTGATCATCATTTAGTCTTTGTTGGAGTCTAGTAGTGGAAATATTAAGGAAAGTCCTAATAGCTGATATGTTGGTTATGGGTTTGATATTTGCTATTCATTTACGCACTGATTTGTGAAGGAAGGTGGAGGGTATTTATTGTTTTCTCTTCTTGATGCAGCGACGGTTTCTGAGCTGGGTTGGATTGAAAACTGAGGAGGTGGTAAACGTTGAGAGTCACAAAGGATGCATTCGGTCATCCAAACGAAAAAACACAGTGAAAAATGAAAACAAAGTAAAAACGTTCACCCAAATAATCCCCCCACCTTGGAATGCTCATAGCTCCCTCGACACCCAGCCCAAGGACTAGCCCAGCAACTGTGCGGCTGCCCCAACACCTGCTACGAGTAACATTTGTCTCCACAGTCCTCCATCACCGCCAGGTCCTAGGTCACCTTGGTATGATCTTGACTTGTCAAAATATTTATACCCAATACACTTTTACAATTTATGAAAAACCTAAAATATAACCTACTTAAACTCATTAAATAAAATATATAGAGCCTTTCTCTACATACATTTATTTTATATATCCATTACATTCTAAGTCATCAAATAAACAATAAAAAGCACACTTTAAATAACACTTGCTAATTTAGATGAATATGAAAAGCAAAATATATATTAAGACTTGATAATGGTTACAAGGATGAAAACAATGTTGTATCATTTACCATTCTAATTAATAATTAAAAAATTCAAGAAGAAGGTAATTTGGATAAATAAAAAGCGCAGAATATTTGGTAATGATTACAAAGTGAAAACAATGTTGCATCATTTACCATTCTAAGAAAGGATTAAAAGAATAAATAAACCATTCTAAGTAATATTAAAAGATTCATTTACCATGGTAAGTAATGATTAAAAGATGAGATGAAATATTCTAAATAATGATTAAAAGACTCATTTAACATCATTTATAATGATTAAAAAATTGGATGAACTATTTTAAATAATGATTAAAAGATTACCATTGTAAGTAATGATTAAAAGATTGGATTAACCATTGTAAATAATGATCAAAATATTGGATGAGGTGATAGGCTTTATACCTCACCACTTCTTACATGGTAAAAGGTGTACTTCAACGAAAAAGCACCCCACCACTTTCTTACATGGTAAAAGGTGTACTTCAACGAAAAAGCACCCCACCACTTCCTTACATGGTCGTGTTTCGACAAAAAAAGCACCTCACCACCACTTTCTCACTCAACGAAAAGCACAAGCACGGAATTTAAATTCAAATTAAAATTCCAAAAAAAAAAATTCAAAAAATATGAAGTCATTCCCTCTGTTATACGCAATCAGAGAGTGTGGGAGGCTGGCTGGCAGCACAACAGAGGTCAGGCGGCTGTCGTAACAGCCATCTGTGAATTTAGAAGCCTCCCATCGCAGCCCATCAAATCTTTGGATTTAGGAGCCTGCCATTTTGATCATATAGTTGTCTGTCATTTCTCTGCTGCCTGTATTCATTACTGCTGCTCAACCACAACATTTTCTGGATCCGTTCACAATGGTCATTCTCAGAGTCTGAAATCAGCCATATTGGTCAGCTCGTTCTCAAGTCTAAACTCGGCTCCCTGTATTTATTACTGCTGCTCAACCACAACATTTTCTGGATCTGTTCACAATGGTCATTCTCAGAGTCTGAAATCAGCCATATTGGTCAGCTCATACTCAAGTCTAAACTCGGCTCCCTGTATTTATTACTGCTGCTCAACCACAACATTTTCTGGATCCGTTCACAATGGTCATTCTCAGAGTCTGAAATCAGCCATATTGGTCAGCTCGTTCTCAAGTCTAAACTCGGCTCCCACAAGAACTTCCCACAAGAGCTTCAGCTTCCAAAATGTGGGTCTACAAGCACCCCAGAAAGAGACTGTATAAATGGAAAGATGGGTTAGCTCCTCTGCCTTTCAGACAGGCCCTTGTAATTGCAAGAATCCTCTGGGTTTAGAGGCTTGTGCATATATGGAAAGATGGGCTAGCTCCTCTGCCTTCCAGACATGCCTTTGTAATTGCAAGAATCCCCTGTGTTTAGAGGCTGTGTTTAAATGGAAAGATGCGTTAGCTCCTCTGCGTTCTAGGCAGGCCTTTGTAATTGCAAGAATCCCCTGTGTTTAGAGGCTGTGTATAAATGGAAAGATGGGTTAGCTCCTCTGCCTTGCAGACAGGCCTTTGTAATTGCAAGAATCCTCGGGGAAACCCATGAAGTTCTTGTATATGATGAAGTCTATCATGGATTTGGGTACCCAGATAACGTTGTGGGCCGTGGAAGCCATGGTTCCATGTTTAATGGCGTCTGAGACGATGGCACAGCCGTTGCTGTCAAAAAAATACACTCGACAGACAGGAGACTTATAAAAGAAATGAATGACGCTGGGAAGAGTGAGACATCGGAATCTGGTGAGATTAATTGGATTATGCTCAAGTTTCCATAAAAAATCTTTGGTTATGGAGTTTATGTCGCGGGAAAGCCTTGATTAACATTTGCATTGCAATGAAAATAATTCCGAGTTGGGTTTGAAAAGCCGGCTGAGCATTCTCAAGGTCGTTGCCCATGGGTTGGCTTATCTTCACGATCACCGCCCTACGGCCATTGTTCATGGCTATCTGAAACCTTCCAACGTTTTATTGGATGAGACGCCGATCGCCCATGTTGGAGATTTTGGTACTTAACATCTGATGATCTCTGCAGCAGAGCATGACGATTCAACGGCAGCCTCAAGAGACAGCTCAAGTCCTGTTATGGGAGCTATCGGTAAATACTGATGTACTAATAGATTGAACGACATCGTTTACAGAATAGATATGACTGACTGATAAAGGTTTTACATATACTGATTATATAATTGGGTATTGTGGGGTGCCCGTCTCTGAAAGGGGAGGTATACAGCTAAGACATCTTGGCGTTGGAGAGGATAACAGGAGACATACGCAATCAGTTTCGACGTTGCAGAGTTGGGTAGGCGATGCGTTCCCGGACAGATTGACGAGAATTTGGTGAAGGAGATTAGAAAGGAAGAAGATGATGAAGTTGCAGTTGAACATTTACGTCGGAGGAGCATACAAAATCTTGACAATTTCGAATCTAAATTTTTGTAGATCACAGAAGACAGACCAGAGGTGTAACATTGGTGGTGAGAATGGTTTCCACTGTGGGCAATTATGATTATTCCGAGTCGTTCTTTGTCCTCTCTTCAACTTCTTTCTTTCTATTTTTCATGACGGGATTTCCTCTTCCTTTCTGGTTCTGCTTTCTCCCTGTGATCTTCTTCTTTCCTCCTGTTTTCTGTTTCTATCTCTGATCATCATTTAGTCTTTGTTGGAGTCTAGTAGTGGAAATATTAAGGAAAGTCCTAATAGCTGATATGTTGGTTATGGGTTTGATATTTGCTATTCATTTACGCACTGATTTGTGAAGGAAGGTGGAGGGTATTTATTGTTTTCTCTTCTTGATGCAGCGACGGTTTCTGAGCTGGGTTGGATTGAAAACTGAGGAGGTGGTAAACGTTGAGAGTCACAAAGGATGCATTCGGTCATCCAAACGAAAAAACACAGTGAAAAATGCAAACAAAGTAAAAACGTTCACCTAAATAATCCCCCCACCTTGGAATGCTCATAGCTCCCTCGACACCCAGCCCAAGGACTAGCCCAGCAACTGTGCAGCTAGCCCAACACCTGCTACGAGTAACATTTGTCTCCACAGTCCTCCATCACCGCCAGGTCCTAGGTCACCTTGGTATGATCTTGACTTGTCAAAATATTTATACCCAATACACTTTTACAATTTATGAAAAACCTAAAATATAACCTACTTAAACTCATTAAATAAAATATATAGAGCCTTTCTCTACATACATTTATTTTATATATCCATTACATTCTGAGTCATCAAATAAACAATAAAAAGCACACTTTAAATAACACTTTCTAATTTAGATGAATATGAAAATCAAAATATATATTAAGACTTGATAATGGTTACAAGGATGAAAACAATGTTGTATCATTTACCATTCTAATTAATAATTAAAAAATTCAAGAAGAAGGTAATTTGAATAAATAAAAAGCGCAGAATATTTGGTAATGATTACAAAGTGAAAACAATGTTGCATCATTTACCATTCTAAGAAAGGATTAAAAGAATAAATAAATCATTCTAAGTAATATTAAAAGATTCATTTACCATGGTAAGTAATGATTAAAAGATGAGATGAAATATTCTAAATAATGATTAAAAGACTCATTTAACATCATTTATAATGATTAAAAAATTGGATGAACTATTTTAAATAATGATTAAAAGATTACCATTGTAAGTAATGATTAAAAGATTGGATTAACCATTGTAAATAATGATTAAAAGATTGGATGAGGTGATAGGCTTTATACCTCACCACTTCTTACATGGTAAAAGGTGTACTTCAACGAAAAAGCACCCCACCACTTTCTTACATGGTAAAAGGTGTACTTCAACGAAAAAGCACCCCACCACTTCCTTACATGGTCGTGTTTCGACAAAAAAAGCACCTCACCACCACTTTCTCACTCAACGAAAAGCACAAGCACGGAATTTAAATTCAAATTAAAATTCCAAAAACAAAAATTCAAAAAATATGAAGTCATTCCCTCTGTTATACGCAATCAGAGAGTGTGGGAGGCTGGCTGGCAGCGCAACAGAGGTCAGGCGGCTGTCGTAACAGCCATCTGTGAATTTAGAAGCCTCCCATCGTAGCCCATCAAATCTTTGGATTTAGGAGCCTGCCAAGTTTGATCATATAGTTGTCTTTCATTTCTCTGCCCTGCTAAGTCATTTCTCTGCTGCCAAGTTTGATCATATAGTTGTCTGTCATTTCTCTGCTGCCTGTATTCATTACTGCTGCTCAACCACAACATTTTCTGGATCCGTTCACAATGGTCATTCTCAGAGTCTGAAATCAGCCATATTGGTCAGCTCGTTCTCAAGTCTAAACTCAGCTCCCTGTATTTATTACTGCTGCTCAACCACAACATTTTCTGGATCCGTTCACAATGGTCATTCTCAGAGTCTGAAATCAGCCATATTGGTCAGCTCGTACTCAAGTCTAAACTCGGCTCCCTGTATTTATTACTGCTGCTCAACCACATCATTTTCTTGATCCGTTCACAATGGTCATTCTCAGAGTCTGAAATCGGCCATATTGGTCAGCTCGTTCTCAAGTCTAAACTCGGCTCCCACAAGAACTTCCCACAAGAGCTTCAGCTTCCAAAATGTGGGTCTACAAGCACCCCAGAAAGAGACTGTATAAATGGAAAGATGCGTTAGCTCCTCTGCCTTTCAGACAGGCCCTTGTAATTGCAAGAATCCTCTGGGTTTAGAGGCTTGTGCATATATGGAAAGATGGGCTAGCTCCTCTGCCTTCCAGACATGCCTTTGTAATTGCAAGAATCCCCTATGTTTAGAGGTTGTGTTTAAATGGAAAGATGCATTAGCTCCTCTGCGTTCTAGGCAGGCCTTTGTAATTACAAGAATCCCCTGTGTTTAGAGGCTGTGTATAAATTGAAAGATGGGTTAGCTCCTCTGCCTTGCAGACAGGCCTTTGTAATTGCAAGAATCCTCGGGGAAACCCATGAAGTTCTTGTATATGATGAAGTCTATCATGGATTTGGGTACCCAGATAACGTTGTGGGCCGTGGAAGCCATGGTTCCATGTTTAATGGCGTCTGAGACGATGGCACAGCCGTTGCTGTAAAAAAAATACACTCGACAGACAGGAGACTTATAAAAGAAATGAATGACGCTGGGAAGAGTGAGACATTAGAATCTGGTGAGATTAATTGGATTATGCTCAAGTTTCCATAAAAAATCTTTGGTTATGGAGTTTATGTCGCGGGAAAGCCTTGATTAACATTTGCATTGCAATGAAAATAATTCCGAGTTGGGTTTGAAAAGCCGGCTGAGCATTCTCAAGGTCGTTGCCCATGGGTTGGCTTATCTTCACGATCACCGCCCTACGGCCATTGTTCATGGCTATATGAAACCTTCCAACGTTTTATTTGATGAGACGCCGATCGCCCATGTTGGAGATTTTGGTACTAAACATCTGATGATCTCTGCAGCAGAGCATGACGATTCAACGGCAGCCTCAAGAGACAGCTCAAGTCCTGTTATGGGAGCTATCAGTAAATACAGATGTACTAATAGATTGAACGACATCGTTTACAGAATAGATATGACTGGCTGATAAAGGTTTTACATATACTGATTATATAATTGGGTATTGTGGGGTGCCCGTCTCTGAAAGGGTAGGTATACAGCTAAGACATCTTGGCGTTGGAGAGGATAACAGGAGACATACGCAATCAGTTTCGACGTTGCAGAGTTGGGTAGGAGATGCGTTCCCGGATAGATTGACGAGAATTTGGTGAAGGAGATTAGAAAGGAAGAAGATGATGAAGTTGCAGTTGAACATTTACGTCGGAGGAGCATACAAAATCTTGACAATTTCGAATCTAAATTTTTGTAGATCACAGAAGACAGACCAGAGGTGTAACATTGGTGGTGAGAATGGTTTCCACCGTGGGCAATTATGATTATTCCGAGTCGTTCTTTGTCCTCTCTTCAACTTCTTTCTTTCTATTTTTCATGACGGGATTTCCTCTTCCTTTCTGGTTCTGCTTTCTCCCTGTCATCTTCTTCTTTCCTCCTGTTTTCTGTTTCTATCTCTGATCATCATTTAGTCTTTGTTGGAGTCTAGTAGTGGAAATATTAGGGAAAGTCCTAATAGCTGATATGTTGGTTATGGGTTTGATATTTGCTATTCATTTACGCACTGATTTGTGAAGGAAGGTGGAGGGTATTTATTGTTTTCTCTTCTTGATGCAGCGACGGTTTCTGAGCTGGGTTGGATTGAAAACTGAGGAGGTGGTAAACGTTGAGAGTCACAAAGGATGCATTCGGTCATCCAAACGAAAAAACACAGTGAAAAATGAAAACAAACTAAAAACGTTCACCCAAATAATCCCCCCACCTTGGAATGCTCATAGCTCCCTCGACACCCAGCCCAAGGACTAGCCCAGCAACTGTGCGGCTGCCCCAACACCTGCTACGAGTAACATTTGTCTCCACAGTCCTCCATCACCGCCAGGTCCTAGGTCACCTTGGTATGATCTTGACTTGTCAAAATATTTATACCCAATACACTTTTACAATTTATGAAAAACCTAAAATATAACCTACTTAAACTCATTAAATAAAATATATAGAGCCTTTCTCTACATATATTTATTTTATATATCCATTACATTCTAAGTCATCAAATAAACAATAAAAAGCACACTTTAAATAACACTTTCTAATTTAGATGAATATGAAAAGCAAAATATATATTAAGACTTGATAATGGTTACAAGGATGAAAACAATGTTGTATCATTTACCATTCTAATTAATTATTAAAAAATTCAAGAAGAAGGTAATTTGAATAAATAAAAAGCGCAAAATATTTGGTAATGATTACAAAGTGAAAACAATGTTGCATCATTTACCATTCTAAGAAAGGATTAAAAGAATAAATAAACCATTCTAGGTAATATTAAAAGATTCATTTACCATGGTAAGTAATGATTAAAAGATGAGATGAAATATTCTAAATAATGATTAAAAGACTCATTTAACATCATTTATAATGATTAAAAAATTGGATGAACTATTTTAAATAATGATTGAAAGATTACCATTGTAAGTAATGATTAAAAGATTGGATTAACCATTGTAAATAATGATTAAAAGATTGGATGAGGTGATAGGCTTTATACCTCACCACTTCTTACATGGTAAAAGGTGTACTTCAACGAAAAAGCACCCCACCACTTTCTTACATGGTAAATGGTGTACTTCAACGAAAAAGCACCCCACCACTTCCTTACATGGTCGTGTTTCGACAAAAAAAGCCCCTCACACCACTTTCTCACTCAACGAAAAGCACAAGCACGTAATTTAAATTCAAATTAAAATTCCAAAAACAAAAATTCAAAAAATATGAAGTCATTCCCTCTGTTATACGCAATCAGAGAGTGTGGGAGGCTGGCTGGCAGCACAACAGAGGTCAGGCGGCTGTCGTAACAGCCATCTGTAAATTTAGAAGCCTCCCATCGCAGCCCGTCAAATCTTTGGATTTAGGAGCCTGCCAAGTTTGATCATATAGTTGTCTGTCATTTCTCTGCCCTGCTAAGCCATTTCTCTGCTGCCAAGTTTGATCATATAGTTGTCTGTCATTTCTCTGCTGCCTGTATTCATTACTGCTGCTCAACCAAAACATTTTCTAGATCCGTTCACAATGGTCATTCTCAGAGTCTGAAATCAGCCATATTGGTCAGCTCGTTCTCAAGTCTAAACTCGGCTCCATGTATTTATTACTGCTGCTCAACCACAACATTTTCTGGATCCGTTCATAATGGTCATTCTCAGAGTCTGAAATCAGCCATATTGGTCAGCTCGTACTCAAGTCTAAACTCGGCTCCTTGTATTTATTACTGCTGCTCAACCACAACATTTTCTGGATCCGTTCACAATGGTCATTCTCAGAGTCTGAAATCAGCCATATTGGTCAGCTCGTTCTCAAGTCTAAACTCGGCTCCCACAAGAACTTTCCACAAGAGCTTCAGCTTCCAAAATGCGGGTCTACAAGCACCCCAGAAAGAGACTGTATAAATGGAAAGATGGGTTAGCTCCTCTGCCTTTCAGACAGGCCCTTGTAATTGCAAGAATCCTCTGGGTTTAGAGGCTTGTGCATATATGGAAAGATGGGCTAGCTCCTCTGCCTTCCAGACATGCCTTTGTAATTGCAAGAATCCCCTGTGTTTAGAGGCTGTGTTTAAATTTAAAGATGTGTTAGCTCCTCTGCGTTCTAGGCAGGCCTTTGTAATTGCAAGAATCCCCTGTGTTTAGAGGCTGTGTATAAATGGAAAGATGGGTTAGCTCCTCTGCCTTGCAGACAGGCCTTTGTATTTGCAAGAATCCTCGGGGAAACCCATGAAGTTCTTGTATATGATGAATTCTATCATGGATTTGGGTACCCAGATAACGTTGTGGGCCGTGGAAGCCATGGTTCCATGTTTAATGGCCTCTGAGATGATGGCACAGCCGTTGCTGTCAAAAAAATACACTCGACAGACAGGAGACTTATAAAAGAAATGAATGACGCTGGGAAGAGTGAGACATCGGAATCTGGTGAGATTAATTGGATTATGCTCAAGTTTCCATAAAAAATCTTTGGTTATGGAGTTTATGTCGTGGGAAAGCCTTGATTAACATTTGCATTGCAATGAAAATAATTCCGAGTTGGGTTTGAAAAGCCGGCTGAGCATTCTCAAGGTCGTTGCCCATGGGTTGGCTTATCTTCACGATCACTGCCCTACGGCCATTGTTCATGGCTATCTGAAACCTTCCAACGTTTTATTGGATGAGACGCCGATTGCCCATGTTGGAGATTTTGGTACTTAACATTTGATGATCTCTGCAGCAGAGCATGACGATTCAACGGCAGCCTCAAGAGACAGCTCAAGTCCTGTTATGGGAGCTATCGGTAAATACTGATGTACTAATAGATTGAACGCCATCGTTTACAAAATAGATATGACTGACTGATAAAGGTTTTACATATACTGATTATATAATTGGGTATTGTGGGGTGCCCGTCTCTGAAAGGGGAGGTATACAGCTAAGACATCTTGGCGTTGGAGAGGATAACAGGAGACATACGCAATCAGTTTCGACGTTGCAGAGTTGGGTAGGCGATGCGTTCCCGGACAGATTGACGAGAATTTGGTGAAGGAGATTAGAAAGGAAGAAGATGATGAAGTTGCAGTTGAACATTTACGTCGGAGGAGCATACAAAATCTTGACAATTTCGAATCTAAATTTTTGTAGATCACAGAAGACAGACCAGAGGTGTAACATTGGTGGTGAGAATGGTTTCCACTGTGGGAAATTATGATTATTCCGAGTCGTTCTTTGTCCTCTCTTCAACTTCTTTCTTTCTATTTTTCATGACGGGATTTCCTCTTCCTTTCTGGTTCTGCTTTCTCCCTGTGATCTTCTTCTTTCCTCCTGTTTTCTGTTTCTATCTCTGATCATCATTTAGTCTTTGTTGGAGTCTAGTAGTGGAAATATTAGGGAAAGTCCTAATAGCTGATATGTTGGTTATGGGTTTGATATTTGCTATTCATTTACGCACTGATTTGTGAAGGAAGGTGGAGGGTATTTATTGTTTTCTCTTCTTGATGCAGCGACGGTTTCTGAGCTGGGTTGGATTGAAAACTGAGGAGGTGGTAAACGTTGAGAGTCACAAAGGATGCATTCGGTCATCCAAACGAAAAAACACAGTGAAAAATGAAAACAAAGTAAAAACGTTCACCCAAATAATCCCCCCACCTTGGAATGCTCATAGCTCCCTCGACACCCAGCCCAAGGACTAGCCCAGCAACTGTGCGGCTGCCCCAACACCTGCTACGAGTAACATTTGTCTCCACAGTCCTCCATCACCGCCAGGTCCTATGTCACCTTGGTATGATCTTGACTTGTCAAAATATTTATACCCAATACACTTTTACAATTTATGAAAAACCTAAAATATAACCTACTTAAACTCATTAAATAAAATATATAGAGCCTTTCTCTACATACATTTATTTTATATATCCATTACATTCTAAGTCATCAAATAAACAATAAAAAGCACACTTTAAATAACACTTGCTAATTTAGATGAATATGAAAAGCAAAATATATATTAAGACTTGATAATGGTTACAAGGATGAAAACAATGTTGTATCATTTACCATTCTAATTAATAATTAAAAAATTCAAGAAGAAGGTAATTTGGATAAATAAAAAGCGCAGAATATTTGGTAATGATTACAAAGTGAAAACAATGTTGCATCATTTACCATTCTAAGAAAGGATTAAAAGAATAAATAAACCATTCTAAGTAATATTAAATGATTCATTTACCATGGTAAGTAATGATTAAAAGATGAGATGAAATATTCTAAATAATGATTAAAAGACTCATTTAACATCATTTATAATGATTAAAAAATTGGATGAACTATTTTAAATAATGATTAAAAGATTACCATTGTAAGTAATGATTAAAAGATTGGATTAACCATTGTAAATAATGATTAAAAGATTGGATGAGGTGGTAGGCTTTATACCTCACCACTTCTTACATGGTAAAAGGTGTACTTCAACGAAAAAGCACCCCACCACTTTCTTACATGGTAAAAGGTTTACTTCAACGAAAAATCACCCCACCACTTCCTTACATGGTCGTGTTTCGACAAAAAAAGCACCTCACCACCACTTTCTCACTCAACGAAAAGCACAAGCACAGAATTTAAATTCAAATTAAAATTCCAAAAACAAAAATTCAAAAAATATGAAGTCATTCCCTCTGTTATACGCAATCAGAGAGTGTGGGAGGCTGGCTGGCAGCACAACAGAGGTCAGGCGGCTGTCGTAACAGCCATCTGTGAATTTAGAAGCCTCCCATCGCAGCCCATCAAATCTTTGGATTTAGGAGCCTGCCAAGTTTGATCATATAGTTGTCTGTCATTTCTCTTCCCTGCTAAGTCATTTCTCTGCTGCCAAGTTTGATCATATAGTTGTCTGTCATTTCTTTGCTGCCTGTATTCATTACTGCTGCTCAACCACAACATTTTCTGGATCCGTTCACAATGGTCATTCTCAGAGTCTGAAATCAGCCATATTGGTCAGCTCGTTCTCAAGTCTAAACTCGGCTCCCTGTATTTATTACTGCTGCTCAACCACAACATTTTATGGATCCGTTCACAATGGTCATTCTCAGAGTCTGAAATCAGCCATATTGGTCAGCTCGTACTCAAGTCTAAACTCGGCTCCCTGTATTTATTACTGCTGCTCAACCACAACATTTTCTAGATCCGTTCACAATGGTCATTCTCAGAGTCTGAAATCAACCATATTGGTCAGCTCGTTCTCAAGTCTAAACTCGGCTCCCACAAGAACTTCCCACAAGAGCTTCAGCTTCCAAAATGTGGGTCTACAAGCACCCCAGAAAGAGACTGTATAAATGGAAAGATGGGTTAGCTCCTCTGCCTTTCAGACAGGCCCTTGTAATTGCAAGAATCTTGTGGGTTTAGAGGCTTGTGCATATATGGAAAGATGGGCTAGCTCCTCTACCTTCCAGACATGCCTTTGTAATTGCAAGAATCCCCTGTGTTTAGAGGCTGTGTTTAAATGGAAAGATGCGTTAGCTCCTCTGCGTTCTAGGCAGGCCTTTGTAATTGCAAGAATCCCCTGTGTTTAGAGGTTGTGTATAAATGGAAAGATGGGTTAGCTCCTCTGCCTTGCAGACAGGCCTTTGTAATTGCAAGAATCCTCGGGGAAACCCATGAAGTTCTTGTATATGATGAAGTCTATCATGGATTTGGGTACCCAGATAACATTGTGGGCCGTGGAAGCCATGGCTCCATGTTTAATGGTGTCTGAGACGATGGCACAGCCGTTGCTGTCAAAAAAATACACTCGACAGACAGGAGACTTATAAAAGAAATGAATGACATTGGGAAGAGTGAGACATCGGAATTTTGTGAGATTAATTGGATTATGCTCAAGTTTCCATAAAAAATCTTTGGTTATGGAGTTTATGTCGCGGGAAAGCCTTGATTAACATTTGCATTGCAATGAAAATAATTTCGAGTTGGGTTTGAAAATCCGGTTGAGCATTCTCAAGGTCGTTGCCCATGGGTTGGCTTATCTTCATGATCACCGCCCTACGGCCATTGTTCATGGCTATCTGAAACCTTCCAACATTTTATTGGATGAGACTCTGATTGCCCATGTTGGAGATTTTGGTACTTAACATCTGATGATCTCTGCAGCAGAGCATGACGATTCAACGGCAGCCTCACTTCAAGTCCTGTTATGGGAGCTATCGGTAAATACTGATGTACTAATAGATTGAACGACATCGTTTACAGAATAGATATGACTGACTGATAAAGGTTTCACATATACTGATTATATAATTGGGTATTGTGGGGTGCCCGTCTCTGAAAGGGGAGGTATACAGCTAAGACATCTTGGCGTTGGAGAGGATAACAGGAGACATACGCAATCAGTTTCGACGTTGCAGAGTTGGGTAGGCGATGCGTTCCCGGACAGATTGACGAGAATTTGGTGAAGGAGATTAGAAAGGAAGAAGATGATGAAGTTGCAGTTGAACATTTACGTCGGAGGAGCATACAAAATCTTGACAATTTCGAATCTAAATTTTTGTAGATCACAGAAGACAGACCAGAGGTGTAACATTGGTGGTGAGAATGGTTTCCACCGTGGGAAATTATGATTATTCCGATTCGTTCTTTGTCCTCTCTTCAACTTCTTTCTTTCTATTTTTCATGACGGGATTTCCTCTTCCTTTCTGGTTCTGCTTTCTCCCTATGATCTTCTTCTTTCCTCCTGTTTTCTGTTTCTATCTCTGATCATCATTTAGTCTTTGTTGGAGTCTAGTAGTGGAAATATTAGGGAAAGTCCTAATAGCTGATATGTTGGTTATGGGTTTGATATTTGCTATTCATTTACGCACTGATTTGTGAAGGAAGGTGGAGGTTATTTATTGTTTTCTCTTCTTGATGCAGCGACGGTTTCTGAGCTGGGTTGGATTGCAAGCTTACTTTCCCTCCAGTTTGTGATGCATCTTTTCTCATGTGTTCCCTTCTTAACTCCATGCTTTCACAGGTTCCCAAAGGGCGCACTCACCTCACCCTCCTTGTGTTAGAACCGTTCATGCACCTTCCTTGACTTGTTGCATATGTCACACGCTTGCTACCAACAGGGACATCTTACTTGCCTCTATGCTCAACTGTGATCAAGGTGATACCGTACGAACCACTGTTAGGACTCCTACACCAAATGGTCCAAGGTCTAGTTGGGACTTCTTACAGGGGAGATCCCCTAACATGTTGGCGGGTCCAACATCGTCAACAGGAACCTGACCAACTCCCTATCACATCTTAAATATGCATCTTCTTGATTCCATGCAATTCACATACTCAACGCAAATGATGGAATCGATAGAAAATCATGCCAAACAACCATACATGTCAATTTGAATGAAGTAAGCACAAATATTCACCATCTCATCATGACTAGAAAATCACTGAGATTCAAGCTCCCAAAAACACATGTAGGAATTCAACCACTTCCTTAGTAAAATAATATAGGAATCAACATTCCACATTCACATAGGATTTTACCATTCCTCACTATCAATCTAAGCATTTAACCAGTACAGTAAACATGTACACATCATTCAAACATATGAAGCACAAGTAAATACTTATCTTACGTACAAAAATAAATTAGCAACCAAGATTGGGAATTCAACTCTCCACCCAACCTCGGATGAGTTGCAACCAATCTTTCTTGCAGCTATCACCCCTGAGCCAAATTTTAGAGAGGAGAAGTGCTTCAAGGAACAACCAAAGCTTCTCACAACACCAAGGAATCCAAAGATAACACCATCCCCATGCCTCCCAAACCAGCTACACTAGGGAATCCAAAGGTTACTCCACCTCCACCCTTCAGTAATACAAGGGAATCCAAATGGAAATCCACCTCCACCATTTGAAAATACAAGGGAATCCATAGGCTAATCCACCTCCACACTTAAATAACTGCCCTAAATGGCTCCACCCTAATAGGGAATCTGAAACACACTTATAATGAATCCATAACCAATCCAATAATGCTTTGAGTGGATCCACCCTAACCCGGGAATCCAAAGCACACCAAAATGTTTGTTAAGCATGGAAACAAGCAATGGGAGGTATTAAGACACTCCTTGACCAAGAATCCAAAGAGTATAGTTTGCAAACACCAACTATTAGGGAATCTAGAGACTGCCCCACCTCCACCTGAAACCAGCAATCTAGAGACTACTACCTGTCACCTGAGAGGTACCCAACCAACACTTCCATTGCTCAACCAAATGAGAAATCCCCTCCAATAGTATGTTGAAATAACTTTGCACGCTATTTTGACTTCGAATGCCCACACAAAACTTATTTTCTTCACACTGGTTGCTTCCCATTGTTGTGTTCTCTTTCACATGGAGACCATCGTCCCAAATCGAATTATTCCTTTTTTTTGTCTTCTTGCTGTGTTTTCCTCTCTCATGGTTGTTAATCCCCTTTTATAAGACTCTCCGCCATGTCATTTTGCAACCATCTAATCTTCCATGTATTTCCATGTGCCCACCCAGACCAATAACTCCCTTAGCCAGCACAACCCACTCTCCTTTAATTTCTTGTCCTTTCTTTCTTGTAAAATTATCCAATAAAGCATGGCCCTCTCCTCCTTGAAGAGACCCGTTCACTTCTTCTAGCTCCATTTAATTTTCAGTCAACTTCATTTAAAGCCAAAACCAAGTAGTCCATAGTGTTCAGTAAATGGACTACTTCCTCCAAGTTCCCAAGCAACTTCCTCAACCCAAGTTGTGGAATTTGGTTCCCTTTCTCTTGGGAAATTAATTGTGATTACATTTCCAATAATAATTACAAGGAAAAGATTTACAATGTTTGAAAGAGGTAATTTTCAAATTGGGTTATTACACCCAATATTCTATGTTTCCCAAAGTGAATTTTAGGTGCCTTCCCGAGACAACTCTGTTAGAACTGAAAGTCGAAAGTCAAGCAATAGAGGATGTTAGGTCCCTATACTACTAGTGTAAACCCTTATTGTTATTAGTACAACCCCCTTATTATATCGGTGTGCCTATGTTGTCCTCATATTGTTATTATTGTGCACCATAGAAGCCCACTATTGTTATTATTGTGCCCTTACATTATTATTGTGATGTCGGCTCTAATTATATTATGACCCCTTTGACTCCTATATATAGAAAGGAGGTCTTGTCATTTGTATCATCCAAGAATTGTTCATTTGTGTAATGTAAAGGAGGTTTCCCCCTCGAAGAGGCTGAATTCTAAGGTGTTGATCTATCTTTTCTATATTTTTGTGAGCTAGTTTCATAACATTTGATATCAAAGCTTTGGATTCTAGGGTTTCGCTGCTCCAAACAAGCCATCGTGGAATTTTCTCTATAACATTTTTTCGGCGACATTTTAGAAGCTAAAAGAAAAACCCATTTGAGACGAAATCTCGTTGAACCTCGGGTCTAAATTTCATATCTTGTCTTGCTATTTTTTAGGATATATGATCTGAGGAAGTTAGGGTTTTTGCAAGCTCCTCATCTAAAACAGGTCATCATGGAATTTTCGCTATAACTTTTTCGCTACAAAGTTTCAAAACCTAAACAAAAAACCCATTTGAGAAGAAATCAGTTTGAACCTTGGGTCCAAATTTTAGATCTTGTCTCGCTATATTTTCGGATATATGATCTGAGGAATTTAGGGTTTTGTAGACTTTCGAATTACATCCTAAATAGGACCTTGGGAAACTTGTCATAATTTCTCTCTGAGCATCAGATTGAAATTTCGTAAGAAGTTAAAGAAAGAGGATGGACTGTATTTTGTTTGGGTATAATTTTAGAACCTAATATTGAAAAAGTGACATGTGGCATGTCGTACAATTTCACTCTACTGAACTAGTCTATAATTAGGTCATCGTGGGAGATTGGGAATAAATCTTTCTAAGAATCCAATTGCGATCAGACTTACGGAGTTAGAAAGAAGACTCAGAGGGCTATTATAGACTGAAATTTCAGAACTTAAAGATCCGAAAGTACAGAGTCATGGTCGTTTCAAGATCAAGCTCCTAAAATCAAGAAAAAGTGAGATGAGGAAGTTTGATGGAAAGGATCCGGTAAATTGGATACTATGGATGGAGAAATATTTTGATCTACATGGTGTACCACTGTTACAAAATGTACGTATTGCATCTAATTATTTAGAATCGAATCAATTTTTATGGTATAAAGGGCTTTGTTCTCGTAAACCACTTATCACGTGGTCAATTTTCACAGAGGAAATGATAGCACATTATGAGGATACAAAGAGAAACACCTTCTTTAGCCAATTGATAAATCTCAAACAAAAGGGTTTAATGGCAGATCACATTGAGTACTTCAAAAAATTGAATATAGGGGCAAATGATATTCCAGAGAAGAAAATGATTGATGTCTTCATAGGGACTTTAAAGGATAACATTCAACATGAGGTTCGTCTTTGGGAACCTAATTCATTGGAGAAGGCATTCAAGTTGGAAAGAAAAATTGAAAGCGAAATTATGGAAACAAGGAATTCCACCACTCACGATTATAATTATGGAAGTGTTTTTTATTCTAACCTTCCACAACCTAAAAGGCTTACACCTCAACAATTGGAAGAAAAAAAGAGAAAAAGGACTTTGTTACAATTATGATAGTAAATACACTAAAGGTCATAAGTGTGCTAAGAAGAAATTATTTTACATAGATTATGAAGAGGAGGAAGAAAAGGATCAAGAAACATCGAAAGAAGAGAATATACACGAGGAACCCACCCCAGAGAAAGAAGAAATGAATCCGATCATATCTTGTAAAGCATTGGAAAGAATTACCACTCCTCAAACTCTCAAGATAGAAGGAGATATCAAGAAGAAAAAGGTTCAAGAAGTGAAATATCACATCGAGAAAGAAGAAATGAATCCGACCATATCTTGTAATGCATTGGCCAGAATTACCACTCCTCAAACTATCATATAGAAGACATATCAAGAAGAAAAATGTTCAAGAAGTGAAAGATCACATCATCAAGAAATGAATCCCACCATATCTTGTAATGCATTGGAAGAAATTACCACTCCTCAAACTATCAAGATAGAAGGATATATCAAGAAGAAAAAGGTAATAGTGTTGATTGATTCGGGCAGTACCCATAATTTTATTCAATGTAAGATAGCTAAGGAATTGAATTTCTTCCTATATCCAGCACCAGAGTGTCAAGTCATGGTTGCAAGTGGAGGAACCATAAATTGCTCTGGAAAGTGCCATAATATCAAGCTATCCATGGGATAATATGTATTGAATAGCCCAATGCTTTCCATTACAATGGGTGGTGCTGATGTTTTACTAGGAGTTCAATGGCTACAATCTTTGGGTGTGATAGCTTTTAATTTTCAAGAACTTTTCTTGAATTTTTTTTGGGAAGGAAAGGAAGTTGAATTGAGGAGTATCAAAGGGAAATCAGGAAAGATAATCAACTCTAACAGCATGACAAAGCTTCTAAATAAAGAACAACGGGGCGTAATTGCACAATTATGTTCACTAGAGGATCCCATGTCGAAATCATGTATTTCTCCAGATCTCCAAAACGTTTCAGACAATCATTCCAAGGTATTTGAAACTCCCAAAGGCATCCCACCTATTCATGATCATGATCATGCTATTCATTTGATTCCAAGAAGTGTTCCTCCAAACATCAGGCCTTACAGGTATTCATATTCCCAAAGGAGTGGGAACTCATTCAAAAGTTTCAAAAGATCCCAGTTCAAACAGTATTGCGAGAACTTGAAAAAGAACGAAAAATCATATTGGAACTTGAAGCACCCACAAAACTGAGAAATCGACAACTACGAGATAGATCAATTTTAGAGTATCTCATCAAGTGGAAGAACTTACCCGCTGAAGATTCCACATGGGAGGACAATAATTAATACATAAGCATCAAGAACTACTCAAGCACTGAGGACAACACTTTTTGAAGGAGAGGGGCATGTTAGGTCCCTATAATACTAGTGTAACCCATTATTGTTATTAGTACAACCCCCTTATTATATTGTTGTGCCCATGTAGTCCCCATATTGTTATTATTGTGCCCCATAGAAGCCCACTATTATTATTATTGTGCCTTTACATTATTATTGTTATGTCGGCTCTGATTATATTATGAACCCTTAGACTCCTATATATAGAAAGGAGGTATTGTCATTTGTATCATCCAAGAATTGTTCATTTTTGTAATGTAAAGGAGGTCTCCCCCTTGAAGAGGCTGAATTCTAGGCGTTGATCTATCTTTTCTATCTTTTTGTGAGTTGGTTTCATAACGGAGGACCAATATTTTGGTTAGTCAATGTACGGACCATATACATTGATAAAATGAAGGGTCAAATCCAATTTAGCGGAGGTGAGATCCATATCCAACAATGGTTTCAATGATAAAGCAAAATTTAGATGCATGAATTTAGGGATCAATCCTATGATTAGGCCTCTAGATTATTCCATAACATCGATTGTCAAAAAGTCTCAATCTGGAAGGATTTAAAGCAAAACAACGGTAGCCTTTTCTCCATCCAACACTGTTTCTTGAAGGAAAATAACATGGAGGGAGAAACGTTCATAGAGTCTCCTTAGAGCCAATTTTTAGAGGTATCAAATAAACCCATATAATTAAGTGAGAGAAATTTCATGAGGAACCTTTAGGAGGGCTTGTAGCTCTAAGTGCCCTTTAAATCGAGGTTTGTTTCCCAACTTGTATCTCATAAGATGCCTTCTACTGGGATTTTAAAATTAATGATATTTGACCTCTAGAAGAAGAGGAGACAATGAGATCTTCAATAAGCCTTAAGCCACCACCAGGGTTAGAGTGGGGGGGAGAGATGCGGTAGTGGGAGGGGTAGAAGAATGATCACAATATTGTAGATTGTAGTGACGTGGGGAGATGGGAAGGGATGAGGAGGGAGGGTCGGATTCTGAGGATTCGGGGTGAAAAATGAAAGGTCCTCAATGAGGGGAGGAGAAGGGATAGAAGGGAGTGCAGAGGGTAGGGAGAAGAGGGGTGACGGGGATGGGCGAGGAGAGCCGAGAGACGGGTATAAGAGGGATACACAGAATTAGTATGTGATACCTTGAGAGAATACATAATAAACCACAATTGGTCTTTTGTATAAAGAAGAAACTAAGGGGGCAAAAGCTCCCAATCCTAGATTATGAAGAGCATTAGAGGAGAGGGGAGATGTTGTTGAAACCTAAGCTGCTACGACCTCCATAGATTGGTGTGCCTGAATCTGTGGAGACTTTGAAGAAGGTGATATCTAAACAAGATTCATGGTTATAGGAAGTTCCTTGTTTAATGGAGGCAAACAAGTCTTCGAGTATTTCTTGAGAGATTCTAGGTTAACATGAGAAGATTTTGCAGGAGATGGAGGGAGTGTGTCTTAGTAGAATTCACTTTTGCGAGCCCCTTTTTTCATGTTCCCTTTTCCAATTGCATAGTCCCAACTTAAGTTCCCATAGAAAGGGCAACGAGATCATTTAAATAATATTCCCTTGTTGTCTATGTTTTTCTTGTGAGTAATTGAACCCACACTAATGGAAACGGACTCAGGGAACCCCTGGGACATATTGAGGCTGACCATAATACGAACAATCAAGATTACACCAATTTGTTTGAAAGAAAAGGAAACTTCATAAAAAAATCTTAGAGAGTTTGCAACCTCCTGAAAGACACTTTCATGGCAGAATATTGGTGGGAGAGATGGGAGATGGACCTAGATAGGCACCAAATCCATTTTTTTGTTGGGCATAAAAAATTATGGTCCAGTTCTTCAGTAGGAGATCCTGAGAACCCCAAGTCCATTTTTGGGCCAAAATTTTCCCAACATCCTCTATGCTTGACGCTTGCCATCCCATCCATTTTTTCGTGAAGAGCATGCAATGAGTCGAGTACCCTAGTAAGGGTTTGAGATTTAGTTCCATCCACCTGCATAGAACCACCATGAATATTCTTCGACTAACAAATCGACCAACCACCACTTTGTCTTCCATATCTTGGATTCTGTTTCGAATAAATTCCTTTCCTAGGACTAGAGACGGTTCCTCAGAGCAACACTTAATGCATTTCTGAGAGGGTTTTTTAGGTGGACTATCTAGTGGAGCTATAGGATTAACCTTCCCCTAAGAATAACTGCCTAGACTGAGCATTGTTGGTGTAAGGAAATCATTTAGGAAACTGGAAGAGGGGGAAAGGGAGGCGGTTTCTCACTAAATAACCAGGAGGTAACCATGTTGTAATACTTTGAGTAAATAGAGGAGAGTATTTTATCAAGGGAAAGCAGTGAAGGGGAGATTGATGGGAGGGGATGTGGATTGAGTTGAGAGGGAAAGGCAGGATCTGCAAGGGAGAAATTTGGGTGTGGACCACCTATGAACAAGAGAAAGCAACCTAACTTCTCACAACAATGGGACCAACCTTGAGAAATTCATTTATAAACTACTCAAGATATCAATTCGTACCTACGTTGGTGACATAGATGTGATGAGGGAATAAGAGGGTGATAACACTTGTATGATATTTGGATCCCTCCAGATGTTGACCCCTTCTAAAGGGTTTGGTGTATGATCCACCAGATCCTCATACCAATCCTGCGACATTTTAAGATATCAGGCAGATTCATGAAGGAAGGAAGCAAAGGGGATTGTTGGATTAGCTTGTGGAGTTCCTGCCACTAGAAACCCTAACTGCAAGCTAAAACCTCGCAAAGCCATCATCCTCCTATATATATATATATATATATCCTCTTTTACTTTTAGAATGTATTCTATATTGTAAAAATACATTACAATTAATATGTTTACAAAACATTTAATTTCATATGCTCACTCGCAAATTACGAACTCCTGTGTTGGTTCATTTTTGGCAGAATTCAGATAATTACGTTGATAAGAGAAAGAACACAATTGAATGGGTGAATTTGGATTTAGCTAAGCTTCTAAGTTGAATTATGTACATTAAAAAAACATATAAAAACATTAAAACAATACTTCAATTGTGTAATTACTTATATCATTGAAAAAATTTAGAGTTTAAACACAAAACCTTCTAATTTTTATTTTATTAATTTATTTTTTTCATAGGAAAAATTGAACTCTTTATTAAGGAAATAAAAAGTTACAGAGTAGATGCATCGAAGCATTAAATAATCAAACTGTGAATCCACCATGCGCAGAAAGTGAAAACAACAACATATTGAGAAAAAGTGGAAAAGCACTTGCTCAATAGTGATACTCATATATAAAACTTCTATAAACAGTAATAAAAAATCGGGTCTCTCCGAACAGTCGGAGCAAAGAACCCATATACAAAAACATATGTAGGAAAAGTAACCATAGTCCATCTGTCATAAAACAACATAATATGTAAAACTGAAATAGAGCCAGAAGTCAGAAAGACATCTCAGTCCCATATCAACAAAGATGCAATGTTATAAGCCATATACAAAAATGAAAAAAATGAGATTTTTAGAAATATGGAGGCCGATCCGACTCGGTGACCATCCCGTTGTCCAAATCGATTATGTGTCAGGTGTCCAGAGCCTGTTGTAGACCTTTTTTAGAGAAATAATCTGCTTCCATATTCCTTTCCCTGTAAATGTGACAAACAGAGAAATCAACAAAGGCTGATTTAATAAACGAAATTTCATCTAAAATAGGAATCAGTGTAAGATTTTGACAACGCTGCATATTGTTTGACCAATTTATCACATTCATGGAGTCACCAAAAATATGAGCTGAAGCAATCCCCAACTGCCTTAACCAACATAAGAGAATTTTCAGAGTTTTGAACCAGTACCAATACCCACTGAAGCTTTTAGGATTTTGTGATCATTTATGTGAATGATGATCCTTGCCCCACAACAATCATGAGCATCTGAAGCCCCATCAAAATAAGCCCATGGAATATCAGGTTTGATGATTTCTTCCTGAATAATCCGACTAGCTAGAGTAGGAGTGATTTGAGGAATCAGTTCATAGATAGAATCACATTGAATAGCAATAAGATAGGGATCTGAAGGTTGATCCATAAAGATGCTTTTGTTTTGAGCCAACCAAATTCCCTAGCAAATAATCAGGGGAATATTCCTATAATGAGTATCAGATGAACGAGACCACCAATTTTTCCATGCATCCTCCAAAGAAACCCCAGACCAATGTGAACTAATACCAACAGTCTTCAAAAAAATCTCCCAAGTTCTTATAGAAAAAGGACAGGTTAAAAAAAGATGAGAAGAACTTTCTTCAAAGATTTTGCAGAGGGAGCACCAACCTGGGCCATGTTTGTTTCTTTTTTGAAGGTAGTCCTAGGTTGGGACTTTTTTCCTGAGAATACACTAGAAAAAGAGTTTGGATTTTACTGGACAACTGAGTTTCCACAAAGGCTTGAACCACCAGTGCCTAACTTCACCCACCCTTCTATCCATTTGTAAATTGTAACCAAAATTTGGAGCATATATACCACTGGGAGAGTAGACCCAACGAAGTTCATCATCCCTTTCCTTTATATAGACATTTGATCTTTGCAATTCCATAGTGTATTCCATCCAGACACCCTCCCAATGGGGCTCTAGGTCTAAATCCTCGGCTGACTTCTAGCCCCGATTCCAAAAAGTAGTGGTTCCCTCATTTGAGATTTGATTGAGAGAAAAAATACCCTTGGCAGCAAGGGATTCTCTCAACTCCCTTGGAAGAGTGAAAGCCTCGTTACATCTAACTCACAAATCCACTCCCACTCTAACACTAGAACCATTCCCAACTAGCCAGGATAGCCCATCAACAACAATGTAAAAAGACTCAATCATTGCCTTCCAGATGACCAAAGAGTTACTATAAGGCTTTCTTGGTGTTCTCAGCCAAACCACCAATTCTAAAGGATCTATATATTTCCTTTTTATCACCGATGTCCATAGGTTGTCCTTGGTTAAAAGACTCCAGCCAGATTTTGCTGCCAAAGAGTGAGAAAAACAAGAGAGATCCTTTATGCCCCACCCTCCCTTATCTTTTGGACGAGCAATTTTCTCCCAGGTCACCCATGGGAGAACATCATCTTCCTTGGAGCCCGCCCAAATAAACCGACCACATATTTTCTTAATTTGTGAAAGAATGCCTTTCGAGACCCAAGAAAGAGCAATCCAGTAAACTGGTATGGTCTATAAAACCGATTTTATAAGAACCAAGTGCCCAGCTCGAGATAGCCACTTAAAGCTCGAGAGCTTGACACGCTTTTCAATTTTTGCAACTAACCATTTCCAGTCCAATTTTTTGGAGGAGTCCGGCTTCAAGAGGAAACCAAGGTATTTAAGGCTTTCCATCAAAGATTTTACTTCAAAAAGAAAAGTAGATAAATATCTATTTATCTCTGCTCAAGAGAGGCCATTGTGAGTAATGGAGGATTTATGTGCATTTATACTCATCTCGGTTGCCTTAAGGAATAAATCCAGAATTGACTGCAACTTAGAAAGATCTTCCTTAGACTCATCACAAAAAACTAAAATGTCATCCATAGAAAGAAGGTGAGTAATGAAGATATTTATAGCAATTTCAATGCCTTTATATTCACCCCTTCTAATGGCAAAATGAATCAATTGACTCAAACCTTTTGCAACAAAAAGGAATAGGAGGGGTGATAAAGGGCATCCTTGACGAAGGTCCCTCTAACTATGGAAAAAAGGAGAGGCCACCCCGTTGATGAGAACAACAAACTCACATTAGTTATACAACCCATGACCCAATTAATAAAACCAATATTGAAACCCAGGTGAGTCATAAGAAGGCGCAAATACATCCAGCTAATCTTGTCATAAGCCTTTGAAAGATCTATCTTAACAATCATTCCTCTTTTTTGTTTCTTTTGATACAGTGCATGGAGTCCTGGGCCACTCCAATAGCTTCATGTATTTTCTGACCCTCAAGGAACCCAAACAGTTCCTGTGAAATATTTTTTGAGAGAATTGGTTTTAATCATCTTGCAATAGTTTTGGCGAATATTTTGTATGTACAATTGCACAAAGAGATGGGTCTGAAATCATCAAAGCTTTGAGGATCATCAGACTTTGGAATTAAAGCCAGAAAGGTTGAATTAAGAGGGTCGTGTACAAAACCCTTGCTTTTGGAATCCTCCACTAGTCTAGCCAAATCATCCCCTATTAGGTCAAAGAAATGTTGGAAGAATTCCACCGTCCAACCATCTGGACCCAGACTCTTCTCCTTTTGCATAGAGTGTAGAACTCCCTCCACTTCACCCTTTGAAACAGGGGCCATAAGAATATCATTATCGTCCTCATCAACAAAGCTGGGAAATACTTGTGCCACCTGAATGACTTCGACAATGGTGGCCTCGGGGGGAAGCTTTAAACAGGGTTTTGAAATGACTCACCCCCATTATTGACAACTCATTGAAAGAAGATGCCAAAACCCCTTCATCATTTTTCAGTTCCCAGATCATGTTTGTGTTTTTTCTGCCCTTGGCGTAGTTCTGGAAAAATTTGGAGTTTTCATCCCCTGCCTCAAGCCAAATAGCTCTACTTTTTAACCTCCACTTTTCTTCATTATCTTTCAGAATCCTATACCTTTCACCCTCCATAACTTTTATCCTTCTCTTTTTTTCTTCCGTCTCATACCCATCCCCTTCCAGGCTTTCTAAAGCCTCCAAATCAATCTCAATGGATTTTAATACCGCTTCATCCCTTAAAGATTTTTCCTTTGCCCAAGAGATCATTGATTGTTTCAATTTTTTTAGTTTCTCCATAAAAGACTGGGCAAGGGATAAGCCCAAAGATCCATTATGAGAACTCCAAATCTCATGAACCAACTTATTGTAGGACATATCTTTAAGCCAGGAAGAATTGAATTTAAAGGGAGAGCCAGGCTTCCTACTGGCCCCTTTTAGTTCCAGAAAAAATGGAAAGTTATCTGCATCACCCCCAGAGCCAACCCAATGGCGAAAAAAAGGGATATGAGCAACCATATCTTCTTTGATCAAGAATCGTTCTAAACATTTAGATACCCTTGTCTCACCAACCCTCCTATTTCTCTAGGTAGGTTTTTCTTTCAGAAGATCAACATCAATAAATCTCCCCAACCAAATCTTGTTTAGAAAAAAATCGGCCAAAGGGTCCACCTATGCATTTGGTCCCCAAGATTCTGATAACCCTAAGGAGACATTGAGATCCCCTCCCACCACAAGCTTTGAGCAATTTAGAAAAGATTTTGAGAACAATTTATTCTAGAAAGGGATACGACCCTGACAAGGTCCATAAATGTTTAAAAGAGTTAAGTTTGAACAAAGTTCTGAGGAGTAAACCTCCGCTCCAAGCATCAAATCAGAGCCCCAAGAATTTAAGAGTTTTAAACTGCAATCCTTTATACCCAACGCCAAACCCCCTGAACGCCCACTTGCATCCAGAGCCACAAAGGACCAACCAGGCAGCATGTTTCTCAAAATATTTATTACAAAATCCCCAGGACCAAGAGTCTCTCGAAGCATAATAACATCACAACATACATTCTTAAGTAAATGTTTTAAGGCCAACTTTTTATGGGGATTGGCAATCCCTCTGCAATTGAAAGACAACAAAATCATTTGGAAACCGCCACAGGGGTCATCACTGCTCTAAGTGACCCTTTAGGGAGATTTGTTTGCCATCAGCTATATCAAGCTTGGCTTTTAACTGGGCTTTAGATAGGTTTGATTTCCTGCCCCGAGTCTTAGGAGGACCCACAGTGTCATATAAGAGGCCGAGACCACCCACAGGATCATCCGGGTGGTCTCTTTTTTCCCGGGGGCGAAGGTTATAATGAGGTTTGTCCAGGAAAATAACAGAGGGGATGGGAAGACCAGAGCCCACCGACGAGGGTCCAGAAAGATTTAAAATTGGTATCGATGTAATGATGTTGTCAAGGGCCAAAGAGATATTGCATTGAGGAGAAAAAACATCAATAGATGGCCTGGAAGGACCAGGCCCGAAAATAGGATCCACAAGGGGCATACATAGAATAGAAAGAGAGGGAGGAGGGGAAGAGATGGTACCCGCAGGATGAGATGCCTCCACCTTTATCATCTCGTCTCACTCGTGTACAGTAGCAGTTCTTTCAGCCTCTACATGAACTGCCCGTTGATCCTCATTGACCACAATCTGAACCGAAACCTATGCTTGATGTTTCCCAGGAGAAATTGCCTGCTCCATAACTACATCCTCAGGCTGCTCCTACAATTCTTGAACTGAATCCACCCTATTTTTCCTTCCGTGTCTAAACCCCAATGGGAAATCCCTAGCCAAGTGGCCATGTTTATAACAATAATGACATCGATAGGGAAACTGTTCATAGTCCAGTAACTGAGTGAGAGAGTAGCCATCCACTTGTATCTGCTTCAAATATTCCAAACCCTCCCTCGGGTCCAGCCTAACTAGTATAAGTGCCATCTTTCTTTCCCTAGCCACTTGAAAGGACATATCAGCTTCCAAAAAAGTTCCCATAATGTTTCCAATCACCTTGAAGACATCCATCAACCAAAGATGAGGGGCGAGTGATGGAAGGGGCACCCACATAGGGATCTCTCCTAATCTTTCTCTTTGAGAATTGAAAATGGGGTTCCATCTTTTAAAGAGAATCAAAGCTTTACCAAAACCCCAGTTTTGCTCAAGAACCCAATCAACAACTTCCACATTTGAGAAATGAACCATGAACCAGCCCCTTATTAAACAAATAACCTCTGTCTGAGAAACCGGCCCTGAACTCCATTCCTTACTTATCCATTTCTAAATGAAATTTGCAGTAAATTGTCTTCCTTTTTCCCGTCCCACTATGATGCGCTATGATGCATCCATAACTTCATCCATCCAAATGTTGTCCCCTAAGATTAGTTTTGGTTTTTTCTCTTTCTTTCTCATGACCTTCCCCTTCTTCCTCTTTAGGCTTGAGGACTGACCATTCACTGAAGGGGCAATTGAGTTATTTTCTTCACCCTCATGGCTTTTCGAGCCCTGAATACCCTCCAAGGGATCGTTTGGTGTTAATATAATGTTTTGCAGGGCTTCAAAGTCCAGTACCTTCCCACCAGTGTCGAGAATGGGAGGATGACTTCCCTCCTTCGACCCCAAGGAGCCCGCCTCTAGATGTCCAACCAAATCCAACCCTTGGCTTGGAAAATTAGGAAACCCTAACACTTTGTTCCCAAATTCTTCTTGGAGTGGCTGTCTCGCCGAAGAATTTACCTTCGGGAAACCAATAAAGGGTTTCTCCCCAATAACAACAGTGTCAACCGCTAAACGAAAAGACTCCGAGAGGTTCATGGCAAAAGTCGAAGAAGGGGTTTTATAGTCAATAGTTTTGTATAGGCTCAAGCCCATAACCAACTTTTCCACCCCTAGTAACTCATTAAGACAAGTTTTCAACCCTTTCTACCTCTTGAGTTCGCTACTTCTCACTATATCTTCCAGACTACCTGTTAAAACCCCAGAAACAAAGACTGTTGGAGGGGTTTTTGGGCTTACTTGTAAATCTGCTAATGTCTTGACAGAAATGCCTGCCAATACTGCACCATCTTGACCTTCATGAACTTCGGAGTCCAAAAAACAACAAACCACCCTTGAGGAAGGGGGTTTTGACTCCTCTAGTAGCCCTAGACCACTGCCCTAATTCCATGCCAGTTCCGTACGAAAACTTTTTCCAAGTGGAGACCTAGCTGGCAAGACCACCTTCGCCAGATTCTGTTGCGTCAGTTCTAAATCCAAAATTGACAGAATGTCCTTCAGAGCCAGTTCCAAATCCAAATAGTTGGTTGGGTTCACCATCCTGGTAACAGTGTAAAGAGGAAAAAATTAATAAAACTAACTCTTGACTGAAACGACCGGCGAAAGCTTCGAGTAGGCTAAAGAACCCAAAACAACGAAACCTTCCCCGCGTAGTACGACCCCAGGTGACCTGAGACCCCAGAAAAAACAAGGAGGCCCAGTATGAAAATGAGGAAATACAAGCTAAGTCATTTCTCTTCCCTGCTAAGTCATTTCTCTACTGCCAAGTTTGATCATATAGTTGTCTGTCATTTCTCTACTGCCTGTATTCATTACTGCTGCTCAACCACAACATTTTCTGGATCCGTTCACAATGGTCATTCTCAGAGTCTGAAATCAGCCATATTGGTCAGCTCGTTCTCAAGTCTAAACTCGGCTCCCTGTATTTATTACTGTTGCTCAACCACAACATTTTCTAGATCCGTTCACAATGGTCTTTCTCAGAGTCTGAAATCAGCCATATTGGTCAGCTCGTACTCAAGTCTAAACTCCGCTCCCTGTATTTATTACTACTGCTCAACCACAACATTTTCTGGATCCGTTCACAATGGTCATTCTCAGAGTCTGAAATCAGCCATATTGGTCAGCTCGTTCTCAAGTCTAAACTCGGCTCCCACAAGAACTTCCCACAAGAGCTTCAACTTCCAAAATGTGGGTCTACAAGCACCCCAGAAAGAGACTGTATAAATGGAAAGATGGGTTAGCTCCTCTGCCTTTCAGACAGGCCCTTGTAATTGCAAGAATCCTCTGGGTTTAGAGGCTTGTGCATATATGGAAAGATGGGCTAGCTCCTCTGCCTTCCAGACATGCCTTTGTAATTGCAAGAATCCCATGTGTTTAGAGGTTGTGTTTAAATGGAAAGATGCGTTAGCTCCTCTGCGTTCTAGGCAGGCCTTTGTAATTGCAAGAATCCCCTGTGTTTAGAGGCTGTGTATAAATGGAAAGATGGGTTAGCTCCTCTGCCTTGCAGACAGGCCTTTGTAATTGCAAGAATCCTCCGGGAAACCCATGAAGTTCTTGTATATGATGAAGTCTATCATGGATTTGGGTACCCAGATAACGTTGTGGGCCGTGGAAGCCATGGTTCCATGTTTAATGGCGTCTGAGACGATGGCACAGCCGTTGCTGTCAAAAAAATACACTCGACAGACAGGAGACTTATAAAAGAAATGAATGACGCTGGGAAGAGTGAGACATCGGAATCTGGTGAGATTAATTGGATTACGCTCAAGTTTCCATAAAAAATCTTTGGTTATGGAGTTTATGTCGCGGGAAAGCCTTGATTAACATTTGCATTGCAATGAAAATAATTCCGAGTTGGGTTTGAAAAGCCGGCTGAGCATTCTCAAGGTCGTTGCCCATGGGTTGGCTTATCTTCACGATCACCGCCCTACGGCCATTGTTCATGGCTATCTGAAACCTTCCAACGTTTTATTGGATGAGACGCCGATCGCCCATGTTGGATATTTTGGTACTTAACATCTGATGATCTCTGCAGCAGAGCATGATGATTCAACGGTAGCCTCAAGAGACAGCTCAAGTCCTGTTATGGGAGCTATCGGTAAATACTGATGTACTAATAGATTGAACGACATCGTTTACAGAATAGATATGACTGACTGATAAAGGTTTTACATATACTGATTATATAATTGGGTATTGTGGGGTGCCCGTCTCTGAAAGGGGAGGTATACAGCTAAGACATCTTGGCGTTGGAGAGGATAACAGGAGACATACACAATCAGTTTCGATGTTGCAGAGTTGGGTAGGCGATGCGTTCCCGGACAGATTGACGAGAATTTGGTGAAGGAGATTAGAAAGGAAGAAGATGATGAAGTTGCAGTTGAACATTTACGTCGGAGGAGCATACAAAATCTTGCCAATTTCGAATCTAAATTTTTGTAGATCACAGAAGACAGACCAGAGGTGTAACATTGGTGGTGAGAATGGTTTCCACTGTGGGCAATTATGATTATTCCGAGTCGTTCTTTGTCCTCTCTTCAACTTCTTTCTTTCTATTTTTCATGACGGGATTTCCTCTTCCTTTCTGGTTCTGCTTTCTCCCTGTGATCTTCTTCTTTCCTCCTGTTTTCTGTTTCTATCTCTGATCATCATTTAGTCTTTGTTGGAGTCTAGTAGTGGAAATATTAAGGAAAGTCCTAATAGCTGATATGTTGGTTATGGGTTTGATATTTGCTATTCATTTACGCACTGATTTGTGAAGGAAGGTGGAGGGTATTTATTGTTTTCTCTTCTTGATGCAGCGACGGTTTCAGAAAATGAAGATAAGGCACTGTCGTAAATTACTTACCATGGCGACATCCGCAGAAGGTTCTTCTCTTCACCTCTTGGCTTCCTCTCTTGGCTTCGTAGAGGAGAGTTCACAAACATAGCCTCCTGTCCCGCCCCAGCTCATGGAAGGATTGCAAGGCAGCGCCATTCCTCTGTTTCTTACTAAGACATATGACATGGTGGAGCATCCTTGGATAGACCCAGTCGCCTCCTGAAGCAGCCCGGGCAACATTTTTATTATTCGAGATCCCCACCGATTCTCTTAAAATCTGCTGCCGCGTTGTTTCAAGCGCAACAACTTCTCTGGCTTCATTCGCCAGCTTAACACTTAAGTGAGTTTTTCTGTTTCCTTCAATTTTCAGGGACATTGTATTGCTTCAACCATTTTGTTTTGGTATTGATTCTGTGGAGTATATTGTTTTTCTTTCTTTTGTATTAAGCTTTAGTATAGTTGTTAGTTATTCGTCTTAGCTTCTGTGTCAAAATTCCTTTTACATTGGTTATTGAGGTTTGGTTACGAGGTCAGTCCAGGACGTCAAATAAGTCATGTATACCATGGGGTGGCAAAGTAGAACATGTGCGCTATGATCTGCAAACTCGTCCATAGAAAGATCATACTCGTCCATAGAATGTCCACTGTTGTCATCTTGTTAAGTTTCATGGAAAATGATCCTCTGACACACCATATTCTAGATAACTCCCGAGGAATTAATATTTATCCATCTATGTATCAGCAACAACGATACGAGTTCTTGAATTAATGTTGTACCAATTTGAGGTCGAGCACCTCAGAAATGTAATCCCCTGGTTCAACCAATAGAAAACTGGCATATAGATAACATGACCCCTCTGTTCATGTTGCACTTACCAATTCTCAAGAATGAAAAACTTCCTTCGATACTTACAATTGCCATAGGAAGAAAACCAACACCCTTCTTTAGTTCTTGTAGCCCAATGACCAATATGCTGGTTGGAGATGTCACCATGCAATGGTCACTGTTTCCATTCATTGGTTTATAGTTCAATCCTGGGTCAAGAGTACAAATATGTGCTACTGCTAAAGCAAGTTCTTCTTTTAGACATGCGTTTTCAACCTCCATTTTACTTGTTCCAATAATTTCATCACTATCACATCCTTTATCAAGCATCTAAGGTTATATTCCTTACCAGAATTTATAGGACCATCTTCATTTGGGACTGAATGATAGCTACCGCTTTAGATGAGGAGAACGAGTTTTTCACGTGCAGATTATGATCAACCTTAGGCAGTGGCCCTACTAAGGCTTCTGGAGCCAAGCATGCTAGGTCTGCATCATTAATGCCAATCAAGTTGATGTCAAATAACCCATAGCTGCTAAGACATCCTGAGGAGTATGTGCAAGCAAATATTTTAAGGGTTGTCCTGGTCTGATCACTTTAGTCTTTCTTATTCTATTCCTTGGCTTGCTTGCCTTATATGGAGTTTTGTCAATGTCCTCCTTCTAGCCACCTCTATAAAGCAATCCTGATATGCTGCACCAATTCTGCAACTCAGTTCAACAAATATCTCATCCTTCTGGCTTTGTGGAGTCTTCAATGCTTCTTGTCAAACAGAATTTGCATCAACCCATTGACCTTGTAATTGCCTTAAACCAAAGTTCAAGGCACCAATTTCTTCCTTAATGGCCTGCACATTCCTTTTTGCTGGAAGGATCTGCTTTTTCAGGGAATCCCACCATTGATCTAGAATTTTATTACGTTCCTGAATTCTCTCAATGTGGCCAAATGATTCTTTCATGTCACACAACATGACTTTCTTCTTGTAAAATAATACTCTTTTGCTCAATTCTATTTTGTACCTGGTTTATCTGCTCATCAATTTCTTTTAACCTTAGTCTTTGTCCAACATTATTCATTGGGGTAGCTGTATCTTTGTAGCTTTCATGTTTTACCTCGACCTTTCTTACAAGCTTTTCTAGACCTTTCTCCAGTATGATTGGTCTAATTTTGGGATTTCAAACAACTAGATTATGTATTACTAGACAAGCTTGCTTCTGCATTAGGTGCGTTTAATGGTGTTCCTCCATAACTTCAGCCCACTTGCATTTCCTCAAACATGAGCAGAATATTGACCACCTCCCCTTTGGCTTAGTCTCTTTTACTGTTGCATCCCCTTTTGCAACACAACCAATCATAAACTGTACAACGACCTTAGCTCCACTCTCAATAATATGCCTTCCAGTATCTCTAGTGGTGTCTCTTCATATTTAAGAATTTGAAGATATGTAAGCATATGAAAAGAGTCAGGAAGGATGTTTATTTGATCATTGATAATATCTAACTCCTCAAACATCCCAAGATTTCCAATAGATCGTGGGAGCTTCTGTAAGTTAGCAAAATTGCTGCCAACATTAAGCTTAACAAGATTTGTGGCAAGGCACAAACTCTTCGGTATCAATTCCATTTCATTAAAGCTTACATCAAGTTCTTTCAAATTGGTTAAAGAACCCATTGTTGACGGAAGGCTCTTTATTCCGTTATATTTCTATTTTAGGACTTGTAATGATTCAAGCTTGCCAATAACTTTACACAGAGCTTTGAGTTGATTGTATTTTGCTCGAAGCTCAACAACATATTGATCAATTGTATATGGTAGCTCTTCAATTTCATTTGTCTCAATACTCAGTCTTTTCAAATTGCTAAGTTGTCTAACAGACTCAGGCAGTGATGAAAGTTGATTTGAACTCAAGTCCAAGGATACAATCCGAGAAAGCTTTCCAACTGAAGCAGGTAGAGTCCATAAGTGATTGCCATGCAAGTCTAGATCGGTTAGATTGGGCAACTCACCAATGGAATCTAGAAGATTCATTAGCTGATTTGCATGAGTATCCTGTTTCTTTAACTTGGAAAATCCTTCAATTTTCCTAGGAAGGGTCACTATCCTGTTTTCAAACAAAATGATTTCAGTAAGATTATTAAGCTTTCCAATTGAGTCAGGCAACCACTCAACTTGGTCCATCAATCTTCCTTGAAGATCCAACTTCTTAGCATCTTCCTTGGCATTTATCTCAATCAGGCTGGCAAGCTTTATTAAACTGAGCTTTTTTTCCCCTTCAACATCTATGTTGTCTATAATCAGTCCCACAAAATTCTTGTTTTCTACTTTGGCTCCTACAGAATTCCTTTTACCCTCTTCAACATTCTCCTCCCCTTTAGATCCACTCATGACAGAGTATCTGTTAACAAGTGTTGGATTGCCAATTTCCCTAGAATCCATAACAGCATGAATGTCTCCATGTGGTCAACATCATTCAGATCAGTTGCCTTGACGGAGCTAGTTTCTAGGGAAATTGAAATTTCTTCTAAAACACTGCCTATAAGGGATTGATAGAAGAAACATTTTGGGACTTTTCCACATAAAAACCATGACAAATTGGGAGGATACTATGGATGCCAACAACATCTCTAAAGGAGGGAGGGGAGAAGAAGGATCTACCCCTTTCTAGATCAAATTTGCGAGACTCAATGCGATTAAAAGCAACACAACATCAACTCCTAGTAGGGGAGGATACGCGTATTCTTCTTTTAAAACAATGGCAACAATGCCCTTAATGGAGGAGGGTATTATTCTTTTCAAATGATTGAACCATTTGGGTTTAAAGTAAATAGGATTGCTAGGGTTCTTTAGGGAAATTTCTAGGTTTCAGTTCAAAGGGAAAGGTTCCTGAACGCACACAACCAAGGAATCACCAGGTGAGTAAAACCTCGACAAAATAGTTTAAATGGTTTATGAAAAAAATGGTGATGTAGGATAAAACATCAATGCCTTAGCTTACCAATATATATTTTTAGGGGCATATGGGGTTAAGGAACAATTCAATTGGAGAGAAATGGAGTGGATTTGGGTTCAAAGACTAGAGAAAACTGACTTGTGCTCCCTAGAGGTTTGACCATGTTAGAAAATCAAAAAGGCAGTAAATCGATAATTACTTGTGATGTTTCTTATTATTAAGATTTTTTATATCTTCTTTCTTTAGTTCATCAACCAATTACCAAAAGCAGCAGCACATAAAACAATAGACACCAGATGTAGGCACATGCCAAGGCAAAACCTCCTTCGAGGGGAAAACCCAATCAAGATAATTCTTCCTTCCAATAGTATTCTTTGAGACTCTTCACCCTAGACCAAGACTAAATCTTCCATCCGCACCAAGTCAGCCTCCAAGAATTTCGACCTCTTCCCAGCAACTTCCACTATGCAGCAACTTCCAATATGCAGCAACTTACGACAACTGGCAGCTTCCGACAACAATGAAACTTGGAAGACTTCGATCTCCCAATCCAGGATATGAAATAGAGAGAGACACCAAAATTTCGATTTTCTTTGTCTCCTTAGACTTGTGAAAATTCCAGAAGCTGGAATCCCTACTGCAACAACTAATAATATTACTCCTATTTGTTAAATTCCTTTAAACAAATTATTTGCAGTTTCCTACGACAAATATCGTAATACATACACTGCAGCCTTCACTTAATTAAATTATATGCAAAACAAGAGACTGAGCAAGAAAGAAAATACAACACAATCGACACCGTTATTTTTGGACAAATGTCCCCGGAAAAACCCAATGTGGGAAAACCGGTGCAGCATCTCTGACGGTTTTATTATTCAGGAGAAAATCTGAGTACAATTCTAGGATGCTCAACTAGCAATTCGATACAGAGAGAAACTAGACAAAATGAATGGTGAAATAACCTCACCCTGTCACTGGGAGAATCTATAACTGATCACACTAGACTGGAGCCTTTGCGTCACCCTCTGCGTGGCCTTTGTGCAGAACTGCGTCACTCCTACGTAGTTTTTGTGTCACCCCTGCTGAGGCCTGCGCTGCCACTGCATCAACATTGTGTGGGCCAGCATCTTCCCCTCTTTGGACGTCTTTCTATCCTCTCTCTTCCTCATACTCTCCAGCCCAGGAATAACTTCCTTCTTCCGGATTCTCACTGCCCCTCAACTGCAAAAGCTCACAATCGATAATCTCTCGGCACCTGCTCTGCTTCAGAAAATCGATTCATAGAACTCACTTGGTGTGTCCTCCAAATGACCCTCAAGCCTCCTTAAATAATATCCTCGTTGACATTCAATGACCCAGATTAAAAGCTAATCAAGGGCTAAGATCATTTTGGCTTGATCCTTGTCTTCTTCTAGAAGTTTCACCCATGATTAGATTAATACCCATTAATATTTTAATTTTCCTAGGTTTAGACTTAAGAACCCCATTAAAAATATTAATTATTTTAATAAAATCATTTCTGGGTGGAATTTCCCAAAACGCTTTCTGGGTTCTTTGGAATACATGTGCCCAAGCCTCCCTGCAAAATTTGAGGTTTAGAGCACATCATATCTACCCTAAATCAACAAGACTTCCCCAAACTCGCATTCACTTCGGCTTCCCGGCAACAAATTTTGCACTTTTTCTAGCTATAAGAGAACTTCGCCTTTTGCCCAGCAACAAGAGATTTTCACACTTCTTCTAGCTACAAGAGAATTCAAACTTTATGAGAGGATGATGCTCCAAATGAATTCGATGAGCTTCCTTTTATAGGCTTCTTGTGGGGTCGAATAGTGTCCTTAGGCCGAATTGATCTTCTCTTAGGCCGACATTGTGTGGAGATTACATAATTCATATATGACTCAATACTTAACCTTTTTATATGATTCAGAAGCCCAAGAAGGGTCTCTTTAAAAGTACAATGACTCTATTGACTCAGAATAAATCCTAGAAGTCCTCAATGGGGACTTTGACCTAAAACATGGTGACCCAAGCATGAAATCCATGATTTAATAAGTCAAAATAATAATAATAATAATAATAATAATAATAAATATTTTCTTTATTCTTTTGACTAGTACATTACATAATGACTCAAGTACATTATTGAAGACCGAACATAGTTACATTTTCCAACACTCCCTCTTAACTAGGGAGGTATTCATAATGTACAAATACAATGGAAGATCTCAAACTATATGAACCATGAAGAACTTTAGGCACTGCAATGCCATGGACTTAATTCCTGACCAGGGCAATCTATCCAAACAATCACTCAACAGTTTAGGCACCACAATGCCATGGACTAGATTCTTGACCAAGGTAATCTATCCAGGTCGGACTAAGATGGACTCAAGCTTTCAGCCCCTTTAGGTGCCCTCAGGCTTACTTGCTAACCATCAACCCAAAATCTAGGTGTGTATCCAAAACAAAGCTCTTTTATCAACACCACCTTTCCAACTTTGGGACTTAGACATCAACACAAAGTGTCAACCATATGTCTTCCCAGGCAATGCGTCACTCACAAAGCCTCAATACCCCTTGATCCAGCAGATCAATAATGACCAATCTCTCCCAATCAAACTGATTGGTAACCAACATGCTATCAAAACCTTCCAGAGATTCACATGTACAAACACAACCCTAATCAATAATATAGTTTCACATGTACATAATCAAATACAAACCTCATGGGTCTTCCAGACAACAGATGTTGCTTCTCGCTTCTCAACATCCCATAGTAGGACTATCAACCAAATCTTTGACAAAAGATCCCTTAATCATACATTTTTCTTCCTACTTCATATGCAACAACATATTCTTCAATCGGATCATGCTTTCCTTCTTCTAGCAGCACTTAAAAAAGCATTCTCCAATTTCCTTCTCCTACTCATGGCCTTCACTAAAACTTACGACTGTTAGTCCTGGTCTAGTGCATGACACATGAAGCAGAGAATCATATCTATCACTCCCTCTTAAATGGAGAGGATCTAATCATTCCTATACAAGGAACATTCTCAACCATCCTCTTATCCTAGGGAGATTCCTTTCATTCGAGCTCCCTCTTAACCTAGGGAGATTTCATCCAGACTCCCTCTTAACTTAGGGAGTTCTACTTCTTCTTTTCATCATCGGAGAATCTTTCATGGCTTCCAACGATTTCATCAAAGTTATTATCATCCCCATCATGCTTATCACATTAATGAGCATCTTCACCATATTGAAGATTGTGTACCTACACAACTTAAATAGCAAGTACAACCAAATCTATAGAAACATGATGTTAGCCATATCAAAATCACGGAAGCATTTCATCTTTATACATATCAGATACCCAAACTTAATTACAAACAAGAGACATATACTCTTCAACATCTTGCTAGGGACTTTGTCACACGCCCTAGACTACTTCACAACAACATTCATTCCATCTAGGGTTTCAATGTGTCTTCCAAAGGTATGACATACCTTACTACAACATATAGCAAACCTAGAAACAATTCACACAGATATAGATCTACAAAGCATCTAACAACCTTTCAAAATACATATGTTAGACTTCTCACTAGGGATTCATACAAATCCTAGATTTCATACAAAAGAAATAAAATCAATCAAAGTCAATCACAACTTAGTCATTAACCTGACCAACTTCCACTAGGGTGAGTTCCAACCCCTAGATTTTCAATCAACCATCAATCAGTCACTAACATGATCAAATACCACTAGGGTTAGTTTGAAAACCCTATATTTCTGAGCACTCATCAAACTCAACCAAAAATTCAAATTTCAACAATCTCTTCACGAATCTCAAATTATCATATAGTCAACATTCATCAGAGATTCCTAAGATTCCAATTTCACAAATTCAACAATCTTACACAGATCTCAAATCATCATATTTCAGAGATTTTACTTTGACTAAGGTTTAACTCCAAAACCCTAGAATTCCACAATCTCAACAATCATTAAATACATAGATCTCAGATTATTACATTTCACACTAGACAATGTCACTACTAGGATTTAACTGCAAAACCCTAAATTTTCATATTTAATAGATTTCAGATTGTTTTTTTTTACGTTGTGGTTCACGGACACCCTGGTCAACGGGTGGCGCTACATCCACGGAAGAATCTGGGTTGATCGACCCCGAAGGGAATCTAGCCCCACGACCCACTAGCAAGGCCTGACCCCAAGGGCTTTGAGGAGATTGGACCCTGTGACCTCCCGATGGCGAGGCACTGATTTTGACCAACTGAGCTAACCCTTGGGGCTAATAGATTTTAGATTGTTATATCACACATACTAGACAATTTTAACTTCACTAGGGTTTAGGTATAACACCCTAGATTTCCAGATATCATCATCCTAGAATCTCAGACAAGGACTTCCATTAAATCCTAAAACTCATGACCATCAATGACTAGGTCAACACATATCTAGGAATTCATAACCATACATAAGCATATCATATGTCCAACAATATTAATACATCTGACCTAGACCAAGCTAGGGTTTCAATCAAAAGGACACATCTATACATGATTTGAAAATGGGGCACTTAGGCTTCTTGTCTAACTTACAAGAACTTCTCCCACTTCCAAAGCTTTAAATATTCCCGAGTCTTATTGATTAACCAATGAAGAATTAAAAAATGCTTGAAAATATAGGTGTATGCTGGTATTTGTTTTTAACTGATTATGTGCTTTAAATTATGTTGTTGTGTTGTAAGTTGATGTGCTTGAACTAATATATAAATACATATAACAGTAAATGATGCAGCAGTAAAACAAACACATAAGACCACAATTTAATTTGGAGTTCACCCAAAACTCTTGGGCTACGTCTCCTTGAGCTCTAGTCAACTTGACTACGCTCTCTGGGATTATGGTAAAGTCCTTTTACAAGCTCCCTGGCTTAACTCCATTGGATTTACACAGAAACAATGGGTTTAGGCACCATTTTATCCCCGGCTCTTGAAGCTCTCGGCTTTCTATCTCTCGGCTTTGGCTTTGGCTCTGGCTCTGGCTCTCTGTCAGTTTACAACCCTCTGGCTTTCCACTTGAACTCCAAGTGACTCCCTTGGCTACTCTGCGCATTCCCTTTTGCTCTCTCAGCCTCTTTTTGGCTTCTGCCTTTTGCTTTCTGCGCTGCTCTCAATCGAGCTCTTTCTGCGCTGGTTTGCCTTAGCTTCCTGCTTTGGCTCAACTTTTTCCTTATGCTTGGTTTCAGCAACAACTCCAACAACACCTTCTGTCTTTGACATTCATGGCTTTTAAGCCAACTGGCGTTGTCCGTTTGTTTCCTCTTCTCGGGCTCTCTGGCTCCTCGCCTATGTCCGCTCGAATCCCCCTCTGAGCACTAGCAATCATTGCCAAACGCCTTCAGGGATGGTGGCCACCTGTTCTACAATGGAAGAGTCCATCAGGCCTCTGAAATCCCCAAAAATAATGTTCTCTGTTTGTACAGAGAAACACTGTAAAACACGGGAAAAAACTCGCCAAGCAGTTGTATATCGGACTTCAAATATCCTTAAATCCGCTTTATACTGCTATCGGGTCCGCCCGTAATCGCTTATCGCATGTCTTAGTGCCCGTTCCGTGGTTCCCCTTTGTATTAAAAAATACATTAAAACACTTAAAATATAACAAAAGGACTTTTATGGCGGACTTGAAACATTATATATTTGCATTCCTAAACCCTTTCGGGTCCGGTTTCATCACATCGGCGCTTCCTTTCGTATCTCGTTTAATAAACGAAATACGCGAAAATACATAGAAAAATGTCATTTTACGGAACTCAAAATATATCGAATATCATTTGTAACTTCGTCGGGTCCAGATATATATCGCAAGTCGCGTATGCATCGGCCCCCCGCTTCGTGGTGTTGCTCCGATGCGATTTTGCGATGCGACTTGTCGCAATCGTATATCGCATGAGCCCCGGGGTCTGTCCATATGGCATGGCCTATGCCGACGCGATCCGCCGACGCCGATATCGGCGATCACGATATTGCTCGGCCCAGGGTCCCGCCTTTGCCTCGTGGCATCGCTGATTGTGATTTGTCGATATTGGTGATCGGAATATCGCTCGGCCCGGTCCTTATGCAACATTGCCTGTCTGCCTCCGACTTGATATGTCGGGGATCGACGATCGAGGGTGCTTCCCCTTCCGCTTAAGTCTGCCTTGGACCTCCTCCGATGCGATTTTCTTCATAAAGCCTTTTAGGCCATTTTTGAAGGATTTTGCCTCTTTTCTAAGGAACAAAGGGCATCTTCTTTGAGCGATAACTTCTGCATCCTAAGTCCATTTTTGCCCATTCAAGTTGCAGCAGATTCAGAATGAGACGATCTCTGCAATGGGGCTAGTTCCAGGAACTTCCTTGGACTTTCATTTTTCCTCAGTGAGGAACACTTAGACTTAGGGGTCTATCCAAAATCCATTTTGGATCATGCCTTCCCACTAAAAGAACTTTTGGTCTCCAAAAAACTGATATACTGATCTGAACAGTACCTGACAGTAACAACACCCTCTTCTTTCAGCCTCCATACACTTGCATTGCATATTGCCTTTAACCAAAGTTTCTGACCACTTCCCTTCTGGATGGGTTGGTCTTCCTGGGAAGAATTGTCTTCTTCTTTGCCTTCCTGCAGAACTCTTGCTTAGATGGTCACGGAAGGTAGTTTGAACTTCTCTACCTTGATCATTGATCCAAGGTGGCTCAAACAAATGTGAAGTACATCTGCTCCACAAAACTTTCATTTGTACCTGTTTGAAAAGCTGCCAACAACAACTGTTAACAACAACAGGCATACAGACAACAACTGGATGGACTAAACTCCTGCTTCAACAAAAGAAACAGATTTCACATCTTGTGAACACCTCCATGTTTTACATCTGCATACAAATGATGGACTAGACAACAAGCCAAACATCCCTTTAAAACAAATGACCCTTCAAGTCAAGCATGTAGAAAAATACCATTAGGACTCTTTTCAAAAGATGAAACATTTCATCACTATCTCCATCTTGGAGGCCAAGTCAACTTTTCTCAAGTCAACATTGCACCACATGCATGTCAAAGCAATCAACCCTACAAGTTAATTACACATACATGTTCAAAACAAGGAAAACATCAACATCCCTGTGTTCATGCACATCATGCTTATGCCTGCATTTCATCCTTCAACTTTCACTTAAGCACACTGTACTTTTGAAGCTGAAATGAAATATAATGTTGCAGCAACAAAGTGAGTCTCCCACTCAATCTTTTCCATTCACCATCTTGGTAGAAACTTGCAACTTGCATCTCATCAACAAGAAATGCAAATAGATGCATCAATAGACATGCAATCCTTAATTGGAAAAGAACTCTAACCATTTCTTAACAATCCAGTTCAAAGGTCTTTCCTTTGTCTGCACATCAGCATCAACATGTGAATCATCCTGAGACACATCAGTCATGGAATCTTCCTTTCCATTTCTGCCATCTTCTCTTTCCACTTTCTTCAGCTTTTGTGGAAGCATTGTTGGATTCAGAGTCCAACACCTTTTAGCAAGATGCCCTTGCTTATGGCAGTAAGTGCAACACATGTGCATCCTCTTGTCAGCATGATTTGCCTTGTCCAATGGACCTTTGGCTTTTTGCTTCTTTTCCTTCAAAAGTTTCCTGTATGTGGCCATTCTCTTCCAACATCTAGAAACATGATGGTTATCCAAACCACAAAAGGAACATGCAATTCTTTTCCCATGCTTATGTGGAAATTTACCATGCTTTGCAAAATCAAAAGGAATATGATTAGAACCAGATTTATACCTGCCTCTTTCACCTTTATTGCCTTCATGAGGAGGTGAAGCAAATGAAGAAGTGGCTCCCTTTGGAACACCATCAATCTCTTCAAGGCTGTTAGAGTTTCCACAACTCTCTGGTTCAAGTGTGTGCTTCTGAACACCTGCATCCTGCAAGTGATGTTTCAAGCTATTGCATTCCTCCTGAACACAATCTTCACACTCTGCAATGCAACTCCTTCTTGGAGCTATTCTAATGGTCTTCATGGCAGCTTTGGAACTCTCTCCATAAGACTGTCCATAGCCAAGACCCAAATACTTAGGCCTTTCCTCAACCATTATTGGTTCAATAATACCTTGTGCATGCTTTCCCAATCCCTTTCCTTCATAGCCCATCTTGGACATTAGCTTGGAACCTATGCCTCTAGTATGTTTTTCAAAAGAACCAATATAAGCATTCTTAGAAGAATTTGAAGACAAACTGGAATGGTTTACCTCTTCTTCAAGCTGATACTTGACCAAGGCTTCTTTGGCAACAAAGAGTTGTGACTCCAACTCATGCATCCTCTTCAGGTTCATATTTGCAATATGAAGTTGCCTCTCCATTTCCTGCAGTCTGTCAGCAAGCAACTGCTTCTCTTCCTTCATGGAATTCAACTGCTTTCTAAGTATGCTGCTCTTCCATCCATCCTCATACATTTCTTTCACCTTGCCCATCATAATGAACAAGTCTTGCTTTATGTCTTCATCAAAGAGTCTTGTGATGCAAGAGGAATTCGAGGATACTCTTGAGGAAGTTGTCATTATGCCAATGAACAAAGAACTTCAAACAAGATTAATAAAGAGCTTATTTCAGCAACCTTTTGCAACAAACCTCTTGTGCTCCAAGGATTGCCTTAAGGTCCTTTGGGATAGAAGAATGCCTTCAGCCCTTCTTCCTTCTTGTCCTTCCTGGACTGAGCTATCAGTAGCTTTCCCTTTACCTCTGCAAACTCAGAAAATAGTCAGTCTGCAAAACAAGCATACAATCAGCCTCTTGCTGTTCAAACACCTTTTAGACAAGCAGTCTTTGCTTTGTCAATCAAGCATTCTGATATAACCTTCTTTGAAGGTGGGGTTAACCAAACTTAGGCTCTAATACCACCTGATCTGAAAATGGGGCACTTAGGCTTCTTGTCTAACTTACAAGAACCTCTCCCACTTCCAAAGCTTTAAATATTCCCAAGTCTTATTGATTAACCAATGCGGAATTAAAAAATGCTTGAAAATATAGGTGTATGCTGGTATTTGTTTTTAACTGATTATATGCTTTAAATTCTGTTGTTGTGTTGTAAGTTGATGTGCTTGAACTGATATATAAATACATATAACAGTAAATGATGCAGCAGTAAAACAAACACATAAGACAGCAATTTAATTTGGAGTTCACCCAAAACTCTTGGGCTACGTCTCCTTGAGCTCTAGTCAACTCGACTAGGCTCTTGGGATTATGGTAAAGTCCTTTTACAAGCTCCCTGGCTTAACTCCATTGGTTTTACACAGAAACAATGGGTTTAGGCACAATTTTATCCCTGGCTCTTGAAGCTCTCGGCTTTCTGGCTCTCGGCTCTGGCTCTGGCTTTGGCTCTTGGCTCTTGGCACTTGGATTTTGGCGTTGGCTCTGGCTTTGGCTTTCTGTCAGTTTACAACCCTCTGGCTTTCCACTTGAACTCCAAGTGACTCCCTTGGCTGCTCTACGCATTCGCTTTTGCTCTCTTGGCCTCTTTTTGGCTTCTGCCTTTTGCTTTCTGCGTTGCTCTCAATCGAGCTCTTTCTGCGCTGGTTCGCCTTAGCTTCCTGCTTTGGCTCAGCTTTTTCCTTATGCTCGGTTTCAGCAACAACTCCAACAACACCCAACAACACCTTCTGTCTCTGACATTCATGGCTTTTAAGCCAACTGGCGATGTTCGTTCATTTCCTCTTCTTGGGCTCTCTAGCTCCCCGCCTCTGTCTGCTCGAATCCCCCTCTGAACGTTAGCAATCATTGCCAAACGCCTTCAGGGATGGTGGCCACCTGTTCTGCAATAGAAGAGTCCATCGGGCCTCTGAAATCCCCAAAAATAGTGTTCTCTGTTTGTACAGAGAAACACTGTAAAACACGGGAAAAAACTCGCCAAACAGTCGTTTATTGGACTTCAAATATCCTTAAATCCGCTTTATACTGCTATCGGGTCCGCCTGTAATCGCTTATCGCATGTCTTAGTGCCCGTTCCGTGGTTCCCCTTTGTATTAAAAAATACATTAAAACACTTAAAATATCGCAAAACGACTTTTATGGCGGACTTGAAACATTATATATTTGCATTCCTAAACCCTTTCGGGTCCGGTTTCATCGTAGGCGCTTCCCTTCGTATCTCGTTTAATAAACGAAATATGTGAAAATACATAGAAAAATGTCATTTTACGGAACTCAAAATATATGGAATATCGTTTATAACTCCGTCGGGTCCGGATATATATCGCAAGTCGCGTATGTATCAGCCCCCCGTTCCATGGTGTTGCTCCGATGCGATTTTGCGATGTGACTTGTCGCAATCGCATATCGCATGAGCCCCGAGTTTGTCCATATGGCATGGCCTATGCCGACGCGATCCGCCGACGCCGATATTGGCGATCGCGATATCGCTCGGCCCAGGGTCCCGCCTTTGCCTCATGGCATCGCCAATTGCGATCTGCCGATATCGGTGATCGGCATATCGTTCGGCCCGATCCTTATGCAACATCGCTTGTTTGCTTTCTACCCAATATGTAGGGGATCGATGATCGGGGGTGCTTCCCCTTTCCGCTTAAGTCTACCTTGGACCTCCTCCGATGTGATTTTCTTCATAAAGCCTTTTAGGCCATTTTTAAAGGATTTTGCCTCTTTTTCTAAGGAACAAAGGGCATCTTCTTTGAGCGATAACTTCTGCATCCTAAGTCCATTTTTTCCCATTCAAGTGGCAGTAGATTCAGAATGAGATGAACTCTGCAATGGGGCTAGTTCCAGGAACTTCCTTGGACTTTCATTTTTCCTCAGTGAGGAACACTTAGACTTAGGGGTCTATCCAAAATCCATTTTGGATCAATACACGCCTAAATTTCATCATCATGAAAATACATTTCATATCATGTGTTAGTTAAACCCAACTTCACAAATATCAATAAGAGTTAGACACACAATCATCTTGATTACACTAGGGTTTGATCAGACAAACACATACATAATATATTTGACTTCTTCACGTATCTAATCCTGATGATGAACCACAGAGGATGGTTCGAAACGTCGATACACAAAACAGTAAAATGCGATGACTCCGGAAGACATAACCACACAAAACACATACATACCAAGGAAAATATTTCAAAGACAATATAAGGGTCTTGCTCACACATTCCACAAAACCCAATGAGCTAGGGTTCCAATGTAGAAACATAACAAACCCTATATTACCAAAACTTCAAAGGTTCCAGGATTTTAGACCTTATCACTCAACCCTCACAAGTTAGGTTTTACCGATCATACCAAAATCCCAAACATGACATCATCAATAAAATTTCAACTAGCATTTCACAATATCCCTAAGCAATTTAGGGTTTCAAACATTCACAATAGCATACCCTTCGGTTAGGGTTTTCCAGAACCTGTCTAGGGTTCTGCAAAAATTAGTTAAGAGTGGGTTGGGTAGATTTATCAAGAGATGAATCACCCAAACAAGAATCACTAAGATTCAAGACTGCTAGTCATAACAAAGTAATAGATCATCAAATGAATAATCTTTTCAATCAATGTATTCAAAGCATACCTTTGTTTCTTGACTAACCTTGTCTTGAGAGATCCTCCTTCTAGCAGATGTTTTCCCTAATCAAAACAATAGAGGGAGAAAGGTGATTAATATTTAATATAATCAAAATTGAATGAGTACATGAACCCAAAATTGAAAAGACATGAGATACTTATCTTTGGGAGTTGTTAGGGGCTCCCTCCAAAGCTTGAGGGAAACCTACAAACTTAAAACAATACAAAAATGTCTTTTCCAAAAGATGTTAGAAACCTGTAAATTCTAAAACATATAAAACAAGATATGTAAAGCTACAGGCAAAGGACTTAATAGTGTAAGTCCCTAATGTCGGGTTCTTCTGGCTTGAATTTCTTTGAGTCTCTTACAACAAGGTTGGCTTGATCCCTTCCTCTCTTCTTATTCTTTGGATTCTCGGGAAAATCACTTTTGTAGTGAACCTTTTTATGACATTGATAGCACTCTATCTTGGACATGTCAACTTTCTTCCTCGGTCCCTTCGATCTCTTTCCTTTTACCAATTCCAGCACCTTGTTCTTCTCGAGGATTAGGTCAATCCTCTTCTTCCAGGATCTAAAGTTAGATGCTCCTTCAAGTTTGTTCTCACCCTTGATTGAGTTAGACATCTTCCTTGAATATAATAGACTCCTTCCCTGAGATTGTACCTATGAATGGATTAAGTGCTTGAGACTTCCTTTTTCTTCCTTCTTCACCAAAGCTCTGAAACCATATTAGAAAATAAAAAATGCAATAGATATTTTCTTGATCTCGATTATTACTTGTGATGTTTCTTATTATTAATATTCTTTATATCTTGTTTCTTTAGTTCATCAAGCAATTACCAAAAGCAACAACACATAAAACAATAGACACCAGATGTAGGCACATACCAGGGCAAAACTCCCTTCGAGGGGAAAACCTAGTCAAGATAATTCTTCCTTTCAATAGTATTCTTTGAGACTCTTCACCCTAGACTAAGACCAGACCTTCCCTCCACACCAAGTCAGCCTCCCAGAATTTCGAGCTCTTCCCGACAACTTCGACTATGTAGCAACTTACGGAAACTGGTAGCTTCCGATAACAATGAAACTTGGAAGACTTCGATCTCCCAATCCAGGATACAAAACAGAGAGAGAGAAGACACCAAAATCTCGATTTTCCTTGTCTCCTTGGACTTCCCAAACTCGCATTCACTTCGACTTCCCGACAACAAAATTTGCGCCTTTTCTAGCTACAACATAACTTCGCACTTCTGCCTAGCAACAAGAGATTTTCACACTTCTTCCAGCTACAAGGGAATTCAAACTTTTTGAGAGAATGATGCTCCAAATGAATTCGATGAGCTTCCTTTTATAGGTTTCTTGTGGGGTCAAATAGGGTCCTTAGGCCGACATGGTGTGGAGGTTACATAATTCATATTTGACTCAATACTTAACCTTTTTACATGAATCAAAAGCCCAAGAAGGGTCTCTTTAAAAGTACAATGACTCTATTGACTTAGAATAAATCCTAGAATTCCTCAATGGCGATTTTGACCTAAAACATGGTGACCCAAGCATGAAACCCATGCTTTAATAAGTCATAATAATAATAATAAAAAATTATTTCCTTTATTCTTTTGACAAGTACATTACATAATGACTCAAGTACATTATTGAAGACTGAACATAGTTACATTTTCAAACAAACCAAGGCATCCTTAAATCTTCAAAGATGGGATAGAGAGTTCCAACTAGGTCATCTCAAAAGAGCTTGATGAGTAGTTCAAAAAGGCATTGAGTAGATTTAGCTTCAAGGACTAGAGTAGACTAACTTGTGTATCCTTTAGGCTTGGGGTAGGCACAAATTTTCAAGGATAAATAAGGTAGGGAACTTCACATAAGGTTGCCTCAAAAGAATTTGATAAAACCCTTGTCGAAGGAAGAAAATGAGATAAAATACAACAAAATGGTGGATATTTATTAACCTTTATCCATTGACTTGAGTAAGATAAAGAAAAATAACTTGATTTATCATGCATCCATCAAAATTCACAAATAATCATCCACGGACCACAAAAAGAAGTTTATCCACATCAATAAGACTTTCATCATCAAGTTCTACCAATATCCATCAAGAAAGAGAACTATACACATTAACACAAACTGTTCAAGAAGTTGTTCGACTCATCCATCTGCAACCAAAATTAAGAAACAAGAGATTTGTTTTGAAATTTTAGACTTTCAAAGGGATTTCTCCCACCATTAGAGGATGTGCACCTCTATTTATAGAGGATATGCTTAGCTCCCTTATATTAAAAATTTAATTTTCTAGGTGAAAGGCTCTTAATCTAGCCCATGGAGTGACAAAAGGCCCTCTTCTTCAACTAATTAATCTAAAATACATAATTTGATCAACATTCATGCGACATGTACAAAGAAAAGGGGCATAAGCCCTCTAAAAGTGACCCATCTCTGTAAATGAGGGGAAAACATTGGCCATTAGCACAACATCTAGCCTCCAAAGGATTGCCCTTCAACACTTGAAAAAGTCTGCCACTTGTCACCAAAATCCTCTAGGCTCCCTCAAATGTGGGTGCACAAGTCCCAAAAATATCCAATGCATCATCTGTAAGGGTTTCCAAAAGGAATGGTTCCTTTCACTTATTGTACAAGCAAAATCCCAATTCTTGATTATGTGTTGTTTCAAGATGAAATGTCAAAGCCTCTAAGAGATGCACCATGCCAATCTTCCATCATTTATCCAAATAAAACCTCTAAAGTATGGATAAGCCCCCTGATATGATAAAGAAAACCTTCCAAAGAGGTTTCCCTTAAACCAATACGAATATCCAAATCTATAGAGGTCCCTTAAACCAATATGAATATCCAAACCTATAGAGGTTGGCTCTAATCAAATTGCCCAAAATGTTCAACTCGAAAGGTCAACTTGGATTAATTTTACTTCAGATATTACACCTTAAGTCGACCCTGTGATACCATTACGTTTTATGGGTTGGCGGCCTAATATTATTTTTCCAACATTTATGTGTGTGTGTGTCTTTATATATAAACTATCTTATCTTAAAATTCATTCAATTATTAGAGTGTTGGGCATGCTACTATAGTCAGGTTGCAAAATTTATAATTTTTATAGTCAGGTTTCACAATTTATAATTTTTATGCTATGATACAAGCAGTTGAGAGTGCTGGTTTTTTATTTTTGCCTCTATAAAGCAAGCGTTGATTCCAAACTTGTTGGTGATGCATCATTGAATCAATCCTTTGATGGTGTCCAATCCATTGGCTACTTATCAAGTCTAAAACAATGCCTGAAACCATTTCCATTTATTATTTGAAGGTGGAAAAGTTTGTGAATAATGTACAAGATAGTCGCTATTTGCTTGTGTTTCTTTTTGCTTTTTTTTTTTTTTTTTTCTAAGCCTGCCCATTCTTTGTTGTGGCACTTATTTGCAAAATTTCAAGATGTTGTGGAGTTATGTTCTTTCTATCATCACCATGCTCCCACTCTAAAAGTCTTAATGAGCCTTAACCTAGCGTAAGGGGCTCTTTCAACTTCATCCCAAGAATATTCCACTAATAATAAGCTTTTTCTACTACGTTATGATGTTGAAGAATTTGAGGAGTTTGAAGACTCTAAGCTAGATGGTGTCTATGTTGTTCCTGATGATGATCCATTTCTAGTAGTGGGAATGAGTTTAATGAATAATCACGTTAATCAATGATTTGTAATTGGCCAATGAACAATAGCTTGTAGCATGGTTTTTGGACTGTAGGGGCCATTTAGATGCTCATTGATTATGTATTTTGTTGCTAATATGTTGCATTTTGTGCCATTTTGATATATTCACCCTTACATCATATGTAGATGAGAAAACCTTGCATATTTTGTCTCTAATCGTTTGGAATCTTCTCTCTCTCTCTCTCTCTCTCTCTATATATATATATATATATATATATATATATATATAATATATAGATATCTCGTTAAAAATTAGTCATTTTGTATTTTTTTAAACCAGTTCATTAAATCTAGTTTGATTAGGTTCCAGTTCGAAACCTGGTTTGATAGGTGGTAGGTTCAAAGACAAGTTTTGGTTTTTAAAATATTGGGAAAATCTCCTCATTCTAAGGATGATATCAAGTGTAAGTTGGATTTTGAAGAAGCTTAAGGCTTTATCAACACAAAGGTCAAGGATGTTATGACAACATACTCATTCATAGCTAGTATGTCACTTGCATGAAGTGAACCTAGGTGGGGGGGATGATAATCCTTCTCACAACAACTACAGGTAGACCCAATTAATTGTAAGGATTAAAGATATCAAATTGACTCAACAAGATAGACAAGTCAAATTAGCAAGACAAAATATAGCTGTAACTAACAATTAATGTAAACGTTAGATGGTTGAAATTCAAATCTGAAATTTATACAAGGAGTATATAGTGAAAAACTTCATTAATATACATGAGATGAAGTTTTTGTACATACCAAGCATTATTACAAGGCTAATACAATGCACTAGCGCTCCAAGGCTATAGATAGGAGTTCAAACAAGTCCTTAAAATCAAGACGTCTTCTTCTCTTCTTCTTCACCAAATACACATAGGGTTTCATCACAAAAGCCTAACCAAAAACCTTAAAGGGATGAAACCTTATTTCCCTAGAATACAGGATGCTTCATGAAGATCACAAAAACCCTAGTGGCTCCAAGCGAGAGAGAGACCAAGTACAAATGAATAGGTAAGAGAGGAGATGACTAGTGTGCTCCTCCTCTTGATCACATTTCTGCACAAGAGTGAAATAGGAGTGAGCACAGCGTCATTTCCAACATCTTCCCTTCTTCACAAGGGCAATCTCCAATGAATATGTCCTCCTCCCATGTATAAGTTTTTGTAGGGTTTCCTTGTGAATCCTATCGAACCACTCCAAGAAGACAAGTACAAAGAGAAGAGTATAATGATGCTACCGATTAAAGGAATCTCTCATTCCCCGACATCTATGGGAGGTAAGGGTGGTCAACAATACAATGTGGTCTAAGCCTTTACAAAGAACTTGCAATAAACACTCGTAGGCCAACAAAAATGAAGTGCTCCACTCCAATGGTAAATATGTGATGCTTCAAGGTGATGTACTGTTAAATTATGGTATGTTCTATGCTTAGAGCAGTTTACTTCAAATCTTTTTATTAGCCACTGTTTAGCAATCATATAAACATAAAGTAAAGTGTAGACAAAACATTAAATGATCGATAGAAAACAAGCCAAGATAAGAGACACGAGATGTGGCGGCTAGCTAGGGACAAACCCCAATGCAGGGAAACCCTTTGATCAAGTCTTCTTTAATCTTCAATAGTTCAGCAGAGAGAAATAGTACAATTCAGAATTCTGTAATTTTATAACAGCAGCAACAAACCCTAAATCAACAAAGTCAAACTTGGTCAAAACAGCCCCGGATTGACTTCTAGTCAACTTGAAGAACTTGGTCTTCAACAACTATCTTGAGCAGCCCAAAACAGTCCACAATAATCAGTCAAAACAATAGTCAAAAGTTCAGCAATCTGCGGTCAGCCCTAACTGGTCAATGCTGCCCTAATTCGTCCTTCTTCTTGCACATGTGAGAGAGGCTGCCCTAATTCATCCTTCTTGCTTGCCCAATAAGATGAGGAGAGAGATGAGATGAGTTGATAATGAATCAACCTCACTTGTACTTATATGATTTGCTGGGCATGTGTGCCACACATTTCGCTATTGGCCGACCTTGACAATTTGTCAAGTAAATGCAAATAAATTTATATCTTCATAAATACTTGTCGGAATCGGATGATCTTTAGATCAATCCTACACCTCTTGACAAGAGGAATCTAGGAAAAATATCAGTTGCCACAAATAAGGTGACCCGCATGGAGTTTGGCCCTAGTTTCCAATTTTAACACTCCCTCTCAACTAGGGAGAACTCCATCTGCTAATCTGTCTGACCGTAGGCCCTATCCCTGCCATCAAATGCACTGCCTTGCACTGCTTGGCTCTGCTGAACTATGAAGAAGAAGAAATGATCGAGGATGTATCATACCATCCTCCATTGACCCGAAGTCAGTCTTAGAGTGTATCATACCACTCTCACTCACTGATCCCAGATCAATGGAGGTCATCTTAGCATAGGGAGTACGGTAGATACAATGATGCGTCCATCGATAGTACTACTAATGGTCCCTAACCCCATTTCCCTACTCATTGATAAAATGAGAGGTACTTCCCATGAGTCCCAGACTGCATGGGTAGGATGCCTCGACAGGGGAACTAATCATCCTGTCCACAAGAGAACGAATCATCTTTTCCAACAGTCGCCACGGGAGAACTAATCATCCTGGACCACAAGAGAACTAATCATCCTATCCCATAGTTGCCACGGGAGAACTAATATCTTGGCCCACAGGAGAACTAATCATCCTGTCCCACAGTCACCACGAGGTGTCACAGGGGAAGGTTGAACCTTTCACCCTGTACTTAGCGCACCACTAGGGGAGGGTGAGTCGCCCTGTGGTCGCAAGTCGCTCCAAGAAGTACCCCACACCCCCTTGAGCTCCCAAAGCTGAATGTAAGCATCATACACGACCCTTATAAGAGGTTCTCTCAACGAAACCAAGTCGTTCTCGGAAAGTCAAGAATTTGACCTTTCCCAGGGGCTTCGTCAAAATGTCGGCGACCTGTTCATCTGTACCGATATGTTGGAGCCTTATTGCTCCTCGCTGCACCATATCTCGGATACAGTGGTACCTGATATCGATATGCTTGGAGTGATCATGAAATACGAGATTTTCTGATAAACGAATCCCGCTCTGGTTGTCACACAGGATCATGGTAGTATCCAATGTAAATACAAACAGCTCATTGAAGAGATTCCGCAACTAGATTGCCTCACAAGAGGCCATACTAGCAACAATGTACTCTACCTCGGTGGTGCTCAAAGCCACCGAATTCTGCTTTCTGCTCATCCAGGATATCGAGGCAGATCCCAAAGAGAAACAACACCCGGAGGTGCTCTTTCAGTCCACCACACTGCCTGCCCAATCAGCATCAGTATATCCATGTAGTCTCACATTTCTGGCAGTGTATCTCAACCCATGAGTGATTGTGCCACGAAGATATCTCAACATATTCTTGGCACCAATCCAATGTGTGTGGTGAGGGTGAACCATATGTTGACTCAATGTGTTGACTACAAAACATATATCCGGACGAGAGTTCACTAAGAACATCAATGCTCCGATGAGTTGACGATACTCGGTATCATTTTGTAAAACAGGTCCGACAACACTACCACTTAACTTCTTGAAGTCAAGCTCCATCGGGGTAGTCACGGGCTTGCAGTCCACCATACCGAATCTCTCCAATATCTTCACCACATATTTTCCTTGAGATAGGAAACTCTCCCCTGGTTTTTTTCCAAACTTCTAGTCCTAGGAAATAGTGCATCAGTCCTAGGTCCTTCATCTTGAACTCGGAAGCCAACTCCCTCTTACATTTGAGAATGAGAGGGTCTGCACCTATCAGAAAGAGGTCGTCAATGTACAACACCAGTATGAGAGGTTTGTCATCTTCAACCTTAAAGTAAAGTTTAGGGTCGGCTTTACTCCTAGTGAATTCCAGCTTCATCAAGTAGCTATCGATCCTCTCATACCATGCTCGGGTGCTTGCTTCAACCCATAGAGGGCTTTCTTCAACTTGCACACGTGAGATTCCCGGTCATGAATCTCAAATCCTTCGAGTTGTTCCACATAAACTTCCGCTTTGATTGAACCATGCAAGAATGCAGTCTTGACATCCATCTGATGTAGGTTCCATCCTTGCGAAGCAGCAAGGGCTATGATTGAGCGGATGGTGGTGTATCGGGCAACACGTGAAAATATCTCGTCATAGTCTATACCTTCCTTGTGAGAGAAGCCACGAGCGAAAAAAGGAGCCTTATACTTTTTAGCGCTTCCATCAGCTCCATGCTTTATCTTGTAAAGCCATTTCGAAGTGACAACGACTTTGTCCTGGGGTTTGGGGACCACATCCCAGAGATCATTTTTCATGATGGACTCATATTTCCTCAGTCATAGCATCCTTCTAGACTTGATGCTTAACAACTTCTGCAAATGATGAAGGCTCATTTTGGATGATCGTGCTCATGATGGTCAAGTATCCCTGATACCTGGACGACTTCTTACATTCATGGAAAGTCCCTCTGGGTGCAATGTGTCCCTCGACATCATCAAGTGTCCCCTGAGTCATGAAGGCCTCTTCCTAGAAGAGGGGGCTGTTGCGGAGGGGGATCAATAAGATCCATAGGTTCTTCCACATCGGGCACTGTTATCTTCTTTTTTGTTCGGTTTCCTGGTGTTGACTTCTTTAGATTTCTTAGAGTAGGAAGATTGTCAACTTTGCTAAGAGCCATATCTTCGTGAAAGGTGACATCATGGCTAATCACGACTTCCCTTTGACCAGCCACATAGATTCTATAGCCCTTAGTATTTTCACTATAGCCCACGAAGATTCCTTTCTTTCTAGATGCACCCTTATATCCTTTTCTCTTTCGGCACATGAAAATATACAGGACTTCCAAAAAATTCTAAAATGAGATACGTCAGGTTTCTTACTAGTGAACATTTCTTGGGAGTCTTGGAACCCAATGCTTGATGAGGGCATCAGTTTTGCACATATACGGCGGAGAATTCGCAGCTTCAACCCATAAAAACTTCAGAAGTCTTTGATCATGGAGCATAGCATGAACAACTTCCAGAATTGTACGATTCTTCCGTTCCGCCACACCATTTTGCTCAGGAGTATATGGTGTTGTAGTCTCCCTCTTAATGCCAACCTCTTTGCAAAAGTCATGGAACTCATTGGATTCATACTCAGTCCCATTATCAGTCCTTAAGATCTTGATCTTCTTTTCGGTTTGATTCTCGATCAAGGCTTTGAAGTAACGAAACCAAGAGAAACATTTCATCCTTCTTTTTCAGGTATATCCATAAGTCTCGTGAGAATATCTATCTTTAAACGTTTTTTTACCCCCCTATAATATAACCTCTCCAAGGAGTTCACAGGCATCATACCAGATATGTCTGAGTGAACCAACTGCAATATATCAGAGGTCTTGCTTGGCTTGAGGGGAATGGTCTCCTTTTGAGCTTTCCTTCGGACATCCCGGACATACACCTTTTGCGCTTATTTGAACTCGGGCATCCCGGTCACCATTTTTCTCACATCGGGTAGAGCTTTATAATGAAGGTGAGCAAACCTCCCAATGCCATAGTTCAGACTGAAGAGAAGTGTCATAAGACATGACACCCAATGGACTTCCTCGACTTGATATAATGAATCAACTCGAAACCCAAGAGTGAAGGCATCTTTAAATTTCTTTTTCCATACAGTACCTTGCCATCGATGAAGGCCACCTTGTAGCCTTTGTCTTCCATTGACGAAATGGACACCAAGTTCTTTTTGAGATCAAGTACATATATAGGACTTCTTGTAAACGAATTGTATTTCCTTGATTCAATTGAAGAGTGACATTCCCTACACTTTCCCGGGATATTTTGAGTTGTCCCCAAGAACAATTTC